>OY253756.1:12007353-12607353 GCA_958009045.1 Oxytorus armatus
GCGCGAGTTCTCCGAAGCGAGCCGAACGACGATTGGCCATTCTCCAGCGTCCTACATACGCGAGTGGCAAGCGACGCTCACACGAACCGATTAGTCTAGTGTACGTCTCCGTCTAGTATTGTCGAGCCAAAGTCGAAGTCAAGTCTACGCGCATCTCTCACGTTGTTGTAGCGAGTATATCAACAGCGTTAATAAATATCTTCTACGAGTCTCCAGCGTCCTACATACGCGAGTGGCAAGCGACGCTCACACGAACCGATTAGTCTAGTGTACGTCTCCGTCTAGTATTGTCGAGCCAAAGTCGAAGTCTACGCGCATCTCTCACGTTGTTATAGCGAGTATATCAACAGCGTTAATAAATATCTTCTACGAGTATTAATAAAGAAAAGTGTTTCTTTTACGGAATAATCTCTCTTCATTTCCTTCGCCCCTATAATTTGCTTTAACATTTATTGTTTGATAAATCACATTAAACTAATTATCACTGTGGAAAAACTCTATGAGAGAACTGATGAAATAATGCAATAGACACTACAAGCAGCAGTAACACGTGTACATTGCACGAGAGGCACTTTGGCGGGAGCTGTATCGCACGGCAAACAGCCACGCGGCCATACTTTTCTCAGCAACAGACCCGCGAGGTGCCGTCGTGAATGTGAGAACAGTGAATAGTGCACAGAGAACATATATATATATATATTAAGGTGTGCCATTTGGGGGCAACTTTTTTTTTCTTCATCTGGAGACCAGGTTGTATACTTCCAGAACGGTGAAAAAAAAGCCTGTTCAAATATAAGCTCTTAATATTAATATTTAGATTCGCCTCATCGCGAATTTCTATTTACCATTTAAATAACATGGGAAAAAAATTTGTTCATATTTGAAATTATATACTTCGGCAATGGCATGTTGTTCGATGACGCGCATGGCATATTTTATAGAGAATTGAACGCTCTACAAAAAAGATATCTTGCAGTTTTTCGATAAACGTAGCCATTCCGATGATATCCGAGTTTAAAGTTCAAAATGAACAGAAATTTATCTTTTTTTTTAACATTACAGCGAAACTATTGACTCTACTGAGAAATTTCAAATGACTTTTTTGTAGATTATTAAATTTGCTATGAAAATTGTCTGTTCTATGATTAATTAATGTTGATCGTTAATTGATCAATGATGTAAAAAGTTATTTTCTGTCAGAAAACTGGTTCTAGTGGGCTAGTATTTAACACAATAGTTAAAAAGAGATGGACGAAATATTCACGAGTAAAATATCTTTCTTTATTCCCAATGACAGTGAAAAAAATGGTTCATTAAATTTTTCTAAATAAATTTATTAATGAAAAATTATCAATATCCAATAATTTATTACAGTGTGAACATTTTTTACCTTTTGTTTCAATTATTTTAAGTCTTGTTATACCGAATATAACAAATTCGCCAATGCAATAATAATTATTCGAGTATTTTTTTATGGCAATGTGGATATTTTCGACGATGCTGTTTCACTATTCGTAACAAATACTGAAACTGCTCTTCATTTTTGGTTAAGCATCCACTATATTCTTCCAATAATGACACTCCACGTTCTGCAGCGTCATTGACAACTTTTAATTTTTTGAAAAACTCCAAATTTTGAACCGTAGATTGCCGAATCTTGTTCAGCCGAATTCCGAACGAGTATAATCCAAAATATCGCGATAATATAGTTAACAAATCAGGTTAAATGAAGGTTTAATAAAAACAAAGAAGTAACATTAAGTATATAATATTGACTTATTTCTTCTCGACCTCGAAATCAATTATAATACATTTGAAAACCATTTACCTATAAATTTCAATGAAGTCTTGAGAATTTCCACCCTGTAATAAATTATTAAATATTTATAATTTTTCAATAAAAAATTTGTTTAGAAAAATTTAATGAACTATTTCTTTTCACTGCTATTGGGAATAAAGAAAGATGTTTTACTCGTGAGAATTTTGTCCATCTCTTTGTAAATATTGTGTTAAATACTAGCCCATTAGAACCAGTTTTGTGACAAAAAATAACCTTCTACAGCATTGAACAATTAATGATCAATATAAATTGATCATAAATGAGACAATTTTCATGGCAAATTTAATAATCTACAAAAAAACCATTTGAAATTTCTCAATAGAGTCAATAGTTTCGCTGTAATATTAAAAAAAAGATAAAATTTTGTTCATTTTGAACTTTGAACTCGGATATCATCGGAATTGCTACGTTTATCGAAAAACTCCACGGCATCTTTTTTGTAGAGCGTTCAATTCTCTATAAAATATGTCATGCGTGTCATCTAACAATATGCCATTGCCGACGTATAAAATTCCAAATATGAAAAAAATTTTTTCCCATGTTATTTAAATGGGAAACAGAAATTCGCGATGAGGCGCATCTAAATATTAATATTAAAAGCTCAAATTTGAACAGGCTTCTTTTTACACCTTCTTGGAAGTATACAACCTGGTCCCCAGCTGAAAAAAAAAGTTGCCCCCAAATAGCACACCCTAATATACAGGGTGTCCCAATAACTATTAGCACCTTAGATATCTTCGAAACTATAAGGTTCACAGAAATATTTGCTGGATCAAAAATTGCACAGTACGAAGGGGGCCATCCAATGATACCAAAGTACTCACCCCCAACCCCCACCCCCTGGGCTGGGGGTGGGGCCACTTTGAAATCTTAAATGGGAACCCCCATTTTTTTATTGTAGATTCGGATTCCCCATAAAAAAAATACGTAACTTTTGTTTAAAATTATTTTTTCCATTCGTGATAGATAGCGCTGTAATCACAAAAAATCCCCGAAAGTACAGAAAGACGATAATACTTACAGTTTCGGTAGTAAATAAAATTACTACGTTTATAGTAAGTGTTCGAAATAACGACCATCAGTGTCAATGCAATATTGGATTCTTTTTTCGATTGATTGACTTGCAAGTTTTAAGATTTTTGTTACGCCTTGATCAAATTTACGCCTACCGAGCGGTAAAGAGTTTCACCTCAAAAATATTTTCTAGGCACGAATAATTCATTGAAATCGAACATAATCTTAATTGTGGATCATCGACAATGGAATTATAAAATAAATAAAAATTACTTACTTTATATTTGAAGAGGCAGGAACTGATGAGATTAAGCGATAATGATGATTGAGGTTTCAAAATTCGTTGTTGGACGACGTTATTGAGTAGAAAACGTCTGAAAGATTTCAAGTTTTATTTTCACCCAAAAATTGTACGTTTATATTCGGAAATGTAGCAACTCGCAACTAAGAGCTTACAAAATAAAATAAAAATTAGGTTATTGTTGATAAAATTACAAAATTTAATGAAATTGAATTCGATACAAAAATGGGATACGCGCAATGATTATGAACAAGCCGGAAAACTCGAAACAATATTTCAACCTCTATTCCTACTCTTATCCGAAATATTTCAGAGTCGAATGGCGAAAAAGGTCGAATTGTTCGAAGTGACGACAATAATATTCTAAGTCACAACTCGTATCGGCTCGGAATAGTCCAGGACTAAAAACGAAGAGAGGTCGAAAAATATTACAAGTTCCAACTGGTGGAAAAAAATTAATGAAGAGTCGCGTTTCGTAGATACAACTTACTCGTAAAAAAATCCGGGGAAAAGTGGCTCTCGGATCCCCTTTGAGGAAGTTTTTATACTAAACTTGCAGCCGTTCCGTGTTAAACCAGCGGGGCCTCGTAGATGCTGATTGTTTTCGCTTCGTTAAAGTCGTGACTGATCCATATCATATTAGTGTGGGGAATCGCGGGGTTTGTTTGGCTTACCTGCCATTATTTTATTTTGGCTTAAAGGCTCACGTACCGCTGCGCGCGCTGAAAACCGAGTGAATTCGAAAAATTATTATAAAGGTTATATGGTTAAAAAAATTGAGTGTGCTTTAGACCACACAACTGAAGTAAAACTTTTTTCGCACCATAGAGTTATATACATATATAAAAGTAAATTTTTTTTTTTTATGTACACGGGTTTTCAAAAAATACCTTATTTTTATATATGTATATATCTGTATGTTGCGAAAAAAGTTTTACTTCAGTTGTGTGGTCTAAAGCACACTTTATTTTTTTTTTGGTTGATGGTCCTGGAGCATCGCATACATACTCCGAGTCTGTATCACTCCCTGCCATAATTTTATATTATTCAAGCAAAAATTCACAAAATGTGAACTTTAATATGAATACACAATTTTATTCACTCTAAACGTCGAATACTTAATGTATTGAACAAAATATTGATTTATAAAATTGTTCAAGAACGAAATGAAATCACGAAATAACCACGAAATCACCGTGCGTGTAACGCTAGTGAACTCACACACGCATTACTGAGATATATCTATTTCATGAACTGGCAATGATAAAAAGAAAGAAATAAAATACGCGCGCGCAATTCTTTCTTTCACTTGCCCCTATAGGGCTTCCATCAACGTTTGCGTAACGTAGGCTAACTCGCTAACACTACGTAATGGGCAATGAGAAAAAACGAAATGACACTTGTGGATATGTAAATTTATAATTATCAATTTTTGTCCATCTAAGCGTCACCTCATAAGACACAACAGAGGATAATTAATATGCTGTCCACTCGTTAATACGGTAGAAGCGATACAAATTGGTGTCTCGTTTTTTACGTGAAGAAATCCACGCCAATGATCGGACTAACATTCCTCAAATCATTTTGCTGAAAGATTCTCCAAAGAAACCCGGAATAAGTAGTATTCTGTTTATTGTTGTTAACTGTTTGATGACCAAATGGTAAATGAATAAATAAAATGTTCATACAAATTGAAATGATTGTTTTTATTGTCGTTGTTATTATTGTTAATAGATTTCGTGACGATCATCTTTGTGTTTTATTCGTAGCAGGTAGTATTCGATACTATTACATAATAATTCATAAGCCTTTTTTACGAGAATACCTATTTTTTCGTCAAAGTCTAATCGGAGTGCGACGTGGTAACGCTTCCATGACAATAGTACAAAATACGGTCGGTCAATCATGTGCCAAAGGTATTGACATTTTTACGTATAATAAAAATACTCAACGAGCAACACGCTAAATTAATTTGATGAGAATCGGTGAACGGTTCATATTATATGCCATTCAAAATTCTTGTCAAACTAAATACTAACCGATCTTTAAGGGGAGAGGCTCATGTTTGAGAGTACCAAATATGCGTTTTGTTTTTATTTTGATAAAAAAAAAAATCGTATTGACAACTCCAAAAGAGAACTTGTTGAAAATGCTTTTCTGATCACGTGATAAAATATTCAGCTCGGTGTATAACAAATTGAAAGAGGAATTCAATTAATGGAAGGTTCCCGTCCTAAGACCCTAAAAATACCTCAATTTTTTTTCAATACAAAATAAATTATTCTGCGAAAATTTTGTTGTGGGTTTTATTTATATATAAAAGAAGTATTGTACTGAGTTTTTTCACAATAAAATAATTCAAAATGGCGGCTCCAGCTCCCGCCAAAGAAGGCGCGAAGTGATGTGCGCGGTACCTTCTACAGCCTCACCAAGCGGTCTGAAATCAAAAAACCAAAAAGATTCTTGAAATTGATGAAATTTGTGGGGCCGAATCGGTTTCCGATTTTTAAAAAAGCCCTTTAAGGGAGAACACCACTGTGACCCCCTGTTTTTTTTCACATTTTTCAAGAATTTTTTTTTGTGGGAAAAAAAAGAAATATTCGAAAAATGTTGTTGGGTTTTGTTCCTTGTTTATTAATGTATCAAAAAACATTTTTTTCACATTTTTCACGCCGCATGGTGGCGTTGGGGAAGCTCTCGCGTCAGGTGCTGTCATTTCCGCGGCACGCAGCAGAACTCTCTTCAACGTCGATCTGAAAAAAAATACCGAGTGTTTTCGTTAATAATATGATATTTTGAAGAGAAGTACATAGGGATTTGGAAAAATATTGTTTTAAAAAAAATAGGCACGCCTTTGAAATTAAAGTTAATTGTAAAGGCGTGCCTATTTTTTTTAAAACAATATTTTTCCAAATCCCTATGTACTTCTCTTCAAAATATCATATTATTAACGAAAACACTCGGTATTTTTTTTCAGATCGACGTTGAAGAGAGTTCTGCTGCGTGCCGACGCGAGAGTTTCCCCAGCGCCACCATGTGGCGTGAAAAATGTGAAAAAAATGTTTTTTGATACATTAACAAACAAGGAACAAAACCCCAAAAAAATTTTTCGAATATCTCTTTTTTTTTTCCACAAAAAAAAATTCTTGAAAAATGTGAAAAAAAACAGGGGGTCACAGTGGTGTTCTCCCTTAAAACGAGATGGCGGTCGTTAAAAAAAAAACTCACTTTTTCATACTTGACATTTTGTCCGCCATTTTGTTTTCAAGGGCTCTCTTAAAAATCAGAAACCGATAGGGCCCCACAAATTTCATCTATTTCAAGAATCTTTTTGGTTTATTTATTTCAGACCACTTGGTGAGGCTGTAGAAGGTACCGCGCACCTCACTTCGCGCCTTCTTTGGCGGGAGCTGGAGTCGCCACTTTGAATTATTATATTGTGAAAAAACTCAGTACAATACTTCTTTTATAAACAAATAAAACCCACAACAAAATTTACGCAGAATAATTTATTTTGTATTGAAAAAAAATTTAGGTAATTTTGAGGTGTTTGGACGGGAACCTACCCTTAAGCACTAGAAGTACGTTAAAATGTATTATACCATTTAAATTCAAACACGAGATATGTTCGAAGACGAGTACGAAAGTCCTTGAGCGTTAATACAACGCGATAAAAAGATACAATATAAAAAGACGTATAATGACACCTGTCCAGTTGTCGCTTTTGTAAAATCATAATATTTTTTTCCTCGGCTTCTAGTTTTCGTCGCTTCGGCTTGTTTGCTCATCTGATAAGGGATCGCGCCGCACTAACGCTCAACGACTTTCGCACTCGTCTACGAATTTATTTTGTGTTTGAATTCAAATGTTATAATACATCCTAACGTACTCCCAGTACTTCATTGAACTTCGTTTTCAATTTGTTATATGCCGAGCTGAATGTTGTCTTACGCGATCAGAACAGCATTTTGTACTCGTTCTCTCTTGAAATTGTCCGTACGATTTTTTTTTTTATCAAAATAAAAACAAAACGTATATTTACTGCTCTCAAACGTGAGCCTATCCCCTTGAAGACTGGTTAGTAATGAATTTGACAAGAATCGGTCAACCAGTTCATATTGTATGCCATACAAAATTTTGATTGGCATATAATATGCAGTGGTCGACCAGTATGAAAGTTACTCGAGCGTTAGTACGACCCAATTCGATATCAAATGAGCCCAACAAACCCAAACGACGAAAACATATCGAACGAAGAAAAAAATGTTACGGTTATAGAAAAGCGACAACTGTACAAACATTACACGTGTTTTTATAGAGCGTCGTATAGGATGGTCTACTTCATATAAGGAAAACACGCGTATGAACGAAACTGGATCAATTCGACAAGAGCAAATAAAACAACGCACCAGAATATACGAGTGTATGATATGCTTTCGACTCCCGGCCCTCTCATGTCGTTCATTCCAGTGGTTTTATCAAAACAAGTATCTTATTTATATGTACCGATATGTCCTTCAACTCGAACGGTATTTTCGTTTGTCAAATGGGTCTAGTGTCTTTCATGCGCGGGTTTTCCGTACATGACGTAAAACCATCGTGTTTACGACGCTGTGTAAAAGAAACGTTTTTGTAATACGGTAATATTCTTTTCCTCGCTTGTTATTTTTCGTCGCTTTGGCTTGTTCACTCATTTGATAACGAGTCGCGCTGTACTAACACTCAGAGACTTTCGCACTCGTCTACGAACTTATGTTTGAATTTAAATGTTACAATACATTTCAGCGTACTTCCAGGGCTTAATTAAACTCCGTTTTCAATTTGTTATAACTTACTCGACGTACCCAAAACTGAAGAAAAATTGATAAAGAAAAAAATCGACCAAACTCAGGTTTGCGCGATAAAAATTATCGGCCCCGCGCCGTGCTAAAATCTTTTTTCTCTTTGTATAATGCATATGTCATCCGGTATATATAAGATAAGGTTTGTTCTCTTTTGGATTTGTTCGTACGATTTTTTTGGATCAAAATAAAAACAGAACGTATATTTACTACTCTCAAACATGAGCCTCTCCCCTTAAAGATTGATTAGTATTAAGTTTGACAAGAATTTTAAATGGCAGAATTTTTTATCCCGCCTCAGAGCCCGATCTCCAGTGGGGAGCGGACCCTATACCGGTTTCAGATTTCGCCAAAAGCGTCTCTGTCGTCGTGAATTTCTCATAGTCCAGTCATTATATACATTTGGAAAGGCCAATGAACCGAAAGTGCTGTCTTTTGGATATTGTGTGTGTGGGGGGGGGCTTAGAAAAACTTAACTTCAAATTGTCGACCAAGATTTCCTATGTGCATTCTCCGCCATCTTGAAAAAAGGGTTAAATTTTGTTTTTTTTGCAATAACTTGGCTCTCGGTCGAGATACGAAAATTGCGATGGGAAACTTTTTTGTTGCTTTTTTTACGCTCTACAATTTAGGTCGTGTACATTTTTCACCTACCGTTCATCGTTGTTGAGATATCGAACGAGAAAGTAAAAAATTCAGGTAGTGAACTTGTTTTTGGCTGTACACATTTGTATACACACATGTATATAAATCGTCGGGCGAGCATAGAGACGTGCGAATCACCGCACAAAGAGGAGACGGCAAGAATGAGGCGCGACTGTGAAACATATGAAAATATATATATATATATTTTCATATGTTTGCTTTTTTACTAACTTACTTTTTTCTCCGATACTTCTATACGTAAATTTGACGAAAAACTGTAATATATTTAACAATCTTTACAAATATTTTGGTGGTTTTTGTAGAAAAAAAATATTTTTATTTTCTCGTTCGATATCTCAACAACGATGAACGGTAGGTGAAAAATGTATATGACCTAAATTGTAGAGCGTAAAAGAAGCAACAAAAAAGTGTCCCGTCGCAATTTTAGTATCTTGACGGAGAGCCGAGTTATTGCAAAAAAACAAAATTTAACACTTCTTTCAAGATGGCGGAGAACGCACATAGGGAATCTTGGTCGACAATTTGAAGTTAATTAAGCTTTTCTAAGCCCCCCTCACACAATATCCAAAAATCAGCACTTTCGGTTCATTTTCCTTTCTAACCCGTTTTTTTCGACGTAATGACTGGACTATCAAGTGAAGTCAGCAAGAAGTAAAAACCGCCCTGTGAAAAACGACCGCGAATGATGCACGGCGGCATGGAGCCTAGAGTAAAGGAGTGCAATCTCTAATGGGGAATGGCCGAAAAAGGCGACCTCAAAAATTCAGCAAGAAAGGTGTCGCTGCGGTCGCAAAGTAGTCCGATGTGAAGTGAGCATGAAATAAACTGTAGGTGGAACCTTGCTGAAGCTAGGCACCTACGGTCAATATACACATGACCCTTCGGTGTAATTGAGTGTAATCACGCGTCATTGTTATTATAACAATTTTATGAAACATTTATTACTGCCAATCAAAAAAAAACCAATGTGATTTATATTTAACGAAATTTAAAGTACAATAGGTGAGGAGATTGTGCATTGATTATTCCAGGATCAATAAATGACTATAAAGACATCCCAGTTAAAAAATACAGACGATGAGCGTGTAATAAATAATGAGGTAAACATCGGGTTTAGGCGACCCCCCTCCGATTCCTTTCGTAATAGGCTCATCCGACGCGCTTTCGCAAGCGAAACAACTTTTTCCTCTGACAAAATTGAGGGACGTTATTTATTAAAAAGTTATTAACAAATAAAGTTAATAATTCATACAGCTATTTATACCAGCCAGTCCCAATCATCTTGTCCTTCACATGTGTTGTTCAGACTACCCCCAAAATAGTACATACAAAAAGTTTTATCAATCGCTTATTGTTTGTTTAAAATTTATTAACAAAAGAAGTTTCATAAATCAAAAATGAAATACTTATACTAGTGTGGTGAACAGTACACGTATGAGCGGGTTCGCTGCGCCCCCCGTGCACCCCCTGCACATCAGCCCAAAAACAACTCAAAAACAACCCAAAAACAAACCAAAAACAAACCAAAACAATCAAACGAAACCAAAAACAACGCAAACCAAACCAAAAACAAATTTAAAACAAACCAAAAACAAACCACAAACAAACCAAAACAAACCAAAGACAACCCAAAAACAAACCAAAAATAACAAACAACAAATTAAACAACCCCCCACGCCATACGCGACCCACTGACACCTCACCTTCTCGCCCTCATTTACTCATGTAAATTTGTATTCGTATGATGAGTAGCATACGTATAAGCAAGGGATATATGTGCTATTTGCTATACCTACGGGTTGTTTGGTTTGTTTTTGGTTTGTTTGGTTTGTTTTTGGGTTGTTTTCGATTGTTTTTGGTTTGTTTGGTTTGTTTTTTATTTGTTTTTGGGTTGGTGTGTGGGGGGTGCACGGGGGGCGCAGCAAACCCGCTCATACGTGTACTGTTCACCATACGGTGGTATAAGTATTCTCTTGTTAATAACTTTTTAACAAACAATGAGCGACAGATAAAACTTTTTGTATGTTACTCAGGGGGTATTCTTAACAACACATGTGAAGGACAAGATGATTAGGACTGGCTGGTATAAGAAGAATAGCTGTATGAATTATTAACTTTATTTGATAATAACTTTTTAATAAATAACGTCCCCCAATTTTGTCAGAGGAAAAAGTTGTTTCGCGTGCGAAAGCGCGTCGGATGAGCCTATTACTAAAGGAATCGGAGGGGGCTCGCCTAAACCCGATGTTTACCTCATTATTTATTACACGCTCATCGTCTGTATTTTTTAACTGGGATGTCTTTATAGTTATTCATTGATCCTGGAATAATCAATGCACAATCTCCTCACCTATTGTAATTTAAATATCGTTAAATATAAATCACATTGTTTTTTTTTGTAACCTTTACGAAACTATGTCATTTCTTTTTGTTAGTATATTATAAAATCGATATAATGCCCTTATTCTATGTTTCTATGTCCTTACTTTTACAGATTGGCAGTAATTAAAAGTTTCATAAAATTATTATAATAACGATGACGCGTGATTACACTCAATACACCGAAGGGTCATGTGTATATTGACCGTAGGTGCCTAGCTTCAGCAAGGTTCACGTACAGTTTATTTCTTGCTCACTTCACATCGGACTACTTTGCGTCCGCAGCGACACCTTTCTTGCTGAATTTTTTATGCCGCCTCAGAGTACGGAGATTGCACTCCTTTACTCTAGGCTCCATGCACGGCGGCTACACCACTAGGCGTCACTGCGCACGCGCTTGCGGCGTCACTCCAGCTTCCCCCACTCTCGCGCCTCGCGCGATGCGACAACGCCGCGTAGCGCGCAGTCTAGATATCTAGAGACTCGGTCCCGCTATCATTCGTTACAGGCGGGCTGCGGGGTACGCTTCACGTGGATCGACGCGTACGTACGTATACGCAAGCTTCTTTGTGCTGTGCAGTCGACTTAATAAAAGGGACACACGTTACGCTGTCTCTCTCGCTCTCGCTCTCTCTCCTTTCACGCAGCCCGCTCATGACCGATTATTCTCTGCCGAGAATTCCACGTGAACGCAAATGTTATTTGCTTTTGTTTATTGTTGTTGCAGTCAACCAAAAGGGACACACATCGTGCTGAATCGACCCAGATAAACGAAACGTCGTCAGGCTGTCGTTTCATACGGTAATTTTTCTTTTTAATAATGTTGAACGTTCGTAGCGGAGAAAAAACATCGGCAACGCGAAAATGGCGGCCATTCATACATCTTCTTTTTCCTCACATCCGCTCTTTCCATGTTTCCGATAAGAATTACTCATCATCAAGATGCGAGGAACGAGTTCGGCGGGATACGCTTTTGAAGGCGTACCCTTGGAAAGCTGTTCAATTTTGACGACAAATTATCAATCAACCATTCCGTAAGTTTTACCGGTCTCGGCTTGGAGAGGCATCTTCGGGCAGGAAAGGTTTAGCGGTATTATTCATTTTAATATTGTTTTTTTCGTAAATTGGTATTTCGTGCTTTGAAATTTTTGTTATTCAATGTTTTGAGTTTGTTGGGGGAGGATGACGTATTTTTATATAAAAACTACGCCGTTCGACTTCTGCATATATTTTCGTCGAGTGCGGACCTTTTTTTCTCGTCCGTTATGAAGTATCTTTTTATTTTCTGTTTTCTTCTTGGTATAAAAAATTTGCAAAGGAAAAACGATAAGAGGTATACTATCGTCTTCCCACAAACGAGAAGCATATTTTTCTCTTATTAATGGAGAAATTGCTCGTAAAAAGTGTTCAAAATGACGGAAAAACCGGTCATATGACCGAGCGGACAAGGTTTTTCTTTCTTCACGTTTTTACCGTTTTTCGCCTAACACCTATCCCCAATGTCGGTCAAAAAACTGAATTTCGATTAACTTAAAAAGAAAAATTACACAACCATTATTTATTATTGAACAATCGATTGTTGAACAATCGAGTTGTAAGGGACAAACGACAACGATTGTTCCGCATGTCGCGCCCCCTGCTGTGCAAAAATTCTAATGTATAAATATTAGTCAAGACGACCGGCGGCGACACGATGCCTTTAAACCTGGACGTGCGGCAGTGTACTTCTGCCCAGTGTGCCAAGAAGCTGTGAGATTAAAAAATAGCTGCGGATCTTCGGAGTCGCAACTGGTTCAAATGAAATCACGCGGTAATTTTTCTCTTGATTTGAATACCTGCATCTTTCACTAAAATATAATGAAAAAGGATCAAATTAAATATATGAAACAGTTCGATATATATATATATATATATATGACATATTTATTGTTCAAATTCGGTCGTATTTACATGATTTAAGATCATTGCCCCTAGGGTCTCTATACACTTATGGGATAGAATTGTTTTATTTAATTTTGTCTTTTCCTAACTCGATGTTTGTTATAACTTTTGCTTTTCAGGAACTTAGTTTTGTTTTGTTTTTAACATCTTTATGGAACTAAATTCTACTGATAGGATGAGTGAAAGGTGAAGAGTGAAAAGTGGAAGATGATTTATAGAAGGGGTAGATGAACTGGACAAAGGATATTAGCTTTTGCAGCTGCACTATTGTACGGTCTTCGATCTTCTTCCGTAAGTTCTCGTAAGTAGGGACAGGCGTGATGTCGCTGCTCATCTAGCCTGTCTTGGTGTATTTGGCAAAGTCTTTCAAGGAAAGGTTTCTCGTTCGTCATCAGCCACAGGTCAGCGGTTGGAAAAGACATCGGTAGGCCGGCAGCATACTTTAGTGCTTTTTTATAGTATATTTCCATTTTGCGTAGGGATGTCTTGGTGTACAGCGGTAGTAAACACCCTGTGCCATAGTCCAGCGATGGCAGCACACATGCTCTGATTATTCTTAGCTTTATGTATGCTTCTACTTTGCTGTAGCGCCCGATGATTTCTTGCAGGCAGTTTACTACAAATTTAGTGATGTCGAGTCTTTTGTCTGTTTGAGGTGTTATTTTTAACGTTCTCGTAACAGTGACTCCGAGGTAATTAAGTTTTCTTGATGGGTCGATTATCTCGATGTTATTAGTTTGTGGGTGCGTTATGCTAATGGTTCGTTGTTCTACACGTCGATGTTGTCTTCCAAAAATAATCGCTTGCGTTTTCCCAGCATTACATTTCATTCCCCATTTGTGATAATAGTTGAATAATTCTTGCGTATTCTTTTCCGCTAGGTATTGTGCTCGGTGTGGGGTATGTCCGTTGTTTAGTATTATTATATCGTCTGCGTACTGAGAGCTGAGATCTGCCGTATGTGGAATGTCAGATATGTAAAGGTTAAATATTATTGGTCCGAGTATAGAGCCTTGTGGAACTCCGTGCGGTTGATGAATTACGTTGCTAGTTTCGTTTAAAAATTTGCCCTGTAATTTTCGGTCCAGTAGGTATGACTAGCATTTTTATTACGCCTAGATCTATGTCTTTTTCTATTAATTTGTATATCAATGCTTTGTGGTTGATACAATCAAATGCTTTAGAAAGATCCAAGGATACTGCGTAACATGTTTTGCCTTCGGTTATTGACTTTTGAATGTAGTGTACCGTCCTGGTTAATTGACCGTTTGTTCCGAGTCCTGGTCGAAACCCGTGTTGAGAATCTGGCAGTATTTTGAAACAAGAGTCCATCCTGTTTTGAATTATTCGGTCGAACCATTTGCCCATTGTGTTGAGCAAGGTTATTGGCCTATATGATGACGGTTCGTTTACCGGTTTACCCGGTTTATGTAGAAAAATACACGTACCAAGTTTCCATATGTCCGGGTAGTAATTATGGGCTAGACAGAAATTAAAGATTTCTACCATCCTTGCGAAGCAGCTTGCGTGCATGCGTTTCAGATGTTTTGTTCCAAGTTCGTCCGGCCCGGGCGCTTTGTTGTTTTTAAATATTTCAGTGCTTTTCTGATTTCTCGATCATTGGTTAATCGTAAGGGTTTAGATGGTGCGTTGAGAACAGTTGCTTTAAGTTGGTCGTTTACTGCGCTTTCACGAACAATTGCAGCGTGAGTTAGCATTGACGCCACTTCTTTTTGTGTGCTTGCACCCTCGAAGAATGGTATTCTGTTTTCTGGCCTTTTTAAGGATTTTTGGATTTTCCACATCGCTTTACTTTTATCGGCTTCTTCTTCGATGACTCGCAGCCATTGTTTTTGTTTGTGCTCACGTATTAACTGAATCACGCGCGTTTTGAGATCGTGTAATCGCGCGATCCACGCAGGATCATGCACGCGTCCGTTTCGTCGCATAGCGTACCGCACTCGGTTCCTTTCGCGAATTGTTTGTTGAATTTCGTCCGGCGATAGTTCACTAGGTTTGTTTATTTCACGAGTCATTGCGCGCACGACAGACTGCAGGTGAGATGTGAGTTGCTTTATGGCGTTTTCGACCTCTTCAGTTGATTGTACTAGGAACTGCTGCGCAAGCATTGTTCGATTTTCGTATTTAAGCCACTCGTCGTTCGTTTTTAATCTTGTTCTTCCTTTTTTTGCCGTTTCCGGTGTTATTTTTATTTTTACAAGGATTGGAACGTGATCACTTCCAACGCTTTCGATATTTTCACAGGTTGTGATATTATTAGCAATGTTAGTTAACGCAAACTCTAATATATTATTGTGGATAATTGTTGGTCTAGACCCACGTGGGTCCATCGCGATGTCAACAAATCCATTATTTATGTGTTGGTAAATCATAATGCCACGTTGATCGTTTGTCGTGTGCCCGAATATTTGGTGTCGAGCATTCCAATCTCCGACTGTAATAGAGTTTTGTGTATTCAAGATATTTTCTATGTCATTGTTGACATTGTGCTCCCTCGGTGCTGCGTAGATACCGTTGATGGTTATTTTTTGGCCGTTTTTAGTATTGAGTAGTATTGAACAACATTCGAGGTTGTCATGAGGCTTCAGTCTACACCATAGAAGGTCGTTTTTGATGTACATGAATGTTCCGCGCACTCCGCGTCCACGCACTTTCTGTCTTGTTTTATTGTCTGATATTTTGACATATCCCTTTATGTTATATTTGTAGATTGAACTTGCCTTGACTTTTACCTCATTTAGTATTATTATGTGTGGATTGTGTCTCTCAGCAAGATTTCTAATTTCGTTAATTCTTTTATGAATGCCGAGTACATTACATTGAAGTATCACGATGAATTTTTATTCTCGTTCCACATGCGATCTAGCACAGTAAGTGCTGCATCCGTCACCCCTCCGATTGTAAACAGTTCGATGTATTTCTATTTTTGATAATGAAAACTTTTTTTTATTTTATAGAATTTAAATGGGAATCTAACGGAGATTGATCCATTAAGCGGTAGACAACTATTTCGTCTAATATATTTTCATATGACATAGGTATTTACAAATAGTTTATATTTATCATGTTCGTTTAACAGTTAGAATGTTTAAAATCCGATTCAAATTAAGAAAATATTTATTCAGTATATTCATTGAAGTTGACGGGATTGATAACTTATAATTACATATAATAAATATGTGTAACGCGGTGGAATCCGTTAGTGGGACAGAGATCGCATTTTTTATTAGTTATTATAATTTTTTGATAAGGCAGAAATTCTCTTCAATTTCATTGTCATAAAAAAAGTATAGTTAGCGGCGGTGGAATATAAGCGAACAAAACCAGAACTCCACAATTGCAGTGTATTTTTTGGGCAAATGTTATTTTGTTAATTTTGCACATACAGCAATAAACAAAGGCTTGTTAGACATGATTTCAATCCGTCTGTAAGGTGAGAGTCAAATTTTTCGAAATTACACTATACAACAATAACTATGTCCACTTTTGTTTTGGACCTCTCCATTTTTGGTTGAAAATCTACATTTCTGTTTGCACCTCAACAATTTCTTGGCCTTACGTACTGTACAAAAGTGTCCAGAATTACTGGACCAAGTTTCAAATCATTCCGTTTGATAGTTTAGAAATAACGTTTAGCCGAAAATTTCAATGCTATTTATTGGTAACACTATCGGTAAAACAGATGCTTTTCAAGCTCTCAAAAATAATTTACGATTATCAATATTTTCTAAAGCGACCCTGGGCCCTTGTGCAAATGCGATACAGTAGAGCGTTAGGAAAGAGCGGCTAAAGATAACACTCGTGGGGGCGGATGGGGAGGGGTCTCAAGGAATGGAAATGGGAAGAAGGAACGTGAAAATCTGTAAATGTATGCAATGGAGACAGTAATATTTTATTTTATTTTTATTTTCTTTGTTTCAATGAAAAAACCTTCAGGTTTTAACCCTTCCCAATTCCATTTTTTTATTCAATTTTTCCCCCTATCACAGGCTACCCGCACTTCGCTAAGCCAACCTACCTTCCATTGCGCCCGCAGACGTCTTAGCTACAGCGTATCGCATTTGCCATGGGCACAGGGAAACTGCGGAAAGCCCGTGTGAATATAGACGGTTTTGTTTCAACTGAGTTTCAGTTGTATTTGCTACATCAGAAATTCACTAAAATTGCCTGTCGCGCAACAGTCGGCGTGCCAGTTAGTGCACAGCTAAGCGGGTTACCCATCCGCGCCCAAAGCTGCTTAGCTCAGGTGATCGTCAGAGCCACACACCGACCACCCGTCTACTGTTTGCTGTTTTTGGAAACGCTAATAATATTTAAAAAAAAATACTTCCTAATAATACTAACGACGGAATGAAAAGGGAAACAAATATTTTTCAATGCATATTAATATTTTATTTATAAGTCCGAACCGAAATATTGTTTAATTCGATACAAGACAAATCCTTCGACGGTCCAAAATATGTGCACTTCATTTACAGAGTGTGCATTTTTTGGGGCAAATATATTTTTCAACGCAATAATCATAATAATAGCAACGGCATCGATTCACCGACCATGTTTTGGTCAAACCCCCTCACCGATCGTCTTACTCGTCGTCAGACAGCTCATCATCCAGATCGTCGTAAGTCTCTTCTTCCTAGTGCATTACGAAACGAGTATCGTCCCCCAATTATCCAATCGTATCTCACTAGATGTTCACCGAAATATTATAGGACAGGTTATTCCGGAAATCCTCGAAGCTTGTGATGCTGTTATTGCGCAAATCTATATACCAAAGTTTTTTGTGACCATCGAAAGACTCACTATTCGGTTTGCTCAACAAATTGTTGGAAAGATCTAATTCATGAAGATCCGTCAAATAAAAACTTCCTCTCTCGATTGTCGTTATATTATTGTGGCCTGAGATTCAGCTTCTCTATTACCCGTTCGGAGAATGCTCCATTTTTTAGAGTTTCAATCCCATTCCACCTTATGTGGAGTATCGCTAGGGTATTCGGCAGATGGGGTAGACGGCGATTCTCAATTGTTAATAACTAGTTGTGATTAAGATTGATAACTTTTATATTCTAAAGACCGCTGAACACGTCGTTATCAACTATACTTAAATTGTATACGTTGTACGGATGTATCTCGATCAAATTTGGTAGATGCTGAAAGAAACCTGGTTCGATCTTTGTCAGGTTATTTCCCGACAAATATAAATATTTCAGACTGGGAAGTGGAAGCCGGGATGAGTTTTCAAGCGCGGTTATATTGTTACCAGCAAGATTGAGAATCCTCAGTTTCTTGAGCCCGGAGAAGAACGAACCGGATATGTTCCCGATCTGATTGTCATTCAGCAATAACTTGGTCAGACTAAACGGCAAAGTCGCGATGAATCTTGTGTTCGTGAGTCGATTATTACGCAAGATAAGATACGAAAGCATCGTGTCCTCGAAGGCACCCTCCTCGATCACGCTAATGAAGTTGTTGTCAAGAATCAATAACAGCAAATACACATTGGCGATCACTCCCTTTTCCAAATGCTCGATCTTATTCCCAGCCAGACTGACGGACCGTATATGGTCCGGCAGATTGTTCAGAATTTCACTCCGTACATCAACGATGATATTGTTCTGAAGATTCAGATAATACATACTATCGATATTATCAGTTACGTTAACGTCATACCAGTTACTGGAAAATTCGGATATATTCAGCCCCTCTAGAACCAGACCCCAGCACGGATGGAAAATGACAATCTTGCAGTGAAGTGCTCGAAGCTCGTTCTTGAAGGCTCTTGCACTTTCAACAGTTTCATTAAGTTGGCATAATTCTACCTTTAGGGTTTCGTTGACCATCGTGCAATCTGTACTGGCCATCGTCAGCTCGATGATTTTGTTGAGGACCACGGTGGTCAGAACGAAGTCAAATAGCATCATGTTATGTTCCTTGTCCGTGAATCTATTAATTGAGATTAATCATAAATGATTATTGCGAAGAAAAAAAATTTTTTTAACATGTCGCCTTTTTGAGAGAAATTAATTTTAAAAAATACCTCTTAACGAAAACTACATTGTTTTATTAATTTTCATGCCAACGTATACCTTTTTCGGGTTTTTACGTACGACCCCACAGATGTCTTAGCTACACTGTATCGCATCTGCCATGGGCACAGGGAAACTGCGGAAAACCCGTGCCGATACAGACGGCTTTTATTTTTCACTGAGTTTCAGTTGTCTTACCATCGGAAACTCAGAAAAACTACCTCCCGCTCAGTAATTGGCGTGCAAGCCAGTGCACGGTTGAGTGGTCACCCATCCCGGTACCGAGCGCGGTCAATACCGCTTAAGGCAGTCGTCTGGTCTAGAGCGAGATTTTTGACGTCATTTCTAATGTGCAATAACGTTTAAACCGTTGAAGTTGTCTTGATGAAAATTTACACGTGCATTTATTGATCCTTAGAGAATACTTGTACATAAAAAAAAAAATTATTTTAAATATTTTCATGTAGTTTTTGCCTTGACAATGTTGTATGCATCTGAAAAAAAAATATATATACAGGATGGGCCATTTGAATCTATGCACCCAAATTTCTTTGTACCTAAGACAGATACGGAAAAATGGTTCAGACAAAAGTTGTTCAAGATAATGGGGGTCACCTATCTGTGTAACTAGCTTTGACCTTGAGACTACTTGTCAAGGTTATTTGAAGGTCAGAGTGGTTTTTTTAAAATGGGAACCCCTATTTTTGACACCGGATTCGAAAAAAGCGGAAAATTTTACGTTTGAAATGGTATTAAAAATTTTTTTTTTCGTGACCTTGAGAAGGTCAATTTAAGGGCAAATGCTAAATAATTGCCTGGTAGCTGTTTATTCAAATTTTGTTGGCAGAATAAACGTTGTCAAAGTACCTTTATAAGAAAGATCGAACTGGAATGTGACAACAACCTCAACAATATTGATCTTCGCGTCATTTTTCAAGGTCATTTAAAGGAGAGTGGTTTTATTAACGAGAAACTTTGTTTTTGATACCGAATCAAGAAAAAAATGAAAAATTTAACGTTTTAAGGTTTTCCCTACCACAAAAAGGCCATTTAGTGTTTCTTATTCCACAAGCTCTTAGTAGCTGCTGCTTTAAATGAGTTAACCTTACTTTTAGCGTTACCCGGAAACAACGACGTGAACGTAGCAAGTTCTGTTTCCTTTGGGGTGCTTGATTGAAGTGAGTCCCCTTGCCTCTCAGTATCGTTACGATTATAACTTTAACCACGAAGCAAATGTCCGAAGTTGTCTCCATTTGCTTCGAGGCCAAAGTTAAACGCCTTTGAAAATGGCGTACAGTGTTTTTCAAAGTCAGCCTGGAAGATGCTGCGCATGCTTGACGAATGCGGTTTTGCATGTCAGCTATAGTTGTGGGTCGTTGTTGAAAAATAACATTCTTTAAATGGCCTACCAGGCAGGTATTTAGCATTTGACCTTAAATTGACCTTCTCAAGGTCACGAAAAGAAAAATTTTAAATACCATTTCAGACGTAAAGTTTTCCGCTCTTTTCGAATCCGGTGTCAGGAATAGGGGTTCCCATTAAAAAAAACCACTCTGACCTTCAAATAACCTTGACAAGTAGTCTCAAGGTCAAAGCTAGTTACACAGATAGGTGACCCCCATTATCTTGAGCAACTTTTGTCTCAACTATTTTTCCGTATCTGTCTTAGGTACAAAGAAATTTGGGTGCATAGATTCAAACGGCCCACCCTGTATATTCTCAATCTGTATGAGTATTCTGAGCACTGGTATCAGAATTGAGTCGAACAATAATTTTGCCGACATTTTATAACTCGTCGAATACGAAAATTTATGAAATATCATTAATGAAAGTTCAACAGGCCGCCATTTTGTCAGAAATTTTTTTTAAGTACCAATTCTGCTACCAGTGCTCAGAATACTCATACAGGTTGAGAATATATATATACATTTTTTTTTTCAGATGCATACAACATCGTCCAGAGTGGGCGCCGATTTCGGCGCACCATGTTGCAACAAGGCAAAAAACTACATGAAAATATTTAAAATAATTTTTTTTTTCTAATTTACAAGCATTCTCTGAGGATCAATAAATGCACGCGTACATTTTCATCAAGACGTCTTCAACGGTTCAAGCGTTATTGCACTTTAGAAATGACGTCAAAAATCTCGCTCTAGACCAGACGACTGCCTTAAGATGGGAGATCGCCGAAGCAGCGTACCGACCACGCGTCCAATGCTGTCGGTTGATTTGATTAATATATAGCTATCATTATAAAAAATCTATAAACGCCTTACAAAGTTGATGGGAGTTAACTGAAATATCGAAACACCGGAATCTCGTGAGGAATTTTAAATATGGCACTTCTGTTTGCTAATGAGTCCTTTATTCGGTCTAATGGTGTATCGTTTGCATAGAAGAAAAAACTGATAATTATGAATTTATATAAAACATGATTGTCATTTGGTTTTCCCTTCAGTTTAGATACGTCGACCATAACGCGCTCGAATTCTTACGTAATATTGTATGAATTTTCGCAAACACATAAATGAATATACGACGCCCTTGAAAGTGACATGTGTTTTGTACTTCTGCAAAATCGTAAAATCCCGGAACGGTGTGCGTCGGGAAACAAATGGTCTATAACATACTTGAGTTATAAAAAATTCTGTTTGCATTATTTTCAAGATGAGATATTAATTATGTTCGATTTAATTAATATATAGTTATCACTATGAAAAATCTATAAAAACCTTATAAAGTTAATGGGAGTTAACCAAAATATCGAAACATGGAAATCTCGGCTGCGGGATTAAATATTCCTGCACAAAATCTCCCCCCAAACAATGTTGAGCCGTGCACAGAAAACTCTACAAGAAATTATATCATATCTCTCTATATTATATAAATATTTCGTCGCCGTCGCCGCCGCCGCCGTGTACAAGAGTTCAGGAGGTCAGTTTCACCAAACGGATTAGGGTTGCCCCGTTTGGTGAAGCGGACCGATTTTCCTTTACCACTAGGGGAAAACGGTCAGCTTCACCAAACAGGGCAACTCGAACCCGTTCGGTGAAGCTGACCGGATATTATTATTATTATTATTATTTCGCCCCCGCCCCCTCCCCCAGGTGGGGTGGTACGGTGAAGGGAATAGCCCGAGGGGCGGTACGCCGAATGGAATAGCCCGCGGGGGGGGGGGGGGGGGGGGGGGGGGGGGGGTACGCCGAATGGAATGACCCGAGGGGGGTTGGCGCGCGAAGCGCGCAGGGGGGCGGAGCCCCCCTAGTATTTATATAATATAGTTATTACAGGTATTATAGTTATTATAATATTACTATTCTTATTTTATTGTCAACTAGGGGGGCTCCGCCCTCCTACGCGCTTCGCGCGCCAACCCCCCCCCCCCCCCCCCCCCCCCCCCCCCCCGCGGCGTTCCATCTCGCCCCGGCCTGCCCCCCTGCCGTTCCATCTCGCCCCGGGCTCCCCCCTCAACTCTTGTACACGGCGGCGGCGGCGGCGGCGGCGAAATATTTATATAATATAGAGAGATAATCATGCTCACTGTATCACACACTTATGATCATCAGATTGCACAGTTCGATATAGCACGGAGAGACAGTGAGAGACCACAACTCTATATCTATACGATACATAACAATACTCTATATTTCGCTAACCGGAAGGTAGTCCGGCTCGAGTCCTACAATGACAAATCGTGCGCTACTCCACGAAGGTATTCCGGAATACTAATCTCGTCGAAACCCTGAACAACGACTTTAAGGGCGGGGTAAGGTATTTAAACTTTTTTATTTGCATTTTTTTAAATGAACGTATAACATCTCAAGAATATTGTGTAAAAATTTCAAGTCGATCGGAGCAAAATGAACGGAGTTATGAGCACTTGAGCGTCCGTTGCTCCGGACCGGTTTTATAGTGTGCAGAACTTTAAAGCGTTTTTCTGAAACTTGTCATTTTTGAAGTCGGTGTAAATTCTTTGTAAATTCTTTTGAAATTTTGTACGCTATTTCTACACATAAATCACCAGGTAAGGCTGCCGAGTTTTTTTTTTATTATTTTTTATTTTACAATAACAAATTTGCCGATTTTTTTAGCGAAACGCGTGTTTTTGACTTCCAAGTGTTACCAAAAATGAAAAAATCGAAAAAAAAACTCGACAGCGTTACCTCGAGAAACATCGCACCTACTAAACGCATTTTGATTTTTTCGTTTCGGATGATCCAGTGACGAGTTGTAGCGTGCACCGCAAAACAATGTTTTTTCGAGGTGCCTGCGGAGATTTGCTGCCGACGGCTTATTTATCAATATTTTGCAATGAAAATTTAGGAAAATATAGTTCGAATGTTGTATTATTATATGAAAAGTAAATAGATAAACCAGCATTACCTGTAACGTCTTAAAAAAATCTTGTACATATGCTTTTTTTCACCGAATTAACCCGAGCATTGACGTCGCGACACTTTCGTGTTAAATATAATGAAAATGGAACTGATTAGTAATCATACATCGAGCGACGTTCGTTCCAGATCGCGCACACATAACCATACACCGATAAAACTCTCCAAAGTGTATCTCACCATTTATAATATTTCGATCGAAAAACAAATACACGAACTCCACAGTCGAGCGTGCTCGCGCACACATTCACGTGCACAAATGAAAATTAATCAACCACATCACACCGTGTACGACACTTCAAGAAATTCTATATGCTAAGGAGATTTCGTCCGGGGAGATTTCGTCCACGGCCATTTAGGCCGGACACCAAAATAATCTCGTAACAAACTTCAAATATGACACTTTCGTTTGGTTATAGACCAGTTGTGTTCGAACGCACAAGGTTCCGGGATTCACGATTTTACGGAAAGACAAGCAGAGGTCATTTTCTAGCACGTCGTATATTCATTTGTGTGTTTGCGGAAATGCATAAGATGTTGCGTGAGAAGTCGAGCTCGCCATTGTCACCGTATGTAAGCTGATTTGGATGAACCAAATGCCAATTGAGTATATGTATGTTTCTAATCATCGGTTTTTTTCTATGTAAACGATACATCTATTATGTCAAAAACTTAGTTTTTGTGAACCATTAAGGGAGAACACCACTGTGACCCTCTGTTTTTGTTCACATTTTTCAAGAATTTTTTTTTTGTTGGAAAAAAAAGAGATATTCGAAATTTTTTTTTGGGTTTTGTTCCTTGTTTATTAATGTATCAAAAAACATTTTTCTCACATTTTTCACGCCGCATGGTGGCGCTGGGGAAGCTCTCGCGTCAGGTGCTGTGATTTCCGCGGCACGCAGCAGAACTCTCTTCAACGTCGATCTGAAAAAAAATACCGAGTGTTTTCGTTAATAATATGATATTTTGAAGAGAAGTACACAGGGATTTGGAAAAATATTGTTTTAAAAAAAATAGGCACGCCTTTGAAATTAACTTTAATTTCAAAGGCGTACCTATTTTTTTTAAAACAATATTTTTCCAAATCCCTGTGTACTTCACAGGGAAATTAACTTTAATTTCAAAGGCGTACCTATTTTTTTTAAAACAATATTTTTCCAAATCCCTGTGTACTTCTCTTCAAAATATCATATTATTAACGAAAACACTCGGTATTTTTTTTTCAGATCGACGTCGAAAAATATTGTTTTAAGAAAAATAGGCACGCCTTTGAAATTAAAGTTAATTTCAAAGGCGTGCCTATTTTTTTTAAAACAATATTTTTCCAAATCCCTGTGTACTTCTCTTCAAAATATCATATTATTAACGAAAACACTCGGTATTTTTTTTCAGATCGACAATGAAGAGAGTTCTGCTGCGTGCCGCGGAAATGACAGCACCTGACGCGAGAGTTTCCCCACCGCCGCCATGCGGCGTAAAAAATGTGAAAAAAATGTTTTTTGATACATTAATAAACAAGGAACAAAACCCAACAAAATTTTTCGAATATCTCTTTTTTTTTCCACAAAAAAAAATTCTTGAAAAATGTGAAAAAAAACAGGGGGTCACAGTGGTGGTCTCCCTTAATACTTTTCGACAAATGTCACGTTGGAATTTGACTGAGAATCTCTAGTCTCGGGTCTTTCTAATCAAGGAGAAACTCCCGTTTTACTACTCCTTGCAGCAGTCCCAAACGCAAACTGCCTTTTCTAAGTCTAACCTTTCGGGAAATTACTCCGGAAAGGGCCTATTGGAATGCTATTGGTTGAAATTGAAACAAGCGTTTCGATGATGATCGATTACCCCCGAAATTGTAAAAAAAAAAAAATCGTGTGGAATCGCGCGCCGTTAAAAGTGACACTTTTTCATCCCTTTGGTAGGCCTAACTTTTGTAAAGTCATTTTATCCAAATTTGCTTTCACGAAGTGAGATTAGGTGGGGGTGAGACGAACAACAAAACAAATTTAGTCTTTGATCTGCATTTACAAAATATCTGTTCATCAGTTTAGAAAAATAAATAAAAATTACTTACTTTATATTTGACGACACAGGAACTGATGAGGTTAAGCGATAGTTGATGATCGAGGTTTCAAAATACGTTGATGGATGACGTTATTGAGTAGAAAACGTCTGAAAGATTCCAAGTTTTATTTTCACCGAAAATTATACGTTTATAATCGGAAATGTAGCAACTCGCTACTAAGAGCTTACAAAACAAAATTAAAATTGGGTTATTGTTGATACAATGACAAAATTTAATGAAATTGAATTCGATACAAAAATAGGATACGCGCAATGATTATGAAGAAGCCGAATAACTCGAAACAATATTTCAACCTCTATTTCTACTCTTATCCGAAATATTTCAGAGTCGAATGGCGAAAAAGGCCGAATAGGTCGAAGTGACGATAATAATATTCAAAGTCACAACTCGTATCGGCTCGGAATAGTCCAAGACCAAAAACGAAGAGAGGTGGAAAAATATTACAAGTTCCAACTGGTGGAAAAAAATCAACGAAGAGTCGCGTTTCGTAGATATAACTTACTCGTAAAAAATTTCGGGGAAAAGTGGCTCTCGGATCCCCTTTGAGGAGGTTTTTATACTAAACTTCCAGCCGTTCCGTGTTAAATCAGTGGGGCCTCGTAGATGCTGATTGGCCTGTTTATTTTCGCTTCATTAAAGTCGTGACTGATCCATATAATGTTACTGGGAAATCGCGGATTTTGATTGGTTCTGTGTTAAATCAGTGTGGCTTTGTAGATGCTGATTGGTCAGTTTATCTTCTCCGCATAAAAATTTTGGGTAATCCATATCATATTAGTGGGAAATCGCGGAGTTTGTTTAGCTTACCTGCCATTATTTTATTTTGGGTAAGTGCTCACATACCGCTGCGCGCGCTAAAAACCGAGAAAATTAAAAAAATTATTATAAAGGTTATATAGTGAAAAAAAATTAAATTCTTGATTTCACATATTTTATTAACATTTCAACTATAGGAAAAAATTTTTTTTTTCTTTCATATTAACATTATTTAAACGCGTTTTTCTCGAAACTGCGTTTCTCGAAGCGATGTTTTTAGACAGTATCGGCACGATAACTCAGTCAATTTTCAATATTTACAAAGTTTTTTAACTTTTTGGTTGGACAATTTTTTATAAATTGTAAACACTAATTTTTTTTTTAATTGCACACTAAAGTTTCAAATACTGTAATTTCTTTATTCTTAAAAAAAAACGAAAAAAACCTCCGTCAGAATATTACTACTACATTATTTTACTAGATTCTTTTTTATTTAAGCAGATTGGATAATTTTTGGTGAAGTTATGATGTCGACAAGGAGGCGCCATGGTTTTCATTGGTAGTCCATTTATACGCGTAAAACATAATGTTAATTTTTTTTTTTTTATAAACAAATTTTTTTTCTCATAGTTGAAAAGTTAATAAAAATGTGAAATCAACAATTTAATTTTTTTTCACCATATAACTGTTAAAATAATTTTTTAAATTTACTCAGTTTCCAGCGCGCGCAGGGGTATGTGATCCCTTAAGCCGAAATAAAATAATGGCAGGTAAGCTAAACAAAACCCGCGATTTCCCACTAATATGATATGGATCACCCAAAATTTTAATTTCAGGTGAAAAAATTGGATTTTTACCATTTAGGCTCGAACGATGCGATGTCTCTTGATGTAAATGATCGAAGGAAGAACGCAGATAGTATTATAGAACGCTTTTAAGACTGTTAAGACTGTTTAAGAAGTTTTTTAATTTTTCTAAACATTTTTTTTCCACCAGCTTGAATGCGTTGATAATAGCGAGCACAAATTCTTACGTAACATCTTATGCATTTCTGCAAACGCGTATCTGAATATACACCTTGCTTGAAAATGACCTGTCGATTGTCTTTCCGCAAAATCGTGAAATCTCAGAACCGCGTATGTCCGGAAGCAAAAAGTTTATTACGGACTTAATTTAAGAAAAATAATTTTTGCAGTTTTTTCAACAAGCAGAAGATATTAATTATGGTCGATATAATGAATATTTTCCTAATAATATAAAGAAAATATATCTTAATATTATATATTAATATCATAAAAAAATTAAAAACTTAAAATGAAATTGAAATTTTTTCTTTTTCTCTTAACAAAAGATTAGACAGTGCGACAATATTCGCCTCGAACTTTTACGTGCAGTTTTATCCATTTTCGCAACGGCATAAATGCATATATGATGTGCGGAAATGTAAACTCGATTTTTCCTTCCATATAAACTCGTAATATCCCGGAACCGTTGTGTCGCGTCACAAATATTTAAAAAAATATAAAATTTAAATTTTATTTTGTATTTTTCCTTTCCTAAAAGATCAGATAGTGCGACAACTTTCGCCTCGAACTTTTCCGTGCAGTTTTATCCATTTTCGCAACGGCATAACTGCACATATGATGTGCGGAAATGTAAACTCGATTTTTCCTTCCATATAAACTCGTAAAATCCCGGAACCGTTATGTCGCGTTACAAATATTTAAAAAAATATAAAATTTCAATTTTATTTTATATTTTATATTTTTTCTTTCCCAAAAGATTGGACAGTGCGACAATATTCGCCTCGAACTTTTACGTGCGATTTTATGCAAACGAATAAAAGAATATACGCCGTGCTTAAAAATGACGTCTGTCTATTTTTTCGCAAAATCGTGAAATCTCAGAACCGCGTATGTCCGTAAGCAAAAAGGTTGTTACGGACTTAATTTAAGAAAAATTATTTTCGCAGTTTTTTCAACAAGCAGGAGATATTAATTATGGTCGATATAATGAATATTTTCTTAATAATAAAAAAAATATATATATTAATATTATATATTAATATATATTAATATCATAAAAAAATTAAAAAAATAAAGTAAAATTGAAATCTTTTATTTTTCTCTTAACAAAAGATTAGATAGTGCGACAACATTCGCCTCGAACTTTTACGTGCAGTTTTATCCATTTTCGCAACGGCATAAATGCTTATATGATGTGCGGAAATTTAAACTCGATTTTTCCTTCCATATAAACTCGTAAAATCCCGGAAACGTTGTGTCGCGTTACAAATATTTAAAAAAATATAAAATTTCAATTTTATTTTATATTTCATTTTATTTTTTTCCCAAAAGATTAGACAGTGCGACAATATTCGCCTCGAACTTTTACGTGCGATTTTATGCAAACGAATAAAAGAATATACGCCTTACTTAAAAATGACGTCTATCCATTTTTTTGCAAAATCGTAAAATCCCGGCACCTTGTGCGTCGGAAAACAAATAGGCTATAACACCAGCTTGAATGCGTTGATAATAGCGAGAACAAATTCTTACGTAACATCTTATGCATTTCCGCAAACGCGTATATGAATATACAACTTGCTTAAGAATGACCTGTCGATTGTCTTTCCGCAAAATCGTGAAATCTCACAACCGCGTATGTCCGGAAGCAAAAAGTTTATTACGGACTCAATTTGAGAAAAATTATTTTTGCAGTTTTTTCAACAAGCAGAAGATATTAATTATGGTCGATATAATGAATATTTTCTTAATAATATAAAAATATATATATTAATTATATATATTAATACTAGGGGGTCCCTGCCCCCCTGCGCGCTTCGCGCGCTAACCCCCCCTCGGGCCATTCCATCCGGCGTACCCCCCCCCCCCCCCTCGGGCCATTCCGCACCCTCACCCTCACGCCACCCCCGCCCCCGCTCGATCCCCTCACCCAGCCTACTCGATCCCGCTCGCTCTCCTCAACTCTTGTACACGGCGGCGGCGGCGGCGGCGATATCTCTCTATATTATATAAATATTTCGCCGCCGCCGCCGCCGCCGTGTACAAGAGTTCAGGACCGAAAATGACCGAAAATGTCCGAAAATGACCGAAAATGACCAAAAATGACCAAAAAATGGCCGAAAATGACCAAAAATGCAGGGGGTGCATTAGCGGTCATTTTCGGACGGGGGGTTGGCGCGAAGACTAGTTTTAAGACCACTCCGAAGACTAGTTTTAAGACCACTCCGAAGACTAGTTTTAAGTCCAACATTAGTCTTCGGAATAGTTGTAAAATTAGTGTTCAGAATGGTCTTAAGCCGATTCGATCGAGATGAGATATCGTTAATAAAAAAATGATTGGTCGAGTTACGTTTGCCCTATCTCGCTTTATGTAATTTTCTATGGATACAAGGCTTTCATGAACGGAGACCTTTAGTGTCATGTGCATTAATTAAAAGGCGATGAATTCCATTGACAAACCGGACAATTTGCAGTGAACGTGCCTTGTGAAAGCGTGATGGACCGATGCGCGAAAACCTTAGATTCAAGCAAAAAAAATTATTTAAGATAAGACAAACGTAACTTTACCTCACCTTCTCTGATAAACGATGCCGAATGATCCTCCATAATTATTCGATAAAGATACGACGGCTATCGTTAATCAGAAAAGGATCGGTCGAGCTACGTTTGCCCGGTCTTGCTGTATTTAATTTTCGTTGGATCCAAGTTTTAGCATTATGTCACTTCTTGTCGTGATAGTCATGGCCTTCTGAACCTCACTCTCCGACGCACGTGAAATCAGACAGAGACTACGTGATCCAACATCACAAATGCTGTAGTTGTTCCACTGTTCTCGAAATTAAAGACGGAAAGACTCACAAAATAAGCAAGTTCAACATTTTTTTTCTCCACAATAAAAACCTTGAAACGAATTTGCGACCGGTGTTTCGTGTACCGAATTTAATGAACTTTATTGTTCAAAAATAAAAAAGCATTTTTTAAATTTATTTCGAAAAAAAATTTCTCGTTACCCGAGAATGGTGCGTCTCACATCAGCGACATATTTTTTTCGAAAAGCGCATCCAAAACCCTTCGAAAACCGCTTTTTAAACCCTCCGATTTTTCAACGCCAAAGCGGTAAAAAATACGTGGGCACCTTATAATTGTCACCCTGTATATTAATATCATAAAAAAATAAAATAAAATTGAAATTTTTTATTTTTTTCCTAACAAAAGATTAGATGGTGCGACAATATTCGCCTGGAACTTTTACGTGCAATTTTATCCATTTTCGCAACGGCATAAATGCATATATGATGTGCGGAAACGCAAACTCGATTTTTCCTTCCATATAAACTCGTAAAATCCCGGAACCGTTGTGTCGCGGTACGAATATTTAAAAAAATATAAAATTTCAATTTTATTTTATATTTTATATTTTTTCTTTCCCAAAAGATTAGACAGTGCGACAATATTCGCCTCGAACTTTTACGTGCGATTTTATGCAAACGAATAAAAGAATATACGCCGTGCTTAAAAATGACGTCTGTCTATTTTTTTTGCAAAATCGTAAAATCCCGGCACCTTGTGCGTCGGAAAACAAATAGTCTATAACACCAGCTTGAATGCGTTGATAATAGCGAGCACAAATTCTTACGTAACATCTTATGCATTTCCGCAAACGCGTATATGAATATACAACTTGCTTAAAAATGACCTGTCGATTGTCTTTCCGCGAAATCGTGAAATCTCAGAACCGCGTATGTCCGGAAGCAAAAAGTTTGTTACGGACTTAATTTAAGACAAATTGTATTCGCAGTTTTTTCAACAAGCAGAAGATATTAATTATGGTCGATATAATTAATATTTTCTCAATAATAAAAAAAAATATTAATAAAATTAAAAAATTCCCGTCTTAAAAGCGTTATATAATACTATCTGCCACCTCCCTTCGATCATTCACATCAAGAGACATCGCAGCGTCCGAGCCCAAATGGTAAAAGTCCAATTTTTTCACCTTCATTACACTGCTAAATTTGCCGCGCGAGACCAGAAATATTTCCATTATTATACACCAAGAGACGTTTATTGATTTGTGACATTATTTCGTATATCTTTTAGTGAAATCATGATGATTTTTTTACCGCTTAGATTGAGCCATGCGAAATTGAAATTCGCATACTAATGTACTAACTGTAAATATTGTACTAAGAGTCATTTTTTTAAATTAATTTCCAAATTGGTAGTTGGGCTATTAACCTACCTATCTGTGTACCTTCCGACCTGATGCTCTAACCACTACTGTATCAAGCACTTGTGAATTACTTTTACGCATATCTTATATGCATTCCAACCACCAGAAATGAAGATGGTGAATTATATTAATAATTGTCTTCGTAGTAGATTTAATTTTAAGGTGCTGTAGGTTCTCAATTGAAAAATCGATGTAGTAATGATGATAATGATATTAATAATAATAATAATAATAATAATAATAATAATAATAACTATTGAAATAAGCAAAAACAATACTATATTATTATTGAACTATATAACATAGAATTATTATACTATGAGATCACACTTCCTGGAGAGACCGTTTGTGAGGTGACTCCATACGAATGTTTACTAAATAATATAAACACATGATAAAGCCTGGTAAGAAAGAAACCATGGTATATAGACTGTGGTCTTTGTGACTTCGTCGTTCTTTATTCAGTTGTTCTCCGACTGCTCTCGAAGTGAGAACACTTCTAATAAAATAAAAGTTCAATTGCTCATATATAAGTCTGTCTCATTTATTCACCTGGCTTCCACAAAAAACCATTAGGTTATGGGCCCAGGCACCGATTTAAAGTGATCTGGATTTTTATGTAATTTGATGTGAAGTTTTGTTTTGGTGAAAATATAAATTGATAGTTTGACTCAAGTGAAAAAAAAAAAAAAAAAAAAAAAGTGACAATGGGTGACGATAAAAGGAAAACAAAGAGGAACATTAAACCCTTTGATGGCGAGAAATTCAGTATCTGGAAATTTCGAATTCGAGCTCTCATTGATGAAGAGAATGCATTACAAGTTTTAACTGACGATCGCCCTGAAGCACCAAATGCTGCATGGGAAAAATCTGAAAAGATTGCAAAAGGAATAATAATTGAATACTTAGATGATTCCATGCTTGGATGTGCTAAGGAGACTGATACGGCAAGAGACATAATGAAGAGACTGGATGAGACATATGAGCGAAAAAGTTTGGCCACTCAACTAGCAATCGAGAAGAAATTATTGGGCTTGAAATTTAAACAAGATATTCCTTTGACAAAGCATTTCATACTCTTCGACGAAATGATTGTTGAAGCACAGGCTGCTGGAGCACTGATGAATGAAACGAGTAAAGTGGCGAGACTTCTAATGACACTACCAAATGCATATGACTCAGTTGTTACTGCGATCCAAACACTCTCTGACGAAAACTTAGTTTTGGCGTTCATTAAGACGAGACTGTTGGATTTTGAAATTAAATTGCAAAGTGAAAGAAATGATACAAGTGGTAAAGTATTGCAAGCAGAGATTCAACCTCCAGAGAAAACGCAGAAACAAAGTTATGGAACACGAAAACCATTTAAAAATTATCGACAAAACTTCAAACAAAAGTATTCGAATAAATCTACACGAGGATTCAATCCTGTAAAAATCCAAAGTTATCGAAAGAGTTATAACAACACAGCCATGAAAAGATGTGACTATTGTGGCAGGAAGAATCACGAGAGAAAGGACTGTTTCTTCTATAAAAACCAAACACATACATCAAATGGCCGTCCTAGAACACTTCAGAGTGTTGTAATTGACGAGGATAATGGTCATTTTGCTTTCATGAGTGGCGTGCGATGTTTACTCGATGATCAAGCGAGAGTACCAGATAAGTTGACGTTCATACTCGATTCTGGTGCAACTGATCATCTGACTAATCAAGTCGACGTTTTCTCAGTTGTAACAGATTTGGATGTACCTGTTAAAATCACGGTGGCAAAGAAGGGCAACACAATTACTGCAACCAAGAGAGGGATCATTACTGTGAAAACTAATCAGGGAGTATCCGGCACTCTGAAAGACGTACTGTATTCGCCTGAGGTTCCCTACAATCTATTATCAGTACGCCGGATTCAAGAATCTGGTATGAGAGTAATTTTCAAAGAAAATGGAAAGGTAACAATCGAAAAAGGTGACAAAATCATTGCAACTGGTAAGTCACTGAATAATTTGACATGTATCGATTTTGTAATACTTAAGAAAATGTGTAATCAGGCTACTGTGGATAAAAACACATCTTTAAACCAATACAAGCTTTGGCATGAACGTTTAGGCCACATTGACAAATCGAAATTTCTAGAAATGAAAAGAAATAATTTTTTCTCAAGTAGTAAACGTTTAGAGACTGTAAATCCCACAAACGAAATCTGTGAAGCTTGTATATATGGGAAACAAACCCGTCTCCCTTTCTCAAAGGCAAAAGACAGATCTCACGTTACAAGGCCTCTATTCATTATTCACTCGGATGTGTGTGGACCAATTACACCCACAACCATCGACGACAAAAATTATTTTGTTACCTTCATAGATGAATTCACTCACTATACCGTTGTTTATCTACTGAATCATAAATCCGATGTGTTTAAAGCATTTCAAGATTTTGTAGCAAAAAGTGAATCGCATTTTAATTCAAAAATCGCTCAGCTATATTGTGACAACGGGAGAGAATATCTGTCTAGTGAGTTCAAAGATCATTGTGTGCAAAAGGGAATACAATATCATCTCACAGTACCATATACCCCTCAACCAAATTCTATTGCCGAGCGGATGAATCGTTCATTGGTTGAAAAAGCACGCGCGATGGTACACGGTGCAAACTTGGGAGAAGAATTTTGGGGGGAAGCCATTCTAACGGCGGCATATTTACTAAACATAACACCGACTAAAGCCATTTCAGAGAATAAAACTCCTTACGAACTATGGCATAACAGAAAGCCTAGACTAAAGTATCTCAGAATTTTCGGGTCGACGGTGTATGTTCACGATAAAACGCGAAAGAATAAGTTTAATAAAAAATCATTCAAAGGTATACTCGTGGGTTAACAACAAAATGGTTACAAAATATTGAATGTAGAGACGAATAAATTTATCGTAGCTCGCGATGTTATTTTCGATGAAGGTAATTTCAAACTTTCACGACCCTTTGCACATGATGATGAAATTGGATTTGAAAATCCAAGAACAAAAAGACAGAAAACTGATGAAAATACAAAAATCAGTATAAACAATGAGAGTAAAATTAACAAATCTGTAATTGAAACAGACCAAGTTAATAAAATTGATAAATCGGTAATTCAAACCGATAAAGTCAATAAAATTAACAAATCTGTTATTGAAACAGATCAAGTTAATAAAATTGATAAATCGGTAATTCAAACCGATAAAGTCAATAAAATTAACAAATCTGTTATTGAAACAGATCAAGTTAATAAAATTGATAAATCGGTAATTAAAACCGATAAAGTCAATAAAATAATCAAATCCGTAACACAAACGGATGGAGTTTATAAAACGTCGGCCAACGATGTAAGCTCTCAACCCGGTAAAAACGAGATCGAGTCACGACGAAGTGCACGAATTAAAAACATGCGTACTATTTCGTACAATGAAGAGCATTGTTATCACATAAGTGCACAGTCGGTTATTTCCGACACTCCCAATTCATATCAAGAAATAAAATCACGTGCTGATAGATTTCAGTGGGAGAAAACGATGAAAGATGAAATCGATTCACTTTTGCAAAATAATACATGGTATATTGTACCTCGTCCAGCTAACAAAAATATTGTTGATTGCAAATGGATTTTCACAATTAAAAATGATAGTAATGGAAATCATTCAAAATACAAAGCAAGATTAGTCGCAAGAGGTTTTAGCCAACAATACTTGTCAGACTATGATGAAACTTTCGCACCCGTTGCACGACTTACTACCCTTCGATTAATCCTCGCACTTGCTAATCAGTATAATCTACTAATCCATCAAATGGATGTCAAAACAGCTTTCCTCAACGGTGTATTACAAGAGGAAATTTACATGCGTCTGCCAGAAGGGATAAAAGCGAAAGAAAACGATGTATGCAAATTGAATAAAGCATTATACGGCTTGAAACAAGCAGCTCGATGCTGGTTTCAACATTTTGATCAAGTATTAAAAGAACACAGTTTCAGCAACTCGTCTGTAGACCATTGCTTGTATTTCCTCGACAGAGGCGATATCACTAAAAACATTTATGTAATACTGTATGTCGATGATCTTTTAATTGCCACTCTTGAAGAAACCACTATGAAAAATTTCAAACAATATTTAATGAAACAATTTTCAATGGTGGATATGAATGAAGTTAAATTTTTCTTGGGTATAAATATCGAGAAAAAGGGAGAAGTCATCACTTTAGATCAGAATAGATATTTACAAAATGTTTTGAAGAAATTTAACATGAGTGATTGTAAAGCTGTTAGTACTCCATTGGAACCAAAATTAAATTACACAGCTTTAGCCTCTGACGAATATTACGAGGCGCCATGTAAAAACCTTATCGGTTGTTTAATGTATGCAATGTTGTGTACACGACCTGATTTATGTACAGCTCTCAATCTATTAAGTCGATATCAGGTTAAAAATAATCAAGAGCTCTGGAGATGTTTGAAAAGAGTCCTACGCTACATTAAAGGCTCATTGAACATGAAATTGATTTTTAAACGAAATGATTACAAAGATATGTTGATCGGTTATGTTGATTCTGACTGGGCAGGCAATGAAATTGATCGTAGAAGTACCACTGGATATTTGTTCAAATTGTTCGATGTAAACACAATTTGTTGGAATACTAAAAGACAGAACTCAGTTGCAACGTCTTCTACAGAAGCTGAGTATATGGCACTATTCGAGGGGGTTAAAGAAGCCTGTTGGCTTAGATACCTACTCACTGGTATAAAAATGGGACCAACAAAACCCATAACTATTATTGAAGATAACAGTGGATGTATTGCAATTGCAAATAACCCAACAGATCACAAACGATCAAAGCATATCGATGTCAAATGTCATTTCTCGAGAGAAAAAGTTGAAGAAAAGAAAGTAATTCTTAAATATATTCATACAGGTGAACAATTGGCGGATGCTTTCACAAAGTCACTACCTGCTACGCAGTTTCTGAAGATCCGCAAACAAATTGGCTTGGACGAAATTTAATTCATCAAAATCACTTTTGTGGTTGAATACATAATTTTAAGAGATAACAAATGTATTGATCAAACTATGTATCAACTTATGTTTTCAATGATCGAATTTATGGTCTGGTTGGGTTTTCGATCAGGGGTTTTCCCAATCCTTGCAACGAATGTTGGACCATCTCTGTAATTTCCCCCTGATACAACATATGATATACACCACTACTATTTCAAATCGATATTATTTTTGAGTGGGAGTATTGAAATAAGCAAAAACAATACTATATTATTATTGAACTATATAACATAGAATTATTATACTATGAGATCACACTTCCTGGAGAGACCGTTTGTGAGGTGACTCCATACGAATGTTTACTAAATAATATAAACACATGATAAAGCCTGGTAAGAAAGAAACCATGGTATATAGACTGTGGTCTTTGTGACTTCGTCGTTCTTTATTCAGTTGTTCTCCGACTGCTCTCGAAGTGAGAACACTTCTAATAAAATAAAAGTTCAATTGCTCATATATAAGTCTGTCTCATTTATTCACCTGGCTTCCACAAAAAACCAATAATAACAATAATGATCTAAATACTATTCTATTTTTTTTTCATTATTAGTATTTCCAGCGTATATTTTTCGGTTGTTTGAAAAACTCAGAAAAAGTGCTTCCAGTTCAGTAGTGGATAGACAAGCCAGTAAACGGCTAAGCGGTCACCCGGTTGACAATGAACTTGTGTTAACACAAGTTCATTGTCAGGGGTGGATCATATTCTGATACGGGATGAATTATTAGCGCAGCCTCAGGTGTTAACAATGGACTTGTGTTAACACAAGTTCTCAAATCTACTACTGATCTGGGCGTGATCCGGTTAGTCTGATCAGGATTTGCCACGGATGCCTTAACCGCACCTGATTCGGCCCTGATATATGTAATGTAAGGCTAACCTGATAATCCACGTCGTATCAGAATATGATCCGACCCTGATCTGGGCGTTACCCGGTGAGCCTGATCAGGCTAACTTTATCGATTCCTAATCGGAGCCTGATCCTATATCAGGCCAGCCGGAACAAATTTCTGCCCGAGAAAATATTTATAATACGGCAAGGCAACATATCCGCTGATGGCCCGGACGACATATGCATTATACAAAGAAAAAAAAAGCTTTTAGCACGGCGCAGGGCCGATAATTTTCCTAAAAATCGACAAACCTGTGTTTGGTCGATTTTTTTCTTAATCAATTTTTCTTAAGTTTTGGGCACGTCGGGTGACTTATAACAAATTGAAAATGGAATTTAATTAAGCACTGGAAGTACGTTGAAATGTATTATAACATTTAAATTCAAACATAAGTTCGTAGACGAGTGGGAAAGTCCTTGAGCGTTAGTGCGGCGCGACTCGTTATCAAATGAGTGAACAAGCCAAAGCGACGAAAGATAACAAGCGAGGGAAAGAATATTACCGTTTTACAAAAGCGACTCTTTTACACGGCGTCGTAAACAGGGTGGTTTCACGTTATATAACGAAAACTTGGGCATGAAAGACACTAGATCCATTTGACAAACGGAAATACCGTTCGAGTTGAACGACGTATCGGTATACGAGGGGCGACCCAAAAAAAACGGGAATTTCGTCATAATTTCTTTATTTTTTAATATTTTTACACCAAATTTTGATCACCTACAAAGTATTCTCCTTTGACCACAACGCACCTCTGCAAACAATCCTTCCAATGTTCAAAACATTTTTTAAATTCACTTATCGGGATGTTCTTTAGGCCTTCCAGCGATTTTTGTTTTACCTCCTTCACAGTGGCAAAACGCTTGATTGCTGCTTTGTTTCGGGCCGTATCCATAGCATCACGATTCATCACCAGTAATCACCTTGGAAAAGAGTTCAGGGTCCTCTTCGAGCTGATTTTGAAGTTCAAAACATGCCTGAAGTCGACGCTCCCTTTGCTCGTCTGTGAGAAGGCGAGGGACAAATTTCGCTGCAACTCTGCTCATGTGCAAATCTTTGGATAAAATCCTCTGAATTGAACTCCATGATATCCCAGACATCTCGCAGAGTTGATCAATGGTTCGGCGACGGTCTTCACGAATGAGAGCATTGATTTTGTCGACGTTTTCGTCACTTCTTGACGTTGAGGGACGTCCTGAACGGGGTTGGTCTTCAATTGACATTTCTCCATTTTTAAAACGTGAAAACCACTCGTAGACTCTGATTTTACTTAGGGCAGCATCTCCATAAGCAGTCTTAAGCATTACAGTAGTTTCCGCGGCCGGTTTCCCCAACAGGAAACAAAATTTCACAGCCGCGCGTTGCTCTCGACAATCGGCCATCACGTTTTCGCCGAAATGGAAAAAGTTGTTTCACTACAAAAATTCCCACGGGCGAACCGATGCACTCACGGCGACGGAACTTCGCACACTAACTCGGGAGACGTGTCCCCAACGGACACATCCGGTCGAGCAATGGGTTCCCCCACTCTCCCTCCCCGCCGCAGCGCAATTCCCGTTTTTTTTGGCTCCCCCCTCGTATATAAGATACTTGATTTGGTCTCTTTTCGATTTGTCTGTACGATTTTTTTGGATCAAAATAAAAACAACACGTATTTTTACTACTCTTGGTATTGGTTAGTATTGAGTTTGACAAGAATTTTAAATGGCATATAATATGAACTGTTCGACCGATTCTCGTCAAATTAATTTAGCGTTTTTCTATACACGCTTTTCTTATATGACGTAAGTCATATGAAACGTGTTGCTCGTTGAGTATTTTTATTATACGTAAAAATGTGAATACCTTTGGCACATGTTTGACCGAGCTTATTTTGTACTATTGTCACGGAAGCGTTACCACGTCGCACTCCGTTTAGACTTTGACGAAAAAATAGGTATTCTCGTAAAAAAGACTTATGAATTATTATGTAATAGTATCGAATACTACCTGCTACGAAATGAACACAAAGATGATCGTCACGAAATGTATTAACAATAATAACAACGACAATAAAAACAATAATTTCAATTTATATGGACAATTCATTTATTCATTTACCAATTGTTCATCAAACAGTTAACAACGATAAATAGAATACTATTTATTCCGGATTTCTTTGGAGAGTCTTTCAGCAAAATGATTTGGGGCATATGTTAGTCTTATCATTGGCGTGGATTTCTTCACGTATAAAACGAGATACCAATTTGTATCGCTTCTACCATATTAACGAGTGGAAAGCATATTAATTATCCTCTGGTGGGTCTAATTATGTGACGCTTAGATAGACAAAAATTGATAATTATAAATTTACACATGCACAAGTGTCATTTCGTTTTTTCCATCGTCTTAGATACGGTGACGGTATCTGGGTTGAATTCTTACGTAAAATTGTATGGGCTTCCGCAGCGCATAAATATACGACGTGCTTATACACTATAGACATCTGTCGCAAGAAGTAAACACCGCCCTGTGAAAAACGGCGGCTACACCACTAGGCGCCAATGCGCACGCGCTTGCCGCGTCATTCCGGCTTCCCCCACTCTCTCGCCTCGCGCGATGCGACAACGCCGCGCACCTAACCGCGCAGTCGTCTAGAGTCCCGCTATCATTCGTTACAGGCGGGTTGCGTGGTACGCTCGACGTGGCTCGACGTGTACGTACGTATGCGCAAGCTTCTTTGTGCTCTCCATGTAGTAGTCGACCTAAGAGGAGCACACGTTGCCATCCGTCAATCGCCCTCTATCTCTCTCTCTCTCTCTCACTCTCTCTTTTCACGCAGCCCGCTCATGACTGATTATTTTCTACCGAGCATTCCACGTGAACGCAAATGTTATTTGCTTTTGTTTATTGTTGTTGCAGTCAACCAAAAGGGACACACATCGTGCTGAATCGACCCAGATAAACAACACGTCGTCAGCCTGTTGTTTCATACGGTAATTTTTCTTTTAAATAATGTTGAAGGTTCGTAGCGGAGAAAAAACATCGGCAACGCGAAAATGGCGGCCATGCATACATTTTCCTTTTCCTCATATCCGCTTTTTCCATGTTATCAATAAGAATTACTCATCATTAAGGGATGGGGGGGAGGGGGGTAGGGTTTTAAAATTATTTTTTTTGCATTTTTTAAAAATTTTTTTTCTGAATGAACAATATGTCGAGAATATTGTGTATAAATTTTAAGTCAATCGGAGTAAAACTAACGGAGTTACAGCGTTGCAAACGACCGGCCGTGATACGTGATACGTGAAAACTTAAAATCGATTTTCCCGAAAATGTCATTTTTGAAGTTTGTGAACATTAGAACTCAAAATCTACTGAACCGATCCTTTTGAAAATTTGAACATTACTTCTTCACATAAATCAACAGGTAATCAGGAGGAGTTTTTTTTTTTTTCAATTTTTTAATAACAAATTAAGCACGATTTTTTGAGCTGAAATTGCGTTTTTCACTTCCAAGTACTGCAAAAAATAGAAAAAAAAAAAAAAAAAAACTCTTCCTGATTACCTCGAGAAATACATCACCTTTAAAATGCATATCAATTTTTTTGTTTCGGATGATCCGTTAACGAGTTATAATGTTCACCGCAAAAGCACTTTTTTTCAAGGCGCCTCTGGAGATTCAACGTCACCGGCTTATTTATCAATATTTTTCATTGAACATTTTTTCTGAGATACTTCAATAGTTGTACAATAATATGTAATTCTATTTAATAAAATTATATTACTCATGTCGCCGCAAAAAATCATAAAAATATGCTTTTTTTTCGCCTTTAAACCCCCCCCCCCCCCCCTTACGATGCGACGGAACGAGTTCGGCGAGATACACTTTTGAAGGCGTACTCTTCGAAAGCTGTTCAATTTTGACGACAAATTATCAATCAACCATTCCGTAAGTTTTACCGATCTCGCTTTGGAGAGGCATCTTCGGGCAGGTAAGGTTAGCGGTATTATTCATTTTAATATTGTTTTTTTCGTAAATTGGTATTTCGCGTTTTGTAATTTTTATTATTCAATGTTTTGAATTTGGTGGGGAAGGATGACATATTTTTATATAAAAACTACGCCGTTCGACTTCTGCATATATTTTCGTCAAGTGCGGACCTTTTTTTTTCGTTCGTTAAGAAAAATCTTTTTATTTTCTGTTTTTTTCTCGGTATAAAAAATTCGCAAAGAAAAAATGATAATAAGAGGTATACTATCGGTTTCCCACAAGCGAGAAACATATTTTTCTCTTATTAATGGAGAAATTTCTCGTAAAAAGTGTCCAAAATGACGGAAAAACGGTCATATGACCGAGCGGACATAGATTTTTCTTTTTAACCGTTTTTACCGTTTTTCGCCGAACACCTGTCCCCAATGTCGGTCGAAAAACTGAATTTCGATTAACTTAAATAGAAAAAAATTACATAACCATAATTTATTGCGCTAGAAGTTACGTTTCGAGTTTATTAATTCGATTGTTGGAACAATCGAGTTGTAAGGGACAAACGACAACGATTGTTCCGCATGTCGCGCCCCCTGGTGTGCAAAAATTCAAGTCAGTCAAGACGACCGGCGGCGACACGATTTCTTTGAGCCTGGACGTGCGGCAGTGTACTCATAGAGTATTTTTTCCAACAACTGTAGTCAGGTATGAAAAATTGATCGAAATGGTCGAAAAATCTTTTCAAAGCTACTGAAATTATCATTTGCTCGCTAACAAGTCTGTCACATTGACAAAGTGTGCGGTTGAAATTATTTCTTGCCGTTCAGAACGTCAAGCACGATCTCGGATCCGAGCGTATATATTTTATCGTCCCGAGTCGCGAATTTCGTGGCTTTTTCAAATTACGTACGCAATCAGTACATCCAATAATCATGAACGTAATTATCCCTAAAACAATGAAAATCCGTGTCTACATGCCCGCGACAATTTTTTTTTTTTTGCAAATGGCGGAGGTTTCGAAAAACGCTCGGAACGCCTCTACTGTCGTCGCACGCAAGCTTGGTGTCTTAAGGTGCTCGCACATGAAACGACGTTGGCGGATACACGGAAAAGTAATACGACTCTGTCCGTTCGCTCATTACAACTCCGACCAATCACGGAACACTTCTCGATCCGTGATTGGCCGACGCTACCCTCGAGTGAACGGACGGCTTATCGTATTTCGTCTCCGTATCTCCCTCAATGTTTCGCGTGTGAATACCTTGACACGTGAGTGCGAGAGAGACAGAGAGATTTAAGACGCGGACCTTTTTCTCTCACTTTGTTTTAGCGCTCCGCTGCTTTGTCTTCCGCTACCGCAGCGCCGCCACTTTACGCCGCGAATTGTAGAAGCAATACAGTCACCGTCAATACAACCGGCACAACGCGACACAGCAACTACAAAACGGGCGAGAGTAGTGCGCTTGGAGTGAAATCCAATGATATCCCTTTCAAAAAAGTGCAATCAATTCGCAAAAGCTGATAAAATTGGTCGAAAAACCTTTCTGAAACTGGCGGTATTATTATTTAGTCGCGGGTAAACTTGTGTACTTCGGAATACGCGATAAAAGTTTTTGTTGCGTTCTCGGCCACAGCGAGCCCCCGGCTCTAGCGCATATATTTTTTATCTTTTCGCGTCTCGAATTTACAATCCCCTCATTCGAAATTCCGTGTTAAATCAATTTATCCGATAATTTTGATCATAATCAGCCGTGAAACAATGAAAATTACTGTACTTCTTTTTGTAAAATGGCCCCGAGTTCGAAACTCACGCTCCTTCCACCTCCCCCCCTCAACTTGAGTAACCGCGCGAACCACCCAATCATTCGATCGCTCTTTCGCGCGTCGTTCAGTGTTGTGTGTTTGTGCGACAAAATAAGGCCTCATCCATTATCGCCATTGAAGAAAGGTCAGCTTACCAGTTGCCGGTACGTCAGTGAGTGAAAACAACATGCTCCGGCAGAGTAGTGAGACCATATTTTTTTTAGTATTTTATTTATTCGTAAGCCAATGCTTGTTGTAATTTCTATGACGAATCATTGATAAACCATTGTCAAGAAATTATTTGACGCATCGCGGCGATCAGAAGTGGACGCGTCTATTGAATTGCCATGTTCCACAAACAAAAGTGCCTCTACAGGCCGACAAAGTAGGCTTTAAAAATAAATCGACATTACAAAATAGTGCGTTTATCATACATATCGGTGACTGCAATAATTTTTTTAAAGCGATTAAATTCAAAATGGCGGCTATGCAGCATTTTTGCGATGACGTCTCCGTTTTTGTTGGCCGGAAACATAACTCAGACAACTTTCAACCGATTCACTTGAAATTTCGAATATATCTTTAAAGATACATTGTCTATGGAAGTGCGTAGGATTTTTTTGTTTATATTGCATAGTTCATTTGTTATTAACAATTTTCTGACGATTTTTTAAGCAAATTTTTCACATTTCAAAAATCAATATATCAAAAAAATCCTGTGCACTTCCATAGACAATGTATTTTTAAACATATATTGAAAATTTCAAGTGAATTGGGTAAAAATTGTGTGAGTTACGTTTCCGGTCAACAAAAACGGTGACGTCATCGCAAAAATGCTGCACAGCCGCCATTTTGAAATTAATCGGTTAAAAAAAATTATTGTATACAGTCACTGATATGTATGATAAAGACCCTATTTTTTAATGTCGATTTATTTTGTAGTTTTCCTGAAGAAAAAAAAATCCCCAAAAAAGCCTATGTTTTCGGTCTCTAGAGTGGCCTAATCCCTTGAAAAATTTGTGAAAATCTCAAGACACGCCAAGTTGTTGGAAAGGGTTTTTCCCTATATTTTCGGCGAAGTTTTTCCTTTTTGTGATCCGCACGCATATCGATAAATTTTCTTTGGTTTTTCGACCACTTTTTAATTTCCAATTGGCGCACAAAGTGTACGGAACCAAAGAAAAATATGGTTGATTCTTGCTAACGTTTTTGTCGGCCTGAAATTTTTCATTAACGGGCAAGAATGAAAAAAATGAAGTTCGTTCGCCTTGAATCATTTCTCGAATTTCGTTATGTGAATTTTTTAACGGTACGTTCGGGCCTAGGACAATAACGTAGGTTGAATACGAAAAAGAAGAAAAAAAAAACGATAGAACGAACGGTATTACGTATTTAATATGTGTATGTACAATCTCTGAAATACATTTTTTTTTGTTTTTCTTTTTGGAGAAATAAATTCTCCCGCTCTTCTTCTTCGCATTATTACAAAACTAATGCATAACGAATAGACGCCTGTAAAATGTGCGACATCGACACATTCTTCTATTTGTCTCTTTGGGATAGAGCACGATAAAATTGTTAAAATTCATACACGCTTCGTCGATGTAATCGTTGATCGATCTCCCTTCCAATGACTTGCATGAAAATAGCTGCCCGCCCTCTCCCATCCCCCGTTTGTTCGATGTCGAAACTTTCTATCAAGCTTGTAAATTGACAAATTCCACATCGCAATTTCTCAATGGCGCGTCGGGAAGAGAAATTTAATTTTTTTCTTTTCTTACTCTTTCTTCGGTTATCTCTTGCACTCACACATTTCACATATCTTCGGACACTCGCGCCGGAAGACTAGATTTAAAAAAAGAAGAAAAAAAAAAACAATTCTATCGAAACCGGTTAATTGCAGTTTCGTATTACGGTATAAATTTATATAAATTCGTTGTTAATGTAAATTGGGATTATTGAGGGGAGTAATATTTGGTCACAATTCTTGTATAAAATCGATCGTTTTAAAATTAATATCTAGAAATATTGGCACCGCAGATTATGATTTTTTTTTTTTTTTTGCTTTTCTTTCTCGAACGTCTTTATGTCGTAGAGACTTTGTGCGTTTGACGAAGAGCAGGCGTGTCGAGTGAATTTTAGCGTTTTCACTCACGCTACAGATATATATTCTCTTTTCAATTCATCTCTTTTCAATTGAAAGTTTACGGTTTGAAACTTATGATTTTCGCGCACAGCTCTTAATCACTCCTCGGCTCAGTTTAAATTACGGTACCGTGACGATAAAATCATAAAGGGTGGGTAAACAATGACCGAAACGTATAACTTTCATTTGGCAAAATGAAAAAAATTTCTCGCTCCATCTCGGATATTTCGTTTGTTCTTTGAGTAATGAGAAAAAAAAAAGTATGTAACGACGTCATAATTTCAATCCAAAGGATCAACCGTCGAAATTTTCTCCAACGGCTCGTTGTCGGAGGATTTTTTAATTTTCTTCTTCCTCCTCTTCCTCGTCGTTTATCTCGTTATCGTTCGAGACTTTTGACGAAATAGATGCGACACGACGTTCGACAAAATCGGTACACCACGTACCAGAGCTGCCTTCGATGAGATTATTATCATATTTACTTTTTCTTCCTCACGTAATTCGCGTACCCCTCTGTGTTCCGTGCCCGAGTATCGCGATAGAGCATGATGAATTTTTTTTTTTTTTCTTTGCCCTCGTCAGACACCGTGATCGAATTCGTGATAACCCTCGGCTCCCGTAAATACAACGTCGACCCAGACTCTCATCGCCTCGGGGCTCGGCGCCATCAGATGATACAGTCTCGTTGTTGTTTTTATTATGAAGGTCAGCGATGGCTGCGGCGATCTCACGGTGTTCATGTGATCGATGTAAACTTCCTCGATTGACTGTGGTGACAAAATTTGGTTTTTTTATATATATTTCTTTTTGTTTCTTTAACGAGTTAAGGGAGAACACCACTGTGACCCCCTGTTTTTTTTTCACATTTTTCAATAATTTTTTTTCGTGGGAAAAAAAAGAGATATTTGAAAAATTTGGTTGGGTTTTGTTCCTTGTTCATTAATGTGTCAAAAAACATTTTTTCACATTTTTCACGCCGCATGGTGGCGCTGGGGAAGCTCTCGCGTCAGGTGCTGTCATCTCTCTTCAACGTCGATCTGAAAAAAAATACCGAGTGTTTTCGTTAATAATATGATATTTTGAAGAGAAGTACACAGGAATTTGGAAAAATATTGTTTAAAAAAAAAAATAGGCACCTTTATAGGCCAAAAATAGCCCAAATAGGCCAAAAATAGGCGCCTTTGAAATTAAAGTTAATTTCAAAGGCGTGCCTATTTTTTTTAAAACAATATTTTTCCAAATCCCTGTGTACTTCTCTTCAAAATATCATATTATTAACGAAAACACTCGGTATTTTTTTTCAGATCGACGTTGGAGAGAGTTCTGCTGCGTGCCGCGGAGATGACGGCACCTGACGCGAGAGCTTCCCCAGCGCCACCATGCGGCGTGAAAAATGTGAAAAAAATGTTTTTTGATACATTAATAAACAAGGAACAAAACCCAAAAAAATTTTTCGAATATCTCTTTTTTTTCCCACAAAAAAAAATTCTTGAAAAATGTGAAAAAAAAACAGGGGGTCACAGTGGTCTTTTCCCTTAACGATTTGCAAACGATTGAAAAAAATATATGTACAGCAGGGTGACAATTCGGAGGGGGATGGTCGTGTATTTTTTTAATGGCTTCAAACGGTTATATCGCTCTCGGTTTACGATGGGAATTCTTGAATAGTTTTTTTCTCTGCTCTCTTCGAGACGAAAAATACGACGTAACGTGTAATTTTTGTAGTGGGCAAAAGTTTTGTACGAAAATAAAAATGAAAAGACAATATTTATTCTTGGGAAACAGAGTCTCCTTAATTCGCAACGAAGGAAATGACTGGTAGCTCGTTTTCGGGTGTCTATTCGTGTCGGAAGAAACGAAATATATCAAAGTTGCAAAAAGGTCGAGGAAAAGTTGTACGAAAGTATGAGAGAAAAAAAAGTGTTTGAATTCAGGTGTCTGTCGGAGGGAAAAAAAATCAAAGCTGCAAAAAGGTCGATGGAAAGTTGACGAAAGGTCGAGAGAAAAAACAAGGGGTTTGAAATTTGCGCCGAGACGAGGTCGGGGATTGCGTGCTAAATGAAATGATTCCCAATATGGTGGGTATTATACCTGAAAGTAAATGAGACCGCGAGCTTTTTTCGTCGTATTGTCGCTGTAATACGAGAGGGTCTTTCGTTTTCTATCGAAAACAAACCATCGCTTGTTCCAGTGATGAAATTTCTTGCTCATCTTCGACAAATAACCGGAGCACGTTGTCGTGTCGACGGTCACATCGTGAATGAGCGGCAAATGATGACCCGCCGTTTCTATGTGATGCCTCAGATCCAGAGACTCGGATTTTATCGGTAGATATCTCGTGAGCGGACGCTAGAAAAGAAAATAAGAAAAAAAAAAAATTAGACATCGATGATAGCGTTAAAGTTTCGTGTCACCCCTTCACCTTGCATCGCGATGCTAAATTTTTGCCCGGTCGCGGCAAAAATGACGTGATATTGTTTTGGAAAAAAAAATGTAACATTTTTTTCACTCACCTGAAGTTTTGGCTTGTCGCGATGTTTCACCGATTGCAACGGTCCAACGCTGTCCATATCGCTCGATGTTTGTGACAACGGTCTACTTCCGCTTTCGTCAATCGTAACGACGCTATTGCCACTCAGTCTTTCCCCCTCCATTGACGTTCGCCGATCATCTCGCATCTTTAACATAAAAGAAAAAAAAATCACTCTAGGCCACTCTAAAGGCCAAAAAAATAGGCTTGTTTGGGGATTTTTTTTCAGAAAAACTATGAAATAAATCGAGATTACAAAATAGGATGTTTATCATACATATCAGTGACTGTATACAATAAATTTTTTGAACCGATTAATTTAAAAATGGCGGCTGTGCAGCGTTTTTGCGATGACGTCTCCGTTTTTGTTCGCCGGAAACATAACTCCCACAATTTTCAACCGATTCACTTGAAATTTCGAATATATCTTTAAAAATACATTGTCTATGGAAGTGCGTAGGATTTTTTTTTTATATCGCATAGTTCATTTGTTATTAACAATTTTCTGACGATTTTTTAAGCAAATTTTTCACTCTTCACTTTAGAAGTGTGCCATTTAGCCAAAAATCAATATATCGAAAAAATCCTAAGCACTTCCATAGACAATGTATTTTTAAAGGTATATTCAAAATTTCAAGTGAATCGGTTGAAAATTCTCTGAGTTATGTTTCCGGCCAACAAACACGGAGACGTCATCGCAAAAACGCTGCACAGCCGCCATTTTTAAATTAATCGATTCAAAAAAATTATTGTATACAGTCACTGATATGTATGATAAACACCCTATTTTGTAATCTCGATTTATTTTGTAGTTTTTCTGAAAAAAAAAAAAAAAAAAGAAAAAAAATCCCTAAAAACTAGAGTGGCCTGACCACTTAACGAAAAATCCGTGTGGCTTTGGCCAATTTTGAGATTGGAAATACTGAGAAATGTCAATGGTCACGCGATCCGATCTGTCGTAAAATAATCGATACTCGTGAAATTATGAAACAAACGAAGAACGAGAATTTTAAAAGGTGTTCGGTGAAACTTACGCGCCTCTTTCTCTCGTGATTCTTCCTGCACGTTGACTTCATGTAATTCATCCACATTAGCGACATGTGAATTGTCGTTTGTTTTGTCGCGAGGGAAGATTTTTGTTTTTTTTTCTTTTTTTTCAATGCCTCACGATCCCGGAGATTTTTAAAAATAAAATTTCCGCACGATAAACCGCGGCGTGGACTTTCCCTCTCGAATTTCCAAGGTCCTCGTCGTTTAACGACGAACGTAACCGAATTTTTTTTGTCCTTCCTTTTTTTTCAACACTTTCTCGCCGACGTACCGGCAATAAACGCGCAAAAAATCACGAGGGAAATTTAAAAAATCATCAACAAATCGGACGGAGACATTTGTTTTTCCTCTTTGTTGCTTTGTTGAAAATTTTTATTATATTTACTTTTGTTGACGCGAAACATTTATTTCACACGTGGAATTCTCTGAAGCCGATTTCAAGATTTTTCCCAACGATCGACGACCATTTGTGCGAGGATTTAAAAACTTCTTTAGGGCAAAGTTGTTTCTTTATTTTTTTCGTCTTTTTCAAGAATTACATTCTTCGATGGAAACTTGCCGAAACACTTTGGCTCTCGTAATCGGACAGTAGCTTGTGGATTTTTTTTTTCAAATCAATTCGCTCGTTTATTATTTCAATGCCCCTCTATTTTTTCAATGATTTTTTTTTTCAATGATTTAAAATAGTAGTCTGGTAACTTAAGCCGATTTTCATGTCCTTTTTGGAGGGCGTTTTTTCGTAGGAAAATAAAAATAAATCGTTTTGGATATTTAGGATGTTTTTATTTACATATTAAGGATATCGAAAAAAATTTTTTTGACAAAATTTAATAGTTTATTATTATTATTTTAACTTTGGAAAAAAAGGTTTTTTTTTCCAAAATCCGCCATTTTGTTATTTATCCATGAAATTTAACTTTAGTAGTTCCGACCAGAATGACACGTCTATAGATTAAGAATTATCAAGAATTTTTGATCTCAGAAAACATCAAGAGTCAAAATCACCGGGGCCATCAACGCGCTTTTTTTTTTTCGAGGTGCCAACTTCGATCAATAATAATAATAATAATAAACTATTAAATTTTTTCAAATCATTTTTTTTTCGTATCTTTAATATGTATGTAAAAACATCCTAAATATCCAAAACGATTCATTTTTATTTTCCTACAAAAAAACGCTCTCCAAAAAAGACATGAAAATCGACTTAAGTTACCAGACTACTACCTTGAGAAAAAATATTTATCGCATATTTTGTACGCCGAAAAATGTTGAAAAAAAAAGAAAAAAAACACAAAGAAAAACAAAAAATTTCTCAATGTATATTCCGCGCGGACACTGTCACTCCGCGCACGCGGCAAATACCGAAGTAACTGTCCAAAGAGTCAAGTTGACGTAATCGCAAACTTGACCGCATTCCGCGTTTCACGACGGTCCATGGGCTAGTCACGAACGTACACAAATGTGTATTTGAATAGAAAAGGAATGAAATAAAAAAAAAAAAAAAAAAAAAAGAAACGAAAAATTTATAAATATGAACAGCGGGTTAAATCCAATGGAATTTCGTGGATTTACCGTTAAAACGCCTCGATAAAAAACGGGCATTGATGTGAAACGGAGACGGATTTCGAATAAATTTAAAAAATAATCTGTACGCATATATGTTTGTTTTTGGTACGAAATTTTGTCAAACTCAACTCGCGGCGAGTACACGTTTTCGAATCAACTGACAATGAGTCGCGGCCGCGGTTTACTCTCTGTATTCATATTCCTCCGTTCTTTCGCGCTTGCCCACTTCCCTCCCTTTCTCGCTCCGCCGTAAAAGCCCGCGGGATCTTTTCCGGAGAAAAAACTACCCCCGTCGCTCGAGAACAAAGCGAGCGAGCATTCGCGAAAGAGAAAAAAAAATTTCGTTCCGCAAGATCGTACGGAAAATATAGATTTTTTTTCCAAGATTTTCAAACTCGAGTACAAGTTGAGTGAAAGAAAAAAAAGAAAAAAAATTTTACTCGCTATTGGATAATAATTGCATGACAAATTTGATTTTCAAACACGAGTGCGAGTAAATTTAAAAAAATAAAATAAAATTTGTCACTCGCTATTGGATAATAATCACTTGACAAGTTATCTCATTTTTTTGATAAATTCTCACAAATTAATACGACAATTAATCGACGACAAATATTTCATTATGAAAAAATGTACTTTAATTTTTTTTCTTCATATTCAAATTATCGTAATAATTATGGATATCGTTTAGAAAATTTCGTTAACATCGTCGTCGAAACGGAGAATATTAAAAACGCGAGTTGAACCCGACGAGCATTTTATTTGTTTGTGGAAGTTTTAACGTGTCCCAGAGCCTGATTTATCGTTACCATTTTATCGAAATTAGACGGATAATTATTGGATAATAATTGCTTGACAAATTTGATTTTCAAACACGAGTATGAGTATATAAAAAAAAAAAAAATTTCACTTGCTGGTGGATAATAATTACTTGACAAGTTATCTCATTTTTTTTGATAAATTCTCACAAATTAATACGACAATTAATCGACGACAAATATTTCATTATGAAAAAATGTACTACAATTTTTTTTCTTCACATTTAAATTATCGTAATAATTATGGATATCGTTTAGAAAATTTCATTGATATCGTCGTCGAAACGGAGAATATTAAAAACGCGAGTTGAACCCGACGAGCATTTTATTTGTTTGTGGAAGTTTTAACGTGTCCCAGAGCCTGATTTATCGTTACCATTTTATCGAAATTAGACGGATAATTATTGGATAATAATTGCTTGACAAATTTGATTTTCAAACACGAGTATGAGTATATAAAAAAAAAAAAAATTTCACTTGCTGGTGGATAATAATTACTTGACAAGTTATCTCATTTTTTTTGATAAATTCTCACAAATTAATACGACAATTAATCGACGACAAATATTTCATTATGAAAAAATGTACTACAATTTTTTTTCTTCACATTTAAATTATCGTAATAATTATGGATATCGTTTAGAAAATTTCATTGATATCGTCGTCGAAACGGAGAATATTAAAAACGCGAGTTGAACCCGACGAGCATTTTATTTGTTTGTGGAAGTTTTAACGTGTCCCAGAGCCTGATTTATCGTTACCATTTTATCGAAATTAGACGGATAATTATTGGATAATAATTGCTTGACAAATTTGATTTTCAAACACGAGTATGAGTATATAAAAAAAAAAAAAATTTCACTTGCTGGTGGATAATAATTACTTGACAAGTTATCTCATTTTTTTTGATAAATTCTCACAAATTAATACGACAATTAATCGACGACAAATATTTCATTATGAAAAAATGTACTACAATTTTTTTTCTTCACATTTAAATTATCGTAATAATTATGGATATCGTTTAGAAAATTTCATTGATATCGTCGTCGAAACGGAGAATATTAAAAACGCGAGTTGAACCCGACGAGCATTTTATTTGTTTGTGGAAGTTTTAACGTGTCCCAGAGCCTGATTTATCGTTACCATTTTATCGAAATTAGACGGATAATTATTGGATAATAATTGCTTGACAAATTTGATTTTCAAACACGAGTATGAGTATATAAAAAAAAAAAAAATTTCACTTGCTGGTGGATAATAATTACTTGACAAGTTATCTCATTTTTTTTGATAAATTCTCACAAATTAATACGACAATTAATCGACGACAAATATTTCATTATGAAAAAATGTACTACAATTTTTTTTCTTCACATTTAAATTATCGTAATAATTATGGATATCGTTTAGAAAATTTCATTGATATCGTCGTCGAAACGGAGAATATTAAAAACGCGAGTTGAACCCGACGAGCATTTTATTTGTTTGTGGAAGTTTTAACGTGTCCCAGAGCCTGATTTATCGTTACCACTTTATCGAGATTAGACGCGTTCTCTTTTTTACACATACATTTATTTTTCACACGAGCATGACACACGACGGAACAGATTTTCTTCAATTTAAATTTTGCAGTCCAGAAATTTTTTTTTCTTTTTTGAAATTAAAACCTTTCGCTCTTTATAATTTTACGATTTTTCGCGGGAACACGTATGTTCTCGATCCGAGGAACTATTTTCCGAATGAAAAAATTTCTTTTGTTTATTTTTTTTCTTTTCAAATAAATCGTGTAAAATGTATTTATGTAATCCGCGTAATTTTTACACCCGCCAACTGATACACTGCTCCGTATACTCGTGGTACATCCGAACGAGCGTTCTAACACCCCCCCATCTACGGTTAGTTCGGCACGACAACCCTATGTCGAAAAATCTCATGGCGAGAGTGAGGAAACTAGGGGGGATGATGGTTTCGCCCCCTCCCCCTACACAAGCGTCGATCGATAGTTTATCTGGACGGAGTGTGGGGGGAGGGGGGCTTAACAAACGAGTAGCCCTTGTTCCCGAAAAAGAAAAAGAAAAAATTCTCTAGTAAAGAAAAATTCGAGCATATACATGTGGGCTCATTTCATGGCAAATCGAACCTTATCATTTTGCTTCCTCGTGGAGGAAGCTTTCGTTTCGTGAAAACATTTTTTTTTCTTCTCCTTGGCGAAGCCCAAATTATGATAGATATATCTTTTTTCATAGAGAAGCAGGCTTTAAGGGCGGGGTAAATTTTTTTTTATTGTCTTATCTTATTGTTTAACATTTCAAGAATATGTCCTTAAAATTTTAAACCGATCTAAGCAATATTCTTGAAGTTATTGTCTTATTAATCTCCTGGCCTTTAACGCTATACCTCTAACAGTTGCGGGCGGTCGGTCTAGCAGTGCAGCTGTCGAACAGGTATACAGTTTATTCATTGCTATTGTGTATATAGTATATAGTGTATACCATACACTATAATATTTTAAAAGAAGAAACGAGCTGGAATCGATGATTCTGTGTAAGTTGGAAAAAAAAAACTTTTTTCTTCACTTTTTTACGTCATAAACTTTAGACGCGTTTTTCTCAAAACTACTTTTCCAAAGTCCGTGTTCACTGCCATTTAAAAACTACTTGACCGATCCATTTCAAACTTTGTACACATTTTCAACATATAAAATACCTCCCCCCCAACGTTTAGTTAAATTTTTTTTTTTTACATTAAGGGTGTTTCCCACCCACAAAATGGCGGAATTTTTCGTGGAAAATAACAGTTCACACTTTAGATGGCCGCGAAAAATTTTTAAATGAAAAAAAAAATTATCAGAGAACGTTGGGGGGAAGATTTGATTATAATTTGACTAAATTTTCATGGTTTTTCATTTTCAGATAATTTCCGGCCGAGTCATAGTGAACACCGCAAATTGTTTTTTTTCCAAGACGTTCTGGGCGAAGCTCTGTTACCGGGCTTATGCTTCAATATTTCTGCATGAAAAAATTACACAACATTGTCAAAAGTATGCTCAATAATGTACAAAAGGTTCGAATAAAATTGCTCAAGCCATATTTGAGAAAAAAAATCGCAGAAAAGTGTTTTTTTTACGCCGAAATCCTTACCCCTCCCTTAAAGCGTTGCGTGTGAAATTTCGAGGAAACACCTTGCAAGCTTCGATTTGCAGCTTTAATTATTTTTCCTTTAAGTGCATCGCACAGTGATAATTTTTTTTTTAATACTAAAAAAGACGCGCCCCAATTTTCCGATTTATTTCGAAAATTGCTCGGCTAATTTTGAACATCATTTAAAACACGTATTATACTTTATGATGGAAACGGGGTCCGAGCATTGATGATTGAACGCAATAAACAGAGCGACGCGAGAAGCTCGTTTCGTGAAACGAACGAAACGATCTGTATTTCGAAAAACGTTCTTGTCCCACCCCGTACGCTCTCAATGTCGATATGTCTGTTAATATACATACGTGTATATGTATAAATTGCGTCCGTGCGATGGGTAAGCGCGTACATAACGCACGTGCTCAAAGCACGAAAGCCTCGCCGGAGCTTTATCACTCGTTTCGCCGTTTTAATATTGTTATTATTATTATTATTCATCATCGTACGAATTTCCTTTGGTGGTGGTGGCGGTGGCTGTGCATAAAATCCTTTGTAAAATAATCAATTTCGGCGCGGTGGCCCCGATACCCATCACAATTTTGTCTCCTCTTCGCCCCTTTGCGTGCGTCATGATGAGAAAATGCCGAAAAGACGAGCACGGTGATAAAAATAATATTGCGCTCTTGTTGAAGGTTTATTTATTTTTTTTATTTTTTATCGCGATTCAAATGAAATTTTCGACGAAATTAATTTCGCGGTAAAACGACGATATTCACCCGTTATACCGAGTAAAGTCGTTTGAATTTTAACCGCGAACGGACGACGATTTGACTGAAAATAAAACGGGGTAAAGTCGTTTGGATGAAGAAAAAATTAAAAAAAAAACTACACGACTTCGTTTCCTCGAGTGTGGCCATTTATGAAGCTTACGCTCGCGTCAAAAATAAATTGTTTTTTTAGTCGCTCGGTGAAATTACGTAACGGAGAATGAAATACCCCGTTGAAGAAAAATCCTTCCTGTAACCGGTACAAGGTGGACAAACGCGCTAAAAGCTCAATGACACGACGTTGTCGTCGTCGTTGGAATCGCAATTGGAACGGAAATAGATTTTCATCTAGGAGCTTATAGCGAGCTCTGTGCGCTCGAACTAAATGGAGAATTCACAATTGAGACACTGGGCGCTGACCGTACAGAGAAAACACATGGTTGAAGAAAAAATTGCTTCGATTATTTTTCTCAATTCCATTTTTTCCCCCACAGAATCATCGTTTCTAATTATTCCATAGCTCGATGATTTTAAAAATCATCGAATCGCTCTAAACAACGATTTTTTTTTCTCACCACATTTTGAGATTAAACGAAATATCTTTTTTTTTTTCTTCAATTTTGTTATATTTTTCACGTGAAAATTAAGGTTGTAGTCTGGTAACTTAAGCCGATTTTCATGTCTTTTTTGGAGGGCGTTTTTTTGTAGGAAAATAAAAATGAATCGTTTTGGATATTTAGGATGTTTTTATTTACATATTGAAGATAAAAAAAAAAATTTTTTGAACAAATTCAATAGTTTATTATTATTATTGATCGAAGTTGGCACCTCGAAAAAAAAGCGCGTGGGTGGCCCCGGTGATTTTGGCTCTTGATGTTATTTGAAATAAAAAATTCTTGATAATTCTTAATCTATAGACATGTCATTCTGGTCGGAACTACTGAAGTTAAATTTCATGGATAAATAACAAAATGGCGGACTTTGAAAAAAAAAACTTTTTTCCAAAGTCCGCCATTTTGTTATTTATCCATGAAATTTAACTTCAGTAGCAAATAACAAAATGGCGAACTTTGGAAAAAACTTTTTTTTCCCAAAGTCCGCCATTTTGTTATTTATCCATGAAATTAAACTTCAGTAGTTAAATTTCAAAAGTTAAATTTCATGGATAAATAACAAAATGGCGGACTTTGGGAAAAAAAACTTTTTTCCAAAGTTCGCCATTTTGTGGCTAAATTTCAAAGTTAAATTTCATGGATAAATAACAAAATGGCGGACTTTGGAAAAAAAAACTTTTTTCCAAAGTTCGCCATTTTGTTATTTATCCATGAAATTTAACTTCAGTAGTAAATAACAAAATGGCGGACTTTGGAAAAAAGTTTTTTTTTCCAAAGTCCGCCATTTTGTTATTTATCCATGAAATTTAACTTCAGTAGTTAAATTTCAAAAGTTGAATTTCATGGATAAATAACAAAATGGCGGACTTTGGAAAAAAAAACTTTTTTCCAAAGTCCGCCATTTTGTTATTTACTACTGAAGTTAAATTTCATGGATAAATAACAAAATGGCGAACTTTGGAAAAAACTTTTTTTTCCAAAGTCCGCCATTTTGTTATTTATCCATGAAATTTAACTTCAGTAGTTAAATTTCAAAAGTTAAATTTCATGGATAAATAACAAAATGGCGAACTTTGGAAAAAAAAACTTTTTTCCAAAGTCCGCCATTTTGTTATTCATCCATGAAATTTAACTCCAGTAGTAAATAAGAAAATGGCGAACTTTGGAAAAAAGTTTTTTTTTCCAAAGTCCGCCATTTTGTTATTTATCCATGAAATTTAACTTCAGTAGTTAAATTTCAAAAGTTAAATTTCATGGATAAATAACAAAATGGCGGACTTTGGAAAAAAAAATTTTTTTCCAAAGTCCGCCATTTTGTTATTTATCCATGAAATTTAACTTTTGAAATTTAACTTCAGTAGTTCCGACCAGAATGACATGTCTACAGATTAAAAATTATCAAGAATTTTTGATTTCCGATAACATCAAGAGCCAAAATCACCGGGGCCACCCACGCGCTTTTTTTTCGAGGTGCCAACTTCGATCAATAATAATAATAATAATAATAAACTATTAAATTTTTTCAAACAAATTTTTTTTTGTATCTTCAATATGTAAATAAAAACATCCTAAATATCCAAAACGATTCATCTTTATTTTCCTACAAAAAAACGCCCTCCAAAAAAGACATGAAAATCGGCTTAAGTTACCAGACTACTATCTTAATGTACAAAATTGTCGCATAGTCGTTGAAATCTATCACCACGCGATATACATTCAAAGTTTTTTTTATATACTCACGTTATTCGCCTGAAGTAGCGCGTAAGAGTCGTTCGATGGACCGGGGCTCGATGTCGCGAATTCGGAAAGTTTGCCCGGTGACATTTTTTCGCTCGTACCAACTTCCGCCCCGTCGCTGCTTCCGCTACCGCTGAAGAGAAGAACACAAAACAAAAAGACGATAAGATCGTTGTGAGAAAGAACATTTTTTTCGGCTTATTTGAAATTTTTCGTAGAAAGTGACGTCTCGTCAACACAGAATGGCCCATAGATGTGCGAGGAACCTCGTTCGAACGACGTGAAATGCCTCTAGCAATTTTTAGTAGCAAATTCAAAACATATTTTGACCACGCGAATTCAAAATCGTTTTACACGGACAACCGCCCCATAGGTGACAATTAAAATTTCATCGAAAGATGTTTTTTTTTTTTTTCGTTTCAATCACAATCGCCCAGGTCCGTAAAAAAAAAAATGCAAACTCACAAGTGACGAGTGTAAAAATCACGAACGTATCTGTCGCTGGGTTCGAAGCAATTTTTTTCAAGCCAGTCTTTCGTACTGAGATAAACTTTGTTGCTCGTTATCAGAGTTATCAATTGGCAACTTCTCGAGCGTGCCTCGTTCATCACCGACGCGCTCATTTCCCTCGCGTTCATTGTCTTTTTCTTCTTTTCGTTTTTTTTTTTTTTTCCTAATTTTATTTCTTTCGAACCAACGAATTGACCGATACGGAATGAATTTTCGTTCGAGCGAGAAACTTCGGACCGACCGTGGCGTAATTAACGGACAATTGAACCGTCGTTCGCGTGTCATCGATCATTTTTCCTCTGTTTATTCCGTCATTTAAATGTCCTCTCGCCGGAAAAGTAACGGCGGAGGGGCGTCGCAATTGACGATGAAAAAAGAATAATGACCCGAGACAACAATTTTGTCACTGTACGGTCATTTTGTATAAAAAGCCGATTTTTTCCGACCCTTCAATTGGGTCAAACTTCCACACGCCCCGAATTATCGCGAGAGTTACGAGAGAAAAATAAATAAACAAACGTCACTTTTCCAGCTCTAACGCGTTGCTGTTGGCACGCTATGGAGAAACTCGAACGCGGGCAGAGTTCTGGAAAAGAAGGAAAAAATAAAATAAAAAAATGTGATATCGTATCGCTGTGTCCCGATAACGCGATGATTCTTCTCCCCTCCACCGCGAAACCCCACTCGAGCTACCTTAGCCTCTCGATTATTCTCTCGTTGGGAATTGCGAAATGTCCCGAGACCATCGAGTCACGTGTCGTGTTGTTTTGCCTTTTTTTTTTCACGTTCAGCGTCCCCTCGAACGACGATCAATGGATAATCGATGAATATTTCGAATTCGCTATAAAAATCGACAATCGATGAATAGTAATTTTTTTTTGTATTTTTCGGGCGAGGACATATTGTTGACGCGACACAATTCCGTATGGACTCGCGAGAAGCTAATCAAAGGTCAATTATTCGTCACATTTGTATACGAAAAGAGTCTTGCGCTGACTGTGAAATCCGCGTTCGTCGCGACGTTTCGAGGTGTGAATTAGGACTACGTTAAAATAAAGTCTCGTTCAAGATCGAAAATTTTTGAAAAAATACTTTTACAAGTTCTTCAAGTAAATACTTTCAAGCACGATAGTCCATCTTGGCGAGATAGATTTTTTTTTTACATTATTGACTTGGCACTTTGGCCTTTTCGCGAAATTTTTATTCTTTTCGTTAAGCTTCCCCGAGGGCCATAATCGGGGAACATCTTGGTCCAGACTGTCAGCCGAATTTCAGGTCGATCGGTTAAGGGCGGGGTAAGGGTTTTCACTTTCGAAAAATCGATTTTTTTTGTCTTATCTTATTGTTTAACATTTCAAGAATATGTCCTTAAAATTTTAAACCGATCTAAGCAATATTCTTGAAGTTATTGCCTTATTAATCTCCTGGCCTTTAACGCTATACCTCTAACAGCTGCGGGCGGTCGGGCTAGCAGTGCAGCTGTCGAACAGGTATACAGTTTATTCATCGCTATTGTGTATATAGTATATAGTGTATACTATACACTACAATATTTTAAAAGAAGGAACGAGCTGGAATCGATGATTCTGTGTAAGTTGGAAAAAAAAACATTTTTCTTCACTTTTTTACTTCATAAACTTTAGACGCGTTTTTCTCAAAACTACTTTTTCAAAGTCCGTGTTCACTGCCATTTAAAAACTACTCGACCGATTCATTTCAAACTTTGTACACATTTTCTACATATAAAATACCTCCCCCCAACGTTTAGTTAAATTTTTTTTTTTTACATTAAGGGTGTTTCCCAACCACAAAATGGCGGAATTTTTCGTGGCAAATAACAGTTTACACTTTAGATGGCCGCGAAAAATTTTTAAATGAAAAAAAAAATTATCAGAGAACGTTGGGGGGAAGATTTGATTATAATTTGACAAAATTTTCATGGCTTTTCATTTTCAGATAATTTCCGGCCCAGTTATAGTGAACACCGCAAATTGTTTTTTTTCCAAGACGTTCCGGGGGAAGCTCTGTTACGGGCTTATGCTTCAATATTTCTGCATGAAAAAATTACACAACATTGTCAAAAGTATGCTCAATAATGTACAAAAGGTCCGAATAAAATTGCTCAATCCATATTTGAGAAAAAAAATTGCAAAAAAAGTGTTTTTTTTTACGCTGAAACCCTTACCCCTCCCTTAAACCGTTCTATATATCGGAAGCCCGTCTCACCTTTCTGTGGGTCCCGTTGAGTAACTCGATGATTCCTCGCCCGATTCCACACTGTTGAACGACGCGCAATTCATCTTTCTTTCCTCCCATTGTGATCGCACCTCGTCCTGCACCCGACGTTTAAGTTCCTCGACGCGACGTCGCTCTTCCGAGATCACTTGACTTCCTGTTTTTGGTTTTTGTTTGTTTGTTTTTTTAATTCAACAGAACTCGTCACATTTTTGAATTACGATAGATTAAAAATTTGAAATTGAAGTATATCAATGAGAAGTAATCGGAAGGAAGGGGTCTGAGAGATTATCGATAACCGCGGAAATTGCGTTACCGGCGCTTTTGTTTTCTCCACGAAGTAGTCCGTCGGATTGCGAAGCTGCGTCCCGCACAGAAGTACCTTTTTATCTTTTGTAGGTCGTAAGAATTTTTGGTGGACTGAGCAATATCGTTGAATTGGAATTACGAGTTTTTTTTAAATTACGGCCAACTGTTTTACCGACGGAGGGCTTTGCATTTCGCGGTATAGTTGAATATGAGGATTTTCTAGGACACTGCGTTTGAATTTAATTTTTAAAAAATCGTAAAACGCATAAAATTAGAATTGAAGAGATGGTGGTGACCTTGTTTTGTCAAAGTTTACCTTGTTTTGCCAAATGCAATTGACGATTACGTTCGATTTCCTTAAGCGACTCAATCGTCTTTCTGCCCAGGCTGCCCTGATTATTAACGATCGGTGAGTCCGTCGTGACTCTCGATATTCTGTCGAAATCTTCGCGGCTCGGTGAGCGTTTTTCCTCGGAATTGTCCGGTGGATTTCTCACTAAATTCTCGAGTTCGTCCTCGATCGCGCGCAATCTACTGCGACCCTGTGAAAAAATCGATATTTTAGTGACGAAGTAACAATTTTGTAATGAATTGGGTTGTTGAAAAAATGGTTGAATAAAAAAACGAGACTCTCGTTTATTTTCACCTCTTCCAATCTTCTCATGTGTCCCAACTTTTGTCTCTCGAGGCTTCTCGTGTCTTTGGTCGCTGAACTCTTCGCCGTCGAACGCTGCGCCTCCAGATGATTCAGTTGGGCCTTTCTCGCTTCTATTCTCGCCGATAATTCGCTCAAATGTCTGGAATAAACGCGTATCTTCAATTTTTTATCCGCATAATAATATGTCAGGGGGGGTTAGTCCGAAAGATTCGTTTTCGCTTCTTGAAATTCTTCGTACGGTATTTTTATGTATTGATCGATGAATTATTTTTGTTGAAACGAAAATTAGCCAATTAGATACTTGAACGTTGCTTTCTCATTATTTTATCTCGCTCGCAAAGCCGCCCCTCTATCAGGAAGCCAAAATTGACGAAATAACTTGCTCATGGATTGGTTTTTGTGAGCGAGAGAAATATAATGGATTTTGCAATAACCGTGAATCGTTCTAACGGCCAGTAAATTTTGCAGAATGATAGTGAAGAATTATGAATCTTTGGGATCCCTATACAGGGTGTCCCAAAAATTATTAGCACCTTAGATATCTTCGAAACTATAAGGTTCACAGAAACATTTGCTGAATCAAAATTGCACAGTACGAAGGGGGTCATCCGATGATACCAAAGTACTCACCCCGACCCTCACCCTCTGGGCTGGGGGTGGGGCAACTTTGAAATCCTAAATGGGAACCCCCATTTTCATTGTAGATTCGGATTCCCCATAAAAAAAATACGTAACTTTTGTTTAGAATTTTTTTTTCGATTCGTGATAGATGGCGCTGTAATCACAAAAAATTCCCTAAAGTACAGAAAGGCGATAATACTTACAGTTTCGATAGTAAATAAAATTAATACGTTTGTAGTAAGTGTTCGAAATGACGACCGTCAGTATCAATGCAATATTGGATTCTTTTCGCTAGATTGACTCGCAAGTTTTACAGCGTCAGAACTTATTGATGCACAGGCTGTAATAGTTCTTGGTGAAGACTAACATGGTACGGGTGAAATTTGTGACGGTTCAAAATGCGATGTACGCTCGTCCTGTTTGTTACATTTCTTCGACAGAAAGGTGGAGAAAGTACAGAAAGGCGTTAATACTTACGGTATCATACCGGTCCTGGCATTGGCAGGACTAGCGTACATCGCATTTTGCACCGTCACAAATTTCACCCGTGCCATGTTAGTCTTCACCAAGAATTGCATGGGAACGAATGGGAAGAATTATTACAGCCTGTGCATCAATAAGTCCTGACGCTGTAAAACTTGCGAGTCAAACAATCGAAAAAAGAATCCAATATTGCATTGATACCGATGGTCGTCATTTCGAACACTTACTATAAACGTAGTAATTTCATTTACTACCGAAACTGTAAGTATTATCGCCTTTCTGTACTTTCGGGGATTTTTTGTGACTACAGCGCCATCTATCACGAATGAAAAAAAAAATTTTTAACAAAAGTTACGTATTTTTTTATGGGGATTCCGAGTCTACAATAAAAAATGGGGGTTCCCATTTAAGATTTCAAAGTTGCCCCACCCCTAGACCAGAGGGTGGGGGTGAGTACTTTGGTATCATTGGATGGTCCACTTCGTACTGTGCAATTTTGATTCAGCAAATATTTCTGTGAACCTTATAGTTTCGAAGATATCTAAGGTGCTAATAGTTATTGGGACACCCGGTATATTGTTTAAAATCGCCTCCTATCGTCTCTTCGTACGGGATAAAATGACAATATTTCCGTTCGTGACACCGGTCGTACCTCTGCAATTCCTCTCTCGTCGCCAATTTACTCGCTTCCTCCTCCAAATGATGAAACTCAAGATCCTCGAAGGCTTTCCTCTCGGATTCGAGCACGTCCTGTTGTATCGTCAATTTGTCGGTGATATCCTCGCGTCTCGACGACTCGTCGCAATTCTCAAACTCCTCCTCGAGACGATTGCACATCTGTTGCGCGTGTTGCACACGATGCTTCGCTTCCGCTTGTAAATTCGCCTGCGAACTATTGTCCACGGTCATCTCGCGTTCGAGCTCGTTTATTCGCATTTGCGTTCTTATCTTCTCGCCCTCGTCGCCCGTTAACTTCAACGATTCCGAGTCGTATTCGGCCGACAACAGAGCTTTTTCGAGTTCCAGCTGAATTTATAGAAAAAATTAAAATAAAATAAAAAACATTATTATTGTTAATTAAAAATGAATAAACAGTAGCTGGCGAAGTGTGCGCAACATTTTTAACATAAAGAATTCGAATGCGCCGAAAAAAAGGCAGTTTCGACACACACTTGGACTCAAATGGACTCAAGTGTCTCAAATTAAGGTAGTAGTCTGGTAACTTAAGCCGATTTTCATGTCTTTTTTGGAGGGCGGTTTTTTTGTAGGAAGATAAAAATGAATCGTTTTGGATATTTAGGATGTTTTTATTTACATATTAAAGATACAGAAAAAATTTTTTTTGAAAAAATTCAATAGTTTATTATTATTATTATTATTGATCGAAGTTGGCACCTCGAAAAAAAAGCGCGTTGGTGGCTCCGGCGATTTTGGCTCTTGATGTTATCTGAAATAAAAAATCCCCACGCGCTTTTTTTTGACGGACTTTGGAAAAAAGTTTTTTTTTCCAAAGTCCGCCATTTTGTTATTTATCCATGAAATTTAACTTCAGTAGTTCCGACCAGAATGACATGTCTATAGATTAAGAATTATCAAGAATTTTTGATTTCAGATAACATCAAGAGCCAAAATCGCCGGGGCCACCCACGCGCTTTTTTTTAGCGGACTTTGGAGAAAAAAAAACTTTTTCCCAAAGTCCGCCATTTTGTTATTTATCCATGAAATTTAACTTCAGTAGTTCCGACCAGAATGACATGTCTACAGATTAAGAATTATCAAGAATTATTGATTTCAGATAACATCAAGAGCCAAAATCGCCGGGGCCACCCACGCGCTTTTTTTTCGAGGTGCCAACTTCGATCAATAATAATAATAATCAACTATTACATTTTTTCAAAAAATTATTTTTTTGTATCTTTAATATGTAAATAAAAACATCCTAAATATCCAAAACGGTTAATTTTTATTTTCCTACGAAAAAACGCCCTCCAAAAAAGACATGAAAATCGGCTTAAGTTACCAGACTACTACCTTAAAAAAAAAACCCCTCTTTTTCCCCTACCTCTCTATTAATCTCCTCCTCCTGTATTTCGATATCGGCGATGCTCCTCTTCAATACGTCCATATTCCCGAAAATATGAATTTTTTCATTTTGCAAAAATTCGATGTACTTTCGGCGATCCTCCTCCTCGAGTTCCTTGCGTTCCTTGTCGGCCTTGGCCTCGTTCGATTTGGCATTATCCATTTCCGTGTTGTTGCGCTTCGGCGTCGCGACGACGGGGGGGCTCTCCTTCGATTTCGCGAGCATCGACAATTGTTCGATAGCCTCGAGCAAATCGTCGTTCGATATTGCCAATTTGTTCTCGATTATCTCGCACGAATTTGACAATTGACCGTTCCTCTTGAGACTCGAGAGATTCTGATTGTTGTTACGCGGTTGCGACGGGGAATCGGTAATATTTTCGTACACGCTCAAATTGCCATTTGCCGGAATGACATTTTCGTAATTTCTCGTTGAATTCGCCGTATCGATTCTCGTGCCGTTCAGCTGTATCGTTCCAAAAGTCGTCTGTCCCGTTTGACACGCGTCAGTCTTGACGTTACGATTTTCCGTCGTGTCCAACGTAAAATATTCATCGTCGATCGTGTTTATTCTCGATTTTTCGTTATTTTGACCGCGCGCTTGAGATATCGATGCCGAAAAGCCAGAATCAACGCCGTTAAGTGGCGAATTGTCGATCGGCCAATTGTTCGTTTGTTGATGATTGTTGTTGTTGTTGTTCGGTGTCGTCGGTAAATCGATTCTCTCCCGACTATTTTCTCTCGATGATCTCGTCGGTTGATGACGATTGTTATTTTTCCCATCGGCATTCTGAAAGAACGCTCGTGAACTTTGCACCGAGACGTTCTCGTACGACGATGAATTTACAGTGTTTGGTTTGCACGTCTCGAATGAGAAACATTGGTGACTCTTGGCTGGACTCTTTGGACTGCCGAACGGGGAATTGTAACCCGGCCTCTTGTCCCGCGGCAATGAACCATTCGTTTTTATTCTGTCGACAGACGAATTTTTATGATAATAAAAGTGAGACAAAAAAAAAAAACGGCGTAAAACTAAAAAAATGCCTAAAACTGGAGATGCCAGAGCTTCACAGAACTAATTGATCTTTCGAGTTTGACTCGTGACCTTGTAAAAAATATTTTTTAGTTTCTTTCTATTACCAGGGGTGTTAGTTGAAATTTGCCGGTTTTTTTTCGATAAAGAAAACACTTAATTTTCAGAGGAATCTCAACATCTTTTTATTCAAAGTATTGACCATTGGTTTCTACACATTTCGCCCATCTTTCAGGCAAATTATGGCTACCATCCCAAAAAAACTTTTTCTCTTTCGAGGTAAACCATTCGACGAGCCATTTTTCGACTTCTTCAAAATTAGCGAAGCAGAGCTCCGCAAGGTAGTGTCCCATCGATGCGAAAAGGTGATAGTCGGACGGGGCGAGGTCTGGAGAGTACGGCGGGTGTGATAACATTTCCCAATTAAGTGTTTTTAATGTGTCTTTCACCAGTTTAGGGGTATGAGACGGCACGTTGTCATGTTGCAAGATAACTTTGCCATGTCTTCGGGCCCATTCCGGCCGTTTTTCGATCAACGCATAATTCAAATTGATCATTTGTTGTCGGTAGCGATCCTTGTTCACCGTTTCCCCAGGTTTTAACAACTCGTAGTACGCCACACCACACTGGTCCCACCAAACAAAGAGCATTGTCTTACGGCCAAAGCGATTTGGCCTTGCAGTCGATGGGCCGGCTTCACCAGGTGAAAGCCATGATCTTTTTCGCTTCGGGTTCTCAAAATAAATCCACTTATCGTCCCCCGTGACAATTCGATGCAGAAAAGATTTCCTTTCGAATCGTTGAAGCAGCATTTCACAAACGGTTTTTCGATTTTCCATTTGTCTATCGTTCAGCTGGTGTGGCACCCATTTTCCATACTTTAGGATCTGTCCCATGGCTTTTAAACGTTGGCAAATTGCTCCTCGAGTCACATTTAGTGTTTCTGCCAATTTTTGTTGCGATTGGGTTGGATCAACGTCCAATAACGCCTGCAATTCCTCGTCTTCGAACTTTTTCGCTGCACCAGAATGGTCATTGTCTGTCAAATCGAAATCTCCACTTTTAAATTGACGAAACCATGTCTCACATGTTCCAATCACTGGAGCATGTTCACCATAAGTTTCTACCAGCAACCGGTGAGCTTCAGCTGCTTTTTTCTTTTGATGAAATAAGAAAAGCAACGAATGCCGCAAATGCGATTTACTTGGAACGAAACTCGACACATTCACTGAGGTAAACAAATATGACGCTATTATTTTGGCGGAATGTGACTTGAGTATTTTTGTAGGCTAATGTCAATAGATAAAAATGACATACATGCCAAATCATAGAAATGTATACATATTGCAAGCGACATCTACTGGTAAAACCGGCAAACTTCAACTAACACCCCTGGTAATTGTTCTTTCGAGTTTGACTCTCGACCTTTTAAAAAATGTTTTTTAGTTTCTTTCTATTACATGTAAAAATAATTTGACAAACAAGTTTTTTTCAGCAGAAACGTAAACGGATAACGAAAAGGAATTTACCTGTTTGGTTGTCGAGGCCTCTCGAGCGTGCTCTGTCTCTCGTATTCCGCGCACATCGCCAAAATCTCCTCGAGCCTCATTTTCTCCTGTCTCTCGACTTCCTGCTCCTTCATCCTCTCCTCCTGCACGATTTTTCTCTTTGTCTCGGCGTCGTACTGTCTCTCGCGCAATTCCTCCAACGAGCAGCCGCTGCCGTTGCTCGGCGTCGGACTCTTCACCCTACCGTAAAGTCTCTTCGACTCGTTGTAACGGGGATTACGATTGAACGCCGGGCTCGGCGGTTGAATCCTCTTTATACTCGTGTTTGAGCCGAAATTTTGATTAAAACCATCCTTAAAATTGTCGACTCCGGAAAAACCATTTGAGCCGCGATTCGACGAAGCGCCGCCGCCGCCCGCACCGGCAAATTGGTCCAATTGAAGAAATTCCGTGGTCGTTGTTTTCGCCAGTATCAAACTCTGACTCATGTCAAATTCACGATCGTACTTATCGAAATCGCTCGATCTCCGGCAATTCATGCTTCTCGACATTAGATTATCGTGACGATTGTCGAACGGTAAATCCCCTATCGTTACACACTCATGATTTTCATTGTTATTACCTCCTCGACTCTTCGTATCGTTGAACGTTCTCGTTCGCGTCTCGTTGAAACAAAATTCCGTCGGATTATCGTCGTTGTTAATCGTCGCGCAACGATCGTTCGTTAAACTCGTGAAATTTAATACTTTCGTATCGAAACGTCGATGACGATCGTCGCCGTTATTCTGCAACGTTAACGGACAGTTTTGCTGCTGCTGGCACGTTGGGCTCGTTCGTGTTTTCTCGAAATTCGTAAGATTTTGCAACGGCGACGAGCAACGCGTGGCTTTCGTCAGTGAAATTAACGACGACGATCTCGAGTGTCCGAGTATCTGCTCGGCCGGTACGCTCGTCGTTACCGCACCGAGCGGAAAAACTTTTGGCGACACGCAATTACGACTTTGTCTCGCTAACATCTCGAATTTCGTTATTTTACCGAGAAAACCAACGTCGTCGTCGGAGTACGAGTTTCTCGGCGATTTTCTCGGTCCGACCGGTGGCTTTCTCTCGAGATTTTGCGACACCTCGCCGTTCTCCTGCGAGTTATTGAACGTTATCGGTGCCATTGATATTCGCGAATTTGGCAGTACGGACTTTAATTGTTTTGCCTCTGCCGGATGATTGAAACGCATGTAGTTCGATCTTCCGATCGACAGCATGCAACCTGCGAAGAAGAAGAGTATAGTTTTTATTTTCGGTTTTTTTTTTAAGGAACAAACTCCACGGTGAACATGCTCAAAAAAAATGGCCTTTTTTTTACGAATTTTTCGTTTGCTACCCAATGAATCATTTCAGGATTGGGAGAATGGTACGCTTTTGAAGACACTTTGAGGGGGGAAATAGGGTTAGACGGTTCAAAAAATCGATTTTTTTTTAATTTCATAAATTGTTAGTAAAACTATTGAAAAATATGTTCTCAAAATTTTAAATGAAAATTCCGACTCGTTCTATTGTTGTAAGCCATTAAGAGGGGAAATAGGGTTAGGACAGCGTTTTCTCAATAATTTTCATGAATTTTTTTATAGTATAAAAAATGAATATAATTTATTGAAACTTTGAGATTATTTTATACATATATTTAAGTATATACTGTAAAATATTAGCGACCGCATATTGCTTGTTTTTCTTGGTACTATTTTTTCAAACGCGTTTTTTTGAAAACGACTTTTTTTGAACTTGCGTACAGGCTAGTTTGAAAAGTTTTCAACCAATCGTTTTGAAAATTGGCAGTTACTTTGTTCATAGTATTGCGCTCTATATGAACCTAAAATCGGAATATTATCATTATTTAAAATAATTTTTTTTTGCAAATAAAGTTGTGAAAAGTGGGAAAAAATTATGCTTTTTTGTTTTGACCCCTGTAAAAAATTCAATTTTCTATTTTTTTGATAGCATTTAGGTTCATATAGAAGAGAGACATATGATAAAAGTAAATTCCAACCTCGTTTGATTTCAGATGAAAATTGCGGCTTCCAGAATGTACGCAAAATGCTGAGTCTGATTGTGACCTGCAATATGGGGTCGCTAATATCCCCGGTGTTTTTCAAGAAAATTCTTCACAAAATTTTATAGTATATACTTAAATATATGTATAAAATATTCTAAAAGTTTCAATAAATTATATTAATTTTTTATACTATAAAAAAATTCATGAAAATCATTGAGAAAACGCTGTCCTAACCCTATTTCCCCCCTTGATTTCATAGATTGTTACTAAAACTATTGAAAAATATGTTCCCAAAATTTTTAATGAAAACTCCGACTCGTTCTATTGTTGTAAGTCATTAAGGGGGGAAATAGGGTTAGGACAGCGTTTTCTCAATAATTTTCATGAATTTTTTTATAGTATAAAAAATCAATATAATTTATTGAAAGTTTGAGAATATTTTATACATATATTTACGTATACACTATAAAATTTTTATACATATATTTAAGTATATACTATAAAATATTAGCGACTCCATATTGCTTGTTTTTCTTGGTACTATTTTTTCAAACGCGTTTTTCTGAAATCGACTTTTTTTTAACTTGCGTACAGGCTAATTTGAAAAGTTTTCAACCAGTCGTTTTGAAAATTGGCAGTTACATTCTTCGTAGTATTGCGCTCTATTTGAACCTAAAATCGGAATATTATCATTATTTAAAATAATTTTTCTTTGCAAATAAAGTTGTGAAAAGTGGGAAAAAATTATGCTTTTTTGTTTTGACCCCTGTAAAAAATTCAATTTTCTATTTTTTTGATAGCATTTAGGTTCATATAGAAGAGAGACATATGATAAAAGTAAATTCCAACCACGTTTGAGTTCAGATGAAAATTGCGGCTTCCAGAATGTACGCAAAATGCTGAGTCTGATTGTGACCTGCAATATGGGGTCGCTAATATTTTATAGTATATACTTAAATATATGTATAAAATTTTTATAGTATATACTTAAATATATGTATAAAATATTCTCAAAGTTTCAATAAATTATATAAATTTTTTATACTATAAAAAAATTCATGAAAATCATTGAGAAAACGCTGTCCTAACTCCATTTCCACCGTTAAACGTGGGTCGAGCAACGATGTTATCGACCGTTGGTAATAATGTTAATCATGATAATTCGCGATGTTATTCGTGGTTTTTCGTTTTGATATTTTTGGGAAGGTGCTACCCATTTAAGCCGGAAATAGATTTGACGTGACGTTTCGTACTGACCTTGGCCGAGTCTGTAGGGCGAATTGATGAAATTTCCGTCGATCGACGTACTGCCGTTTAACGGATGTACAACAACCACACCGTTGTTGTTCTCGATGGCGCAGTGCACAGGCTCGACACCCGTACCCGCAATCGGTATATCGGCATTTCTATCGGAGCCCAATATTACTCGGCCTGAAATGAGAGGAGAAGTAATGTAATTTCGAAAAATGACGATGAACCGAGTTATTTACCATGCTCGAAAAAAATGTCGAAAAGTCTCGAATTGATGAAAAAATAATTAAAAAACCGGTGAAGCATATATATACAGTTGCATTTATCGGTACGAAACCCCTAAAAAATGAAATTTTCCATAAAATTCAATAAAAACTGTCGATGAAACGACATTTTGAAGTGAATAAAATTCATTACTGTGACATTTGCAGAATTTAATTTTACGTGTCTTGTTTAAAAAAAAAAACATTAACGGGTTAGGCCACTCCAGAGGCCGAAAAAATAGGCTTTTTTGGGGATTTTTTTTCCGAAAGACTACAAAATAAATCGAGATTATAAAAGCGGGTATTTATCATACATATCAGTGACTGTATACAATAATTTTTTTGGACCGATTAATTTCAAAATTACGGCTGTGCTGCGTTTTTGCGATGACGTCTCCGTGTTTGTTGGCCGGAAACATAACTCACACAATTTTCATCCGATTCACTTGAAATTTTCAATATATCTTTAAAAATACATTATCTATGGAAGTACGTAGGATTTTTTTCGATATATTGATTTTTGGCTAAATGGCGCACTTCTAAAGTGAAAAGTGAGAAATTTGCTTAAAAAAATCGTCAGAAAATTGTTAATAACAAATAAACTATGCAATATAAAAAAAAAATCCTACACACTTCCATAGACAATGTATTTTTAAACGTATATTGAAAATTTCAAGTGAATCGGTTGAAAATTGTCTGAGTTATGTTTCCGGCCAACAAAAAACGAAGACGTCATCGGAAAAACGCTGCACAGCCGCCATTTTGAAATTAATCGCTTCAAAAAAATTATTCTATACAGTCACTGATGTGTATGATAAACACCCTGTTTTGTAATCTCGATTTATTCTGTAGTTTTTCTGAAAAAAAATCCCCAAAAACGCCTATTTTTTCAGCCTTTACAGTGGCCTTATCCCTTAAGGTAGTAGTCTGGTAACTTAAGCCGATTATCATGTCTTTTTTGGAGGGCGCTTTTCTGTAAGAAAATAAAAATAAATCGTTTTGGATATTTACGATGTTTTTATTTACATATTAAAGATTAAAAAAAAAAAATTTGAAAAATTTTAATAGTTTATTATTATTATTATTATTGATCGAAGTTGGCACCTCGAAAAAAAAGCGCGTGGGTGGCCCCGGTGATTTTGGATCTTGATGTTATCTGAAATAAAAAATTCTTGATAATTCTTAATCTATAGACATGTCATTCTGGTCGGAACTACTGAAGTTAAATTTCATGGATAAATAACAAAATGGCGGACTTTGAAAAAATAAGTATTTTTTTCCAAAGTTATTTATCCATGAAATTTAACTTCAGTAATAAATTTCATGGATAAATAACAAAATGGCGGACTTTGGAAAAAGAAAGTTCTTTTTCCAAAGCCCGCCATTTTGTTATTTAACCATGAAATCTAACTTCAGTAGTTCCGACCAGAATGACATGTCTATAGATTAAGAATTATCAAGAACTTTTGATTTCAGATAACATCAAGAGCCAAAATCACCGGGGCCACCCACGCGCTTTTTTTTCGAGGTGCCAACTTCGATCAATAATAATAATAATAATAAACTATTAAATTTTTGAAAAAAATTTTTTTTTGTATCTTCAATATGTAAATAAAAACATCCTAATTATTCAAAACGATTCATTTTTATTTTCCTACAAAAAAACGCCCTCCAAAAAAGACATGAAAATCGGCTTAAGTTACCAGACTACTATTTTAAATAATTTTTTACCGATCTCATTCTTCCCTTTCGATGTTTTCTCAAACTGTTGCACGACCGACCTGAGAAAAGTAATTTGAAAAATCTAATTCGTGATAAAAATATTGGCGTTACAATGCTCGTCGAGCCTGAGGATCCTGTGAGGAGAAGGTTAATATAATAATTGCAACTTTAATTAACAATTATACCGAGGATATGTACTTTGGAAGATGTCTCTTTGTGTACAAGTATACACGTACTACTATCGCGAGGACGTTGGAGATGAAACTGCTGGCGATTTGAATTCTCAAGAGCTTAGTCATTTTTACACTCTCTCTCTTTTTCTTTCTCTCTTTTTCTTTCTCTCTCTCTCTCTCTCTCTCTCTCGCTGTGTGTATACGGAATTTGCAGTGTTCGCGAGAAATGAAATACAGCATTTCGTTTATTTAATCAACTGCTCCGTGGTCGACCGCCGCTTTACCCGTGTGTGGCTCGTAAAAATATCAACGAGATCAGAGAGCGACCTGGACCCTGACCAATAATTTATGTGTGAAAAAAAAAAACCAAAATAAAAATTACCCTTCACGCTCATTGACTTTTGCACGTATCTCTCGGTGTGATACGGAAAAATAAACAAATTTCCGCGTCCACGTTCCAACGTCCTTTCGCGGGAAACAAAATCGTCACTTTTAAATTCTCTGAATGTCTTTTCATTTTTTTTTTCATCGCCTATCGAACGTTTTTCGGAATCGAAACGTTGATCCGAAAAAAAAACAAAACATTACCCACCATATTTCGGATGGATAGTCGTAGGTCGATTCGACACCATTCGACACGATTCGACACAAAATTCTCCATATATACAGTTTAAATTTTTATTTATTTTTCAAACTTGTACAAATACCGCGGTATAGACAGACGTCGGGAAGTTTGTTTTTATTACTCGGAGTAGATCGAGAGTTCAGGAAAAAAAGCTTTTTTAACTCTTTTCAATCCCCGAAGAAGAGTTTATTTCTTTACGCTAAACCCCTTCGCGTCGCGCCGCACCGCGCGCGTTAGTTATTGTTAAGACTTTTTGTTTATTTAATTTTTTTTTCTCTCTCAATAACCTTCGTGAACCGAGAGGCGCGAAATTTTTTTCAGACTCAGACTCGATCTGGGAAAAAAACCGCGAAAAAAGGATGAGGAACCTTTGGGTCGCAATTTTCAACGCGAACTCGTTACGTTAGAATCGCGAGATGAAAAATCGAATAACGGCCAATGGAGATTAGAAAAAATTACGAGACGCGAACACGGAGTGAGCTTTCTCTCCGTGAAAGGCAAAAAACAACTGTGATCTCGCGAAAGATGTGAAGATTAAAGAAAGACGTTTTTTTAGGTCTTTTTGGAAAATAGCAATTTCACCGGCGAAAAATTCATATTGGTCATTTCAATTTTTTTTCTTTATCTTTCTACTGAATTATTGTAATTTTGATGAAAAGAAAAAAAACGAAAATGTTCACAATCTGAATTTTTCCGAGAAAATATCGATAATACAATTCAGTTGGTCCATTCAATCGTTGAGCTAGATTTCATTTGCGGGCGTTACGGGCGCGGTAAGGTAATTTTGCATTTTTGTTTAGTTTTTTTTAAATGAATGTATAACATCTCAAGAATATTGTGTCAAAATTTCAAGTCCATCGGAGCAAAATTAACGGAGTTATGAGCATTTGAGCGTGCGTTGCTCCGGACCCGTTTAAAGCGTTTTTTCTGAAACTTGTCAAGACTTTAAAGCGTTTTTCTAAAGCTTGTGCAAAACTTTAAAGCGTTTTTCTGAAACTTTTCAAAACTTCAAAGCGTTTTTCTGAAACTTGTGCAAAACTTTGAAGCGTTTTTCTGAAACTTGTCAAAATTTTAAAGCGTTTTTCTGATACTTGTGCAAAACTTGAAAGCGTTTTTCTGAAACTTGTGCAAAACTTTGAAGCGTTTTTCTGAAACTTGTCAAAATTTTAAAGCGTTTTTCTGATACTTGTGCAAAACTTGAAAGCGTTTTTTTCTGAAACTTGTCAAGACTTTAAAGCAGTTTTCTGAAACTTGTCAAAACTTTGAAGCTTTTTCGGAAACTTGTCAAAACTTTAAATCGTTTTTTTAACTTGTCAAAACTTTAAAGCGTTTTTCTGAAACTTGTGCAAAACTTTAAAGCGTTTTTCTGAAACTTGTCAAAACTTTAAAGCGTTTTTCTGAAACTTGTGCAAAACTTAAAAGCGTTTTTTCTGAAACTTGTCAAAACTTTAAAGCGTTTTTCTGAAACTTGTCAAAACTTTAAAGCGTTTTTCTGAAACTTGTCAAAACTTTAAAGCGTTTTTCTGAATCTTGTCAAAACTTTAAAGCGTTTTTCTGAAATTTGTAAAAACTTTAAAGCGTTTTTATGAAACTTGTCAAAACTTTAAAGCGTTTTTCTGAAACTTGTGCAAAACTTTAAAGCGTTTTTCTGAAACTTGTGCAAAACTTCAAAGCGTTTTTCTGAAACTTGTCAAAACTTTAAAGCGTTTTTTCTGAAACTTGTGCAAAACTTTAAAGCGTTTTTTCTGAAACTTGTCAAAACTTTAAAGCGTTTTTCTGAAACTTGTCAAAACTTTAAAGCGTTTTTCTGAAACTTGTCAAAACTTTAAAGCGTTTTTCTGAAACTTGTCAAAACTTTAAAGCGTTTTTCTGAAATTTGTCAAAACTTTAAAGCGTTTTTATGAAACTTGTCAAAACTTTAAAGCGTTCTTCTGATACTTGTGCAAAACTTTAAAGCGTTTTTTTCTGAAACTTGTCAAGACTTTAGAGCAGTTTTCTGAAACTTGTCAAAACTTTGAAGCTTTTTCTGAAACTTGTCAAAACTTTAAATCGTTTTTTTAACTTGCCGAAACTTTAAAGCGACTTTCTGAAACTTGCCAAAACTTTAAAGTGTTTTTCTGAAACTTGTCAAAACTTTAAAGCGTTTTTCTGAAACTTGTGCAAAACTTTAAAGTGTTTTTTCTGAAACTTGTCAAAACTTTAAAGCGTTTTTCTGAAACTTGTCAAAACTTTAAAGCGTTTTTCTGAAACTTGTCAAAACGTCAAAGCGTTTTTCTGAAACTTGTCGGAACTTTAAAGCATTTTTCTGAAACTTGTGCAAAACTTTAAAGTGATTTTCTGAAACTTGCGCAAAGATTTAAAGCATTATTCTGAAACTTGTCAAAACTTTAAAGCGTTTTTCTGCAATTTGTCGAAACTTTAAAGCGTTTTTCTGAAACTTGTGCAAAACTTTGAAGAGTTTTTCCTGAAACTTGTCATTTTTGAAGTCGGTGTACGCTGTAACTCAAAATCTAATGGACCGATACTTTTGAAATTTTGTACACTATTTCCACACATAAATCACCAGGTAACGCTGCCGAGTTTTTTTTAATAATTATTTTTTATTTTACAATAACAAATTTTTCCAATTTTTTAAGCGAAAATCGCGTTTTTGACTTCCGAGTACTACCAAAAATGAAAAAATCGATAAAAAAAAAACTCGACGGCGTTACCTCGAGAAACATCTCGCCTAATAAACGCAATTTGATTTTTTTTTTTTTGGATGATCCAGTGGCGAGTTATAGTGTACACCGTAAAACAACTTTTTTTCGAGGCGCCTGCGGAGATTTGCTACCAACAGCTTATTTATCAATATTTTGCAATGAAAATTTAGGAAAATATAGTTCAGATGTTGTATTATTATATGGAAAGTAAATAAGTAAACCAGCATTACTTGTATCGTCTGAAACAATTCTTGAAAATATGCTTTTTTTCACCAAATTAACTTTATCCCCCCCCCCCCCCCGTTAACTAAATAATTTATAATTTTGTCAAATAAACACAACGACAAACATAATTCACGATCGGCAATTTTCACGTCGAAAATCTTGACTATCGCGAGAATTCTTACCTCGAACTCCGGCAGATTGTGTGCATTAAAAATCCGAAAATAATTTAAAAAGAATCGGTTCGGTTACGGTTCGTTGATTCGCGCGTTCAAAGTTATTCGCGGTATTCTCCGTTAATAATTCTTTGGTAACCGAATATGGGCGAGAGCTCGTCGCCGAAAGGGTACTCTTTTCATACTGCAACTATAACACTCGACGGTGGCGACCGTGTCCGAGACGAGATTATTTCGTCTTGTGCTTTCTCTACAAAAGGGCGAGAGGAAGAGGAAAAAGACGCGCGCCCCGCCGCTCAACTTTGGGCGATTTATATTTAGTTTTGGCGCGAGCGAGTCGCGTCGTTTACCGGTCTTTTTGGAAAGTGCAACTGTCCCCAGAGAGAGAGAGAGAGAGAAGAAATTTCGTGCAATTGTTCTTTTTTTTTATTCCCTCAAATTATACATTCACGTTTTTTTTTAAATAATTGCAGCGAAAAAGAAGAACAAAAAAAGAAACAAAACAAAATATGGTCATTTTCATCTTAAGGACAAATTTATACACATCGTTATATCCGAGTATAAATGGTGTAAAACCATTGGTATTTCCAGGGATATTACAGTTTTAGTACATGTCTAAAACGACGAGAGGACAGTAACCCGTGATGATGATAAATATATATATACAGGGTGTCCCAAAACTAGCACGTCAGAGTGACACGGGGATTAGATTGGCACCGGACCTATAAAAAAAAAAAACAAATATGACCTCAGTAAAAAAAAGTTTTTTTTTTACTGAGGTCACGTTTGTTTTCAGAAAACCATGAGACTTTTTTTTTTACTGAGGTCATATTTGTTTTCAGAAAACCATGAGACTTGTTTTTTTCACTGAAGTCATATTTGTTTTCAGGAAACCATGAGACTTTTTTTTTTTTACTGAGATCATATTTTTTTTTCAGAAAACCATGAGACTTTTTTTTTTACTGAGGTCATATTTGTTTTTTTTTATAGGTCCGGAGCCAATCTAAAAAAAAGTCTCATGGTTTTCTGAAAACCATGAGACTTTTTTTTTTACTGAGGTCATATTTGTTTTCAGAAAACCATGAGACTTTTTTTTTTACTGAGGTCATATTTGTTTTCAGGAAACCATGAGACTTTTTTTTTTTTACTGAGGTCATTTTTTTTTTTCAGAAAACCATGAGACTTTTTTTTTTACTTAGGTCATATTTGTTTTTTTTTATAGGTCCGGAGCCAATCTAAAAAAAAGTCTCATGGTTTTCTGAAAACCATGAGACTTTTTTTTTTACTGAGGTCATATTTGTTTTCAGAAAACCATGAGACTTTTTTTTTTACTGAGGTCATATTTGTTTTCAGAAAACCATGAGACTTTTTTTTTTACTGAGGTCATATTTGTTTTCAGAAAACCATGAGACTTTTTTTTTCACTGAAGTCATATTTGTTTTCAGGAAACCATGAGACTTTTTTTTTTTTACTGAGGTCATATTTTTTTTTCAGAAAACCATGAGACTTTTTTTTTTACTGAGGTCATATTTGTTTTTTTTTATAGGTCCGGAGCCAATCTAAAAAAAAGTCTCATGGTTTTCTGAAAACCATGAGACTTTTTTTTTTACTGAGGTCATATTTGTTTTCAGAAAACCATGGGACTTTTTTTTTTACTGAGGTCATATTTGTTTTCAGAAAACCATGAGACTTTTTTTTTCACTGAAGTCATATTTGTTTTCAGGAAACCATGAGACTTTTTTTTTTTTACTGAGGTCATATTTTTTTTTCAGAAAACCATGAGACTTTTTTTTTTTACTGAGGTCATATTTGTTTTTTTTATAGGTCCGGAGCCAATCTAAAAAAAAGTCTCATGGTTTTCTGAAAACCATGAGACTTTTTTTTTTTACTGAGGTCATATTTGTTTTCAGAAAACCATGAGACTTTTTTTTTTACTGAGGTCATATTTGTTTTCAGAAAACCATGAGACTTTTTTTTTTACTGAGGTCATATTTGTTTTCAGAAAACCATGAGACTTTTTTTTTCACTGAAGTCATATTTGTTTTCAGGAAACCATGAGACTTTTTTTTTTTTACTGAGGTCATTTTTTTTTTTCAGAAAACCATGAGACTTTTTTTTTTACTTAGGTCATATTTGTTTTTTTTTATAGGTCCGGAGCCAATCTAAAAAAAAGTCTCATGGTTTTCTGAAAACCATGAGACTTTTTTTTTTACTGAGGTCATATTTGTTTTCAGAAAACCATGAGACTTTTTTTTTTACTGAGGTCATATTTGTTTTCAGAAAACCATGAGACTTTTTTTTTCACTGAAGTCATATTTGTTTTCAGGAAACCATGAGACTTTTTTTTTTTTACTGAGGTCATTTTTTTTTTTCAGAAAACCATGAGACTTTTTTTTTTACTTAGGTCATATTTGTTTTTTTTTATAGGTCCGGAGCCAATCTAAAAAAAAGTCTCATGGTTTTCTGAAAACCATGAGACTTTTTTTTTTACTGAGGTCATATTTGTTTTCAGAAAACCATGAGACTTTTTTTTTTACTGAGGTCATATTTGTTTTCAGAAAACCATGAGACTTTTTTTTTCACTGAAGTCATATTTGTTTTCAGGAAACCATGAGACTTTTTTTTTTTTACTGAGGTCATATTTTTTTTTCAGAAAACCATGAGACTTTTTTTTTTACTAAGGTCATATTGGTTTTTTTTATAGGTCCGGAGCCAATCTATAAAAAAAGTCTCATGGTTTTCAGAAAAGCATAAGACTTTTTTTTCACTGAGGTCATATTTGTTTTTTTTTATAGGTCCGGGGTCAATCTAAAAAAAAAGTCTCATGGTTTTCAGAAAACCATGAGACTTTTTTTTCACTGAGGTCATATTTGTTTTCAGAAAACCATGAGACTTTTTTTTTTTACTGAGGTCATATTTGTTTTCAGAAAACCATGAGACTTTTTTTCTTACTGAGGTCATATTTGTTTTTTTTATAGGTTCGGAGCCAATCTAAAAAAAAGTCTCATGGTTTTCAGAAAACCAAGAGACTTTTTTTTTACTGTGGTCATATTTGTTTTTTTTATAGGTCCGGAGCGAATCTAAAAAAAGTCTCATCGTATTCAGAAAACCACGAGACTCTTTTTTTAATGAGGTCATATTTGTATTTTTTTACTGAGATCATATTTGTTTTTTTTTTTTTTATAAGTCCGGAGCTAATCTAATCCCCGTGTCACTCTGACGTGCTATAATTTTGGGACAGCCTGTATATATAATTCTAGTTAATGCCACGAAGAGTAAAAGCTACTTCGCGACATCGCAAGAGAAGATGACCGTACAGTAAAAGTGAGAGTGACTCGAGCAAATATAGAACCACAGCTTATATACAGTATATATATATAAATACACATTGCAAGCCCACAATATAAATTATTGCATGAGTCAATCCCCCTCTGGTGATATATTTTAAGATCTCATCTCTCTTTTCCTCCTCTCTCTCTCTCTCCTGCTCTCTCACTCTCTATCTCTCTCCATCTCTATTTCCATTTCCCTTTGCTTTTCCTCAAGATTCTCTCTCGTTTTCTTCTCGGATATGCATTCACGCGTACGTCACGATGCTCGTAATGAACCAGAGATACATCTCTTGTGTTACCGTAGAATTTCGCGTAAACAGTAAAGAAAAAAAAAAACAAAAACAAAGAAGAAGAAATAATCAATATATACACACTTCTGCAATTTTTCTTCCAATCGTAAAATCGCATTAATCGGGATAACTCCAATACTTATCGATTGATTCAAGAAATTTTCCTCCAGACTTACGAGGATAAACATTAAATTTCTACCCTTTCCCCCACCCCCACCATGTCACATTAGCTGACGACTTCCGCCTCCCAACTCCCTCCGGCCCCTTTTGTGATAATAGAACGCGATCGCGGCACCCTAAGAACCGGAAGTTGCAATTATTACGGCCAATAATACGATCAGCTCGGTTCTTCCATGTATTATATATGCGGGGGAGCGAGTGTACCGTGGTCTCTCGTTCGAAGAGTTTATTTCCGTGGAAATAACAAAAACGAAAAAGAGCAAAAAATATTTCCAACAGCCAACAGCTACGGCTGTGTTTGACGCTCTCGTTTAGTTTGTACGATAATAATTTCGTTGAATTTTTTTTTTTTTTTTTTCACCCATTTTAATCTCATTTATCGTCGCGGCTTTTATCATCGGATTATCATCGGCCGGGCTGAGAGAGAGAAAAAAAAACGAGGAATGAGAAATGAAATACCTTCGGGCAAGGGATGAAGCGTAACTGCCGTCGAGAGTCTTCCGCTGCCCGTCGAAACTAAATGTGGCGATTCGGTCTGAAAGCGTAGAGCACGTCCGGCCTCGCGAACTTCGATACCCGCGCTCGCCATACCTGCAAAATAATAATCAATATCATAAATAAAATAAATATCAATATATAAATAAAATAAAAAACAAATTCACGATGGGAAATTTTTTTATGTTAAATGTTAAATCTTCAAATATTTTAAATGTTTTTTTGGCGAATTAGTTATCCGGCGAATCTTTAATTAACATGTTGATGTTTTTTTTTATTATGAAAAAATTTAAGTCCGTGGGAAAGGTTGGAAATTCTCCAAATTTTCGTCAAATTTTCATTGGTCCAAGTGTTGAAAATTGCGGGGGAGGGGAACAAAACAATCCAAAAAAAAACGTCATTTATTGACACTGATCTTCCGTGTCGAAATTTTTTGTTTTCTTTTTAATACTAATTAAGTCTATCCAATTAATTATTGTTATTTAATTTAAAGGAAAAGAAAAAAAAGAGAAAAAACAAATTCACGATGGGAAATTTTTTTATGTCAATTGTTAAATTTTTAAATATTTTAAATGATTTTTTGGCAAATTAGTTATCCGGCGAATCTTTAATTAACATGTTGATGTTTTTTTTTATTGTAAAAAAATTTAAGTCCGTGGGAAAGGTTGGAAATTCTCCAAATTTTCGTCAAATCTTCATTGGTCCAAGTGTTCAAAATTGCGGGGGAAGGGAACAAAACAATTAAAAAAAAACGTCATTTATTGACACTGATCTTCCGTGTCGAAATTTTTTGTTTTCTTATTAATACTAATTACGTCTATGCATAAAGGAAAAGAAGGAAAAAGAGAAAAAACAAATTCACGATGGGAAATTTTTTAATCTTAAAATTATTTTAAATGGTTTTTTGTGCGAATTTATTATCCGGGGAACGTTGAATCGTTAATTTGAGAATGGGTATGTAGAAAAAAATAATTTTCCCCCAAACTTTTGAATTTTAATCAAGCCTAATGTCATGATTTTAATTAACATGTTGATGTTTTTTTTATTATGGAAATTCCAAATTTTCGTGAAATTTTCATTGCCCCAAGTGTTGAAAATTGAGGGGGGCGGGGGGAACAATCCAAAAAAACGTTATTTATTAACACCGTTCTGTGTCGATTACGTCTATCTAATTAATTATTGTGATTTAATGTAAAGAAAAAAAAAAAGAAAAAACAAATTCAAGATAGGAAATTTTTTAATGTTAAATGTTACATTTTTAAATATTTTAAATGTTTTCTGCGAATTAATTATCCGGCGAACGTTGAAACGTTAAATAACGATGGAAAAATGTTTGAGTAATTAATTGTTTTTTTTTCACATTTTTTTTCGAGATTTTTCGAAATTTGCCGTTTGCACACCATGTCGAACGGTCAAATTCTATCGTTTATTTTCATATACCGAAATGACAATGATAGCAATCGATACGATTGAAATTCAAAGTGTACACATTTTTTTTAGTCTCGTGTAGGGGCGGATGAGGGATAGGAGTGGGAGAGTGAAATAGAGGAAGAAGATAACGGGACGATCGAATTTAATAGCGGGGGCATCGGATATCTCTTGCATTAAACTCGTCGGTGCGCAGCCCCCTGTACTAAGTAATTCGAGACTCCGTTGGCCGATTAAGTCACCGGGGTACGTGTTTTTTCGTTACATCGAATCGTTGAAATTGATGCGATGAAAAAATTGTTTCGTCGAACATTTTCTTTTCTTGTTCTTTTCTTTTTGTCTTCCAAAGTAAGCCAACCAATTGAAAAGCCTTAAACGCAAAAGACAAAAAAAAAAGCTTCAAATTGGAAACTTGCACTATTTGATCGCTCAACACATGTTTCATAACAACCATAAAGAAATCTTTTGTATTTTTTCTTCGAAATTTTCGAGATTCATGCGATAACCATACTTGTCACCGATCAATGCTTGAATCCGCGTACCCACCCCTTAAGGGGTTAGGCCACTCTAGAAGCCGAAAAAAATAAGTTTTTTGGGGGATTTTTTTTCAGAAAAACTACGAAATAAATCGGAATTACAAAATAGGGTGTTTATCATACATATCAGTGACTGTATAGAATAATTTTTTTGAAGCGATTAATTTCAAAATGGCGGCTGTGCAGCGTTTTTGCGACGACGTCTCCGTTTTTGTTGGCCGGAAACATAAAGCAGACAATTTTCAAACGATTCACTGGAAATTTTGAACATATCTTTAAAAATACATTGTCTATAGAGGTGCGTAGGATTTTTTTTGATTTATTGATTTTTCGCCAAATGGCGCACTTCTAAAGTGAAAAATGAAAAATTTGCAGTAAAAAATCGTCAGAAAATTGTCAATAATAAATGAACTATGCAATATAAAAAAAAAAATCCTACGCACTTCCGTAAAGAATGTATTTTTAAAGATATATTGAAAATTTCAAGTGAATCGGTTGAAAATTCTCTGAGTAATGTTGCCAGGCCAACAAAAACAGAGACGTCATCGCAAAAACGTTGCACGACCGCCATTTTGATATTTTTTTCAGAAAAACTACAAAATAAATCGAGATTACAAAATAAGGTGTTTATCATACATATCAGTGACTGCATACAGTAATTTTTTTGAAGCGATTAATTTCAAAATGGCGGCTATGCAACGTTTTTGCGATGACGTCTCCGTTTTTGTTGGCCTGGCAACATAACTCAGACAATTTTCAACCGATTCACTTGAAATTTTCAATATATCTCTAAATATACATTGTCTATGGAAGTGCGTAGGATTTTTTTTTTATATTGCACAGTTCATTTGTTATTAACAATTTTCTGACGATTTTTGAAGAAAATTTTTCACTTTTCACTTTAGAAGTCACGCCATTTGGCCAAAAATCATTATAACGAAAAATCCTTACGCTCTTCCATAGACAGTATATTTTTACAGATATATTGAAAATTCCAAGTGAATCGGTCGAAAATTCTCTGAGTTATGTTGCCAGGCCAACAAAAACGGAGTAGTCATCGGAAAAACGTTGCACAGCCGCCATTTTCAAATTAATCGTTTCAAAAAAATTATTGTATACAGTCACTGATATGTATGACAAACGCTCTATTTTGTAATCTCGATTTATTTTGTATTTATTCCGAAAAAAAATCCCCAAAAAGGCCCACGATTTCGGCCTCTATAGAGTGGTCTAAACCCATTAATTTATTTTTCTTGTAGTCGGAAAAAAATTGCATAGTACGCGCCACGAGTATCGATGAATAAATGGGGAAAAACGACCGACGTTAAAATATTTAATAGTACCTATGAAATTTTTTTCTGTGTTTTTAAACCCCCGAAAAAAATTTCTCGCTCGGACAAAGAAGACTTAAAATATCAAGATCCTCGCTCCGGTATCGATACCACCGAGCCATCCTCGAAATAACTCCGTGCCTACAATCGCAATAAACGTTTACGTTTCTTATCTAAATAATTTAATATCGAGAGACTAATATCCTTTATATCGTATCTCGAAACTTCCTCGCGTACATTACGAAACTTATCTGCGCGTTACACAAGGATTTACCGCGTGTATGAAACTCACCCGATACCCTGCAGAGAGAGAGAAAGAGAGAAAGGCTCATCCCGTGCATTCCAATGACAATACACAAAGGATAAGAAAGGGGGAAAAGTGCACTCGGGGCCGATATCGTTTCAAATTGACGCGCGCAATTCAAAAGCCTCAAGTACGTAAGAAAAAAAAAAGAAAAAAAAATCTTAAAAAATTAGAAAATTACATTATTTTATCTCTCCGCACTTATTCATCGATACACTTGGCAGGGTACTCTGCAAATTTTTTTTTGCCGAGTACAATAAAAAAATTAAGGGTCGCGGGACGCGGTTTTCCAGTCGGCATATGATTCCATGACAACTGCGACCATGAGATTCCGGGCGTTCTACTCATCTAAAACAACAACAACAACAACAAACCAACCAAAAAGATTATTGATCGTTAAAAGTACTATCGGGTGACTATCGCACGAACCTCTAAAATTGCGAAGGAAAAGAAAAGAAAGAAAAATCATAAAACGACGACCTAAAGAAAGAACGACAAAACCTAAAGCTCAGAATAACGAAATGAGCAGGAGGTGATTTGTGATTGAAAGAAAAAAAAATTTATAATGATTATAATAACGACGATGATAAAAAAAAGAAAGGAAAAAAAAAAAAAAGGTGAGAGCGGTATGATAGACGATCAGTGGCGAAGCGAACAAGACCGGTTTCGGTCATTCCGCTCCGGGGGCCCTTAAGGCCGAGAAAAAAAGAGAAAAACAAATGACTGGAGCGCGCGTCTATGTGCGTGTGTGTGTATTTGTGTGCTTTCCATCGCATAGCACGAGCGTGTACTCTCTTCGGTATTTCGATCTTCGGCCCTCTCGTGGCAATCGCACCGGAAGATCGGTGTCAATAAATGACGTTTTTTTTAGATTTTTTTTTTCCCTCACCCCTCAATTTTCAACGCTTGGACTAACATCGAAACTTCGACGAAAAGTTGGAATTTCCAACCTTTTCACACGGACTTAAATTTTTCATAATAAAACAAAACATCAACGTGTTAATTAAAATCATCACATTAGACTTGATTAAAAATCAAATGGTTGAGGACATTTTTTTTTAACATACCCACTCTCAAATTAACGATTCAACGCTCGCCGGATAATTAATTCGCAAAAAACATTCAAAAATATTCAAAAATTTAACGTGTAACATTCAAAAATTTCTCATCGTGAATTTTGTTTTTCTTTGCATTAAATCACAATAATTAATTAGATAGATGTAAAAAAGGAATAGTATTTAAAAAAAAAAATGTCGACTCTGAAGATCGGTGTCAATAAATTATTTTTTCTTGGATTGTCCCACCCCCCTCCTCCCTCAATTCTCAACACTCGGATCAATAAAGATTTCACGAAAATTTGGAATTTCTAACCTTTCCCACAGACTTTAATTTTCATAATAAAAAAAAACATCAACGCGTTAATTAAAATTATCGCAATAGACTTGATAAAAAATCAAAAGGTTGAGAAAAATTTTCTTTTATCATACCCACTCTCAAATTAACGATTCAACGCTCGCCGGATAATTAATTCGCAAAAAACATTTAAAATATTCAACAATTTAATGTTTAACATTTGAGGGGGTAAATAGGGTTAGACGGTTCAAAAAATCAATTTTTTTTATTTCATAAATTGTTAGTACAACTATTGGAAAATATGTTCCCAAAATTTTAAATGAAAATTTTGACTCGTATTGTTATAAGCCATTAAGGGGGGAAATAGGGTTAGGACAGCGTTTTCTCAATGATTTTCATGAATTTTTTTATAGTATAAAAAATGAATATAATTTATTGAAACTTTGAGAATATTTTATACGTATATTTAAGTATATACTATAAAATTTTGATACATATATTTAAGTATATACTATAAAATATTAGCGATCCCATATTGCTTGGTTTTCTTGGTACTATTTTTTCAAACGCGTTTTTCTGAAAACGACTTTTTTTGAACTTGCGTACACGCTAGTTTGAAAAGTTTTCAACCAATCGTATTGAAAATTGGCAGTTACTTTCTTCATAGTATTGCGCTCTATATGAACCTAAAATCGGAATATTATCATTATTTTAAATAATTTTTTTTTGCAAATAAAGTTGCAAAAAATGGCAAAAAATCATGCTTTTTTGTTTTGACCCCTGTAAAAAATTCAATTTTTCTATTTTTTTTATAGCATTTAGGTTCATATAGAAGAGAGACATATAATAAAAGTAAATTCCCACCTCGTTTGATTTCAGATGAAAATTGCGGCTTCCAGAATGTACGCAAAATGCTGAGTCTCATTGTGACCTGCAATATGGGGTCGTTAATATCTTCGGTGTTTTTCAAGGAAATTCTTCAAAAATTTTATAGTATATACTTAAATATATGTATAAAATATTCCCAAAGTTTCAATAAATTATTTTTATTTTTTATACTATAAAAAAATTCATGAAAATCATTGAGAAAACGCTGTCCTAACCCTAGTTCCTCCCTTAATTTCATAAATTGTTACTAAAACTATTGAAAAATCTGTTCCCAAAATTTTAAATGAAAATTCCGACTCGTTCTATTGTTATAAGCCATTAAGGGGGGAAATAGGGTTAGGACAGCGTTTTCTCAAGGATTTTCATGAATTTTTTTATAGTATAGAAAATGAATATAATTTCCTGAAACTTTGAGAATATTTTATACGTATATTTAAGTACATACTATAAAATTTTGATACATATATTTAAGTATATACTATAAAATATTAGCGATCCCATATTGCTTAGTTTTCTTGGTACTATTTTTTCAAACGCGTTTTTCTGAAAACGACTTTTTTTTAACTTGCGTACACGCTAGTTTAAAAAGTTTTCAACCAATCGTTTTGGAAATTGGCAGTTACTTTCTTCATAGTATTGCGCTCTATATGAACCTAAAATCGGAATATTATCATCATTTAAAATAATTTTTTTTTTGCAAATAAAGTTGTAAAAAATGGCAAAAAATCATGCTTTTTTGTTTCGACCCCTGAAAAAAATTCAATTTTCTATTTTTTTGATAGCATTTAGGTTCATATAGGAGAGAGACATATAATAAAAGTAAATTCCAACCTCGTTTCATTTCAGATGAAAATTGCGGCTTCCAGAATGTACGCAAAATGCTGAGTCTCATTGTGACCTGCAATATGAGGTCGCTAATATTTTATAGTAGATACTTAAATATATGTATAAAATATTCTCAAAGTTTCAATAAATTATATCCATTTTTTATACTAGAAAAAAATTCATGAAAATCATTGATAAAACGCTGTCCTAACCCTATTTCACCCCTTAAAAATTTCTCATCGTGAATTTTTTTTTCTTCACATTAAATCACAATAATTGATTAGATAGATGTAAAAAAGAAATAGTATTAAAAAGAAGAAAAAATTTCGACTCTGAAGATCGGTGTTAATAAATGATTTTTTCTTGGATTGCCCACCCCGCCGGCCCCTTAATTTTCAACGGATCAATGAAGATTTCACGAAAATTTGGAATTTCCAACCTTTCCCACGGACTTAAATTTTCATAATAAAAAAAACACCAACGTGTTAATTAAAATCATCACATTAGACTTGATTAAAAATCAGAAGGTTGAGGAAAATTTTTTTTTCAACATACCCATTCTCAAATTAATAATTATACAATTATTTACAATTGCTTATTTTTTTTTTACAACCACAAAATGTCTTTTACGCGCTTGGTTTTTATTTGCGCTAACGAGAGTTCTGGATCTATAAAAAAAAAAAAAAATGGATGCTACAATAGAGTTTACGATGGAATAAAACGCCTCCGTATTATTCGCACCACGCCCGGTGTATGTTTGTCCACATGCGCTGGGATATATTGTACGGTTGAGTAGTATATTATGTACGAGGAGAAGGATAGACAAGGTTCAAACCGTTATATACGCTCGTCGCCTGTAATGCGCTTAATTAAAGTTGTTTCAACTCGTTAAGATCATTTCGCAACGCACGGGATGAACAACCCTGTTTGCCGGTCGAGCTCGATGGCTTTTGTGTTCGCTGTATTATTGTATATATTTATATCTACACAGAGAGTTCGTCAACTGTCTCTTTTGTGTTGATCAGCGAACGTGTAGTGGACCTTTCTCTTTGTTTACTTTTGGCTTCCTCGTACAGGAGGCCCTTATTTTCATGTAGAACATCGGGTTGTTTTTTTTTCAATTGAAATGTTTGTTTACATGTTTCGAAACATGGAAAAATCCCATTGTGACAAAAATATCTGGATGTGTGTGTATATGGGTGTGTGTGGATGATAGGGGCGAAAGATTGAAATGCCCTCTGACTTCGAATTGGTTCGTGTGCTTTTGGGGGCTGAAATTTGCCACGCAAAGGAATCAGTCGTTGACCCCTTTGTTCGCGACGATTCTCGTGACACATCTAATAAATTATTTTGGATTTTATGTAACGTTTTTGGAAAAACTTCAAAGAAGTGCGTTAAGCAGAGTGCGTATTCCAGAGCTTTTCCTGCCTTTTCTCGCTCGTCTCTCGTTTCCAAGAGATATCCACACACAACCCCCAACCCCACCACCGTGTGTGATGATTATTCGAAATGCTCATCATCATCAAGCTGAGTTATTCTCAGTATATGGTTTCCATTCCCAGTATACTATTTCCGTACTCGCGATGCTCATCTCTATGTGTCTTTTGCTCTCACCGTTCTACGATCTTATAACTACTCCAGGTCAAAACACGGATATATATATATATATATATTGGGGCGATTTTTTTTTCGACAATTTTTTTTTTCAGTCCCCACCCGAAATTTTGTTGGTTATGTCAAAAAAGAAATTCCTTGAAAGTTACAGCTCTTAATATTAATTCTAAGTACTCTACCAAAGCGTGAGAAGATTTTCCATCTAAAATACACGTAAATCGAATTTTTATTTTTTTTTCAAATTTCTATAACTCAGTTCCATTTTATGCTGTAATATTGTTCTTGGTTTCGATTTACTCAGAATAAAACAATCTAAAAAAGTGTCTTTTGCGGCGAAAGTGTAAATTGTACCTGTGAGTTGGTACGGGTCAGTGAAGTTGATTTTTAACCAAAATTCTCGTTTTTCTGCTGTTATCTCCGAAACAATTAACTTTACGAAAAAAATGTAAACGAAAAATTTGTTGGAAATTTAATTTCCTACAAAAAAGATCCCACGGACCCAATTGCTTAGATTAATATTTCTTGAGATATTGAACTTTATTTACAAGAATTTTTTTTATTATATACTTCATATTTTATAAATTTTATACTACTCATAAGTTAAAGTTAATATTTCTTGAGACATTGAATTTTATTTTTTTTAATTTCTTTTATTATTTCATATTTTATAAATTTTATACTACTCATGAGTTAAAGTTCAATATCTCAAGAAATATTAATCAACGCAATTGGGTCGATAGGACCTTTTTTGTAGGAAATTAAATTTCCAACATACTTTTCATTTACATTTTTTTCGTAAAGTAAATTGTTTCGGAGATAACAGCAAAAAAACGAGAATTTTGGGTAAAAATCAACTTCAGTGACCCGTACCGACTTACCAGTACAATTTACACTTTCGCCGCAATAGGCATTTTTCTAGATTGTTTTATTCTGAGAAAATCGAAACCAAGAACAATATAATAGCATAAAATGCGGCTGAGTTAAAGAATTTTGAAAAAAAAAAAATTCGATTTACGTGTATTTTAGATGGAAAATCTTTTCACGCTAAGGGAAAGTACTTAGAATTAATATTGAGGGCTGTAACTTCCAGGGAATTTGTTTTTCGACATATCCAACAAAATTTTAGGTGGGGACTGAGGAAAAAAAAATAGTCGAAAAAAAATATCGCCCTAATGTATACATGTGTATATATAAAGCCTTGTGGGTTTATATATACACAAAAAACTTATGAAGGATTATGGGTGGATTAATTTATATTTCAACGATCTAGCCGTTGTTTAAAGTACTTTCGACGATTAATAAATAAATCAATCATCAGGATGATCTATATTTATCATTAGAGACACTTTTCAATAAAATTTCTCCAGGCATGGATATAGTATCATAACCAACGAAACTGCCACCGTACGGTAAAGAATTATCGAGATGGCGAGCTTTTATTATTATCCAGAGCAAGGTTGGAGAAAAAAAGAGAAAAGAAAGTCCACTCTCCCAAAGAAAGAACAGTATCAGCAATGAGGGGGGGGGGCGGTTTAGTCGCTCAATTAGTGGATTTTCTCGAGAGTATACATATATCGCGTGGTCGTCTGGTCGTTCGAACGCCCTCGAGCGGTGGCGTCTCGCACGTTCCCCGTGTCACACGATCGCCGTTGGCGCTGCCCGCGCTCCCTCACCGCGATCAAGGCAATCTCTCTCTTAGAAGAGACCCGGAGCCGGAGCAAAAAAGAAAAAAAAAAGAAGACGATAAAGAGGCGAAAAAGCCACGTACTTGAGAAACTCAAAATTCCATTGAAAATCGTCCAAAAAGTTATTTTTCCGATTTTCGCGTTTTTTCCCATTGATTTTTTTGAGTCATCGATGAAAACTCGGTGTTTTTCGTAATCAGCAGAAAATTTCCGATCAAGTAAGGTACTGAAACATTGCAAAAAAAGAAGAAATAAATTTTTGTCATTTTTTACCCACTTTTTCAGAAACTTAAAAATCTCGAAATTTCAAACGGCCATAACGTGGCTCCCGTTTGGTCGATTTTAGGTTTTGACAGGTGTTTCTGAAACGTCTCGACTAGACTTAGAGAACGCATTCTGGATTATCCCGATATCTCAATTATTGCAGCCGTGAGAGCAGGTTGAAAATTGACAACAATATTGAGAAGGGGTATGGAAGAATTCGCAAAAATCGATGGTCCAACTTGAAAAATCTATGAAAAATCGAAAAAAAATCGTAGCTCAATAAACGAAGCGGCATTTTGAAGGTCGAACGGTTACGAAAAGAATGAGCACGGAGTGGGATTCCAAATCCATCGGGAAGCGACGTTACAGCGATTTTAGTGAAGCCACTTGTTTTTGGCTGAAATGCAAAAGAAAATTTCAATTTCGAAAGTTTTATTTTAGGACGCTATATCGATGTGTTTTGACTAGTTGATAATTCAGTAGCCATTTCCTTGACAAATTAAAAAGTCCGTTGAAAATCGTCCAAAAAGTGTTCTTTTTTTTTTCGATTTTCACTTTTTTCCTCCGCTTCCATCGGGAAGCAACGTTACAGCGATAAAATTGCCTCGGTGCAACCGAGGCAACCTTTCTCTCTCTCTCTCGGAAGAGACCTGAAGCCAAAGTGAAAAAAAAATAAAACAAGAAGAAGAAGAAGAAAAAATAAGAGCGAGAAAGGGGCAAAAAAGTGGGAAGAAGAGAAAGAACAAAAAGAAGATAAAATAAAAGACACAGTGTGTGAGAAAGAAAGAGAGAAAGAAAGAGAGAAAGAGAGAGACAGAAGCGATCAGAAAATCCCACACGACAACGACCAACCCGAATTCAAAGACTCTCAACCACCACTTCTGTTTCACACACAACAACCCACCTCTATGCGTCAGGATGTGAAAGAGTGGCGAATTTTTTTTCGCACGAGCAAGTGTCACGCGATACGATAACGCGCTCTTACGGTCTACTCTCCCGAGGGCTTTTTAATCTCTCGGCTACACGAGACGCGAACGCGCGAGCAAGAGCACTTTTATACCTTTCGCTTTCGTTATCGTTACCAGGTAGCCCCGACCGATCGTCTTTGCCCGGTACGTACGTGCTTCCTCGATCACGACCAAAAACCAGTAGCTAATACAAGACGCGTTCGGTACAGCCATCTCCCGTGTCCGCGCACACACCCTCAATTCGGAGGGGGTGGGGGATCTCTTGTTCCTCTGAGAAATGACATTGCGCGTCGAAAGTGCAAAAAAGATTCCGAATAGTGACGACCATACGAAATCTCTTTCATTCCCAATTTAGCCTTCCGGTGAAATTTATGCAAGTCGACGCTTGAGGACTAAGACCAGTTGCAAGCATTTGTTTTTTGCCCTGGTTGGGTCTTTGTGAAAAAAGTTTAAGTGGGTTACGGCTTAAATCAGCTCGATGGACGGGATGGAAGGAATTAATTTGCATCTCTCAAAGTGTACACTGATGATTTTCTGCATTTCACCACTGTCATTTGTGTCCAAATGAAAAACGGGGTTGAGAGAGTTAACGATCATGGAGGGAGGGGGTTAATGGTTAATAAGTCTCGTAGCATATTCGCGGTCAATGCCAGTACAAAATAATTTTTGCTAACCCACTCCAATAACGAAAAGTTTGTCGAAGAACTTTTTTCAGACTCTTAGTAGCCTGAAAATCGCCCCTAAACTTTGAACGCGTTTTAAGTAAACTCAAAACGGTGTTTTCAAAGTCGGTGAGCAGGATTACTCAAAATCGGTTCAACCGATCGGTCTGCAATTTTAACACAACCTTCTCAGATACATTCTTCGGGTATCGATCGAAGGAATTAGATTTCCGATAATTATTTCTATTTTTTTTAAACAATTGAACGAAAACATTCTGGTCGAAAATTGGAATTTTTTTCTTTCTGGAGCCGCCATTTTGTCAAAAATCAAAATTTCGACTATTCCTTCGATCAATACCTAGATTTATCTATCCACTAGTAGAATCTTTTTGGTTTTTTCACTTTGGACAATCCAAACCGGAGATATCGTGCTCACCGCCAGACATCTTTTTTTAGATGAGCTTTCGGAGTTCGGCTATAACAGTTTTGAAAATCATTATTTTTACAAATGAAAAATATGAAAATAAAGTTAAAAGTTACCGCAATACGTGTATAAATTTTTACGTTAATAAATTAAAATGTCTTTCCAGAAAAAATTCTTGAAAAATCGCCTTTTTTCGGTCTCCTGACTGCGTATAAGTCCTTAAGAGGGAAAATAGGGTCAGGACAGCGTTTTCTCAATGATTTTCATGAATTTTTTTATCGTATAAAGAATGAATATAATTTATTGAAACTTTGAGAATATTTTATACATATATTTAAGGCAGTCGTCTGGTCTAGAGCGAGATTTTTGACGTCATTTCTAATGTGCAATAACGTTTAAACCGTTGAAGTTGTCTTGATGAAAATTTACACGTGCATTTATTGATCCTTAGAGAACACTTGTACATTAAAAAAAAAAATCATTTTAAATATTTTCATGTAGTTTTTTGCCTTGTTGCAACATGGTGCGCCGAAATCGGCGCCCACTCTGGACGATGTTGTATGCATCTGAAAAAAAAATATATATATATATTCTGAATCTGTATGAGTATTCTGAGCACTGGTAGCAGAATTGGTACTTAAAAAAATTCTATGACAAAATGGCGGCCTGTTGAACTTTCATTAAGGGATAACACCACTGTGACCCCCTGTTTTTTCACATTTTTCAAGAATTTTTTTTTGTGGGAAAAAAAGAGATATTCGAAAAATTTTTTTGGGTTTTGTTCCTTGTTTATTAATGTATCAAAAAACATTTTTTTCACATTTTTCACGCCGCGTGGTGGCGCTGGGTAAGCTCTCGCGTCAGGTGCGGTCATCTCCGCGGCACGCAGCAGAACTCTCTTCAACGTCGATCTGAAAAAAAATACCGAGTGTTTTCGTTAATAATATGATATTCTGAAGAGAAGTACATAGGGATTTTGAAAAATATTATTTTTTAAAAAATAGGCACGCCTTTGAAATTAAAGTTAATTTCAAAGGCGTGCCTGTTTTTTTTAAAACAATATTTTTCCAAATCCCTATGTACTTCTCTTTAAAATATCATATTATTAACGAAAACACTCGGTATTTTTTTTCAGATCGACGTTGAAGAGAGTTCTGCTGCGTGCCGCGGAGATGACAGCACCTGACGCGAGAGCTTCCCCAGCGCCACCATGCGGCGTGAAAAATGTGAAAAAAATGTTTTTTGATACATTAATAAACAAGGAACAAAACCCAAACAAATTTTTCGAATATCTCTTTATTTTCCCACAAAAAAAAATTCTTAAAAAATGTGAAAAAAAAACAGGGGGTCACAGTGGTGTTATCCCTTAATGATATTTCATACATACATTTCATACATTTTCGTATTCGACGAATTATAAAATGTCGGCAAAATTATTGTTCGACTCAATTCTGCTACCAATGCTCAGAATACTCATACGGATTGAGAATATATATATTTTTTTTTTTTCAGATGCATACAACATCGTCCAGAGTGGGCGCCGATTTCGGCGCACCATGTTGCAACAAGGCAAAAAACTACATGAAAATATTTAGAATAATTTTTTTTTTCAATGTACAAGTATTCCCCAAGGATCAATAAATGCACGTGTACATTTTCATCAAGACAACTTCAACGGTTTAAACGTTATTGCACATTAGAAATGACGTCGAAAATCTCGCTCTAGACCAGACTACGGCCTTAACCCTTGACCGTAATCCAACGTCTCAATCCTGCAATTAGTGCGCAGTAGTAGTAGTAGTAATTTTAATTCACGTCTACCTTTTTGGACTTTTGCAATAACCCTTCCCTCACATATTTTTATCTTTCATAATACTCCACAAATTTATCCATTTTTTTTCACCGCCGTTCTAATCTGCCCCCCCTTCCCCAAATGTTTCTCACATTCTCTTTGCGGGCCTCAGTTTCGTCGTTAATTCGTGGCGTGTTTAATTGAAATTAAAGAAAAGAAAAAAAAAACATTTACAACAATAATAATAATGTTTCAATTGATTATTACCTTCAATGATTATTTCAATCTCGTGTGACTCTTTGGCACGCGGTAATTATATACGTTAGGAATTTTACGGTAATTTGTGTTGGAGTGAAAATGTTTCGAATACCTTGAAAAATGCAAATACCCCATTATGCATGCAATCGAAGAGACGCGCGGACCACTCTTGTCCATTTATGTATATATTGTATATATATATATATATATATATATATATGGGCAAGAGTGGTATATATATATAGATGTATGTATAATTACTGTGCTACTCGTAGCCTCGTCGTTGTCGTGTCAATAACGAAGGCGTGACGGCATCCTTATCGAGTTCCGAGACCTCTCACCGTACACGGCCAGCTCGTATATTCGATTTTCCTAAAGGCCTAACCAAGGTGTCGAGTCTAGGCTCGTATGAACGTTCGATAGGCCCTTTTGAGTTTAAGCCATTGATACTAGTTGGCGATCAATCCTTCTCTCTCTTTCTCTCTCTCTTCCTTCACGCGTATGCGACATTGTCGCATCGTACTAGCTAATTTTCCATTCATCGTTGTCAGGGCACTATTCGCTCTTGTTATATATCCGGGCGAGAGATCGAAAACATTTTAATTCACTCGTATTTTCTTTGCTTAAAGAAAGAACAAAAAAACAAATTTTTCATTTTTTTTTCTTCCATTAATTTTGTTAAGTTTTCGACAAAAACTCGGTGTTTTTCGTAATCAGCGAAAAATTTCCGATTGATTTGCGTATCGAAACATTGAAAAAAAAGAAAAAAAATTTTTTGTAATTTTTTGCCCACCTCTTCAGAAACCTTAAAATGTCGAAATTTCAAATGGCCATAACTTGGCTTCCGTTTGATCGATTTTGAATTTTGACGGGGGTTTTGTAAACGTCTCGAGTAGACTTAGAGAATGCATTTTGGATCGTCCCGATATCTCAATTATTGTAGCCGTGAGAGCAGATTGAAAATTGACAAAAAAAATGAGAAGGAAAAATTCGAAAAAATCGATGGTCCAACTTAAAAAATCTATGAAAAATCGAAAAAAAATCGTAGCTCAATAAACGAAGCGGCATTTTAAAGGTTGAACGGTTACGAAAGAATGAGCACGGAGTGGGGTTCGAACTCCATCGAGAAGCAACGTTACAGCGATTTTAGTGGAGTCACTTCTTTTTGGCCAAAAGCGCAAAAAGAAATTTTAATCTTTAAATTTTCTTCTACGACGCTATATCGATGTATTTTGACTCGTTGATTAGTAATTCAGTAGACATTTCCTTGAGAAACTACAAATTCGTTATTTCGATACCCGCACTGGTAAAACGTCACTAACGGTCTCATCCACGCTTTACCGATATCTATATTATGTATAGAGAAAGAAAAAAAAAAAAGAAAATAATAATATATATAGTGCGCACGTGCGTGAACACGCACCGGTAGTCGCCGACAGTCGTCCGTGGCCGTTGGTGGCTGTAAAAGACGTTTTCCCTTGGTATATAGCGGATGTTATATATGCGGCGACACCGGACGTACCAGCACGCGCTCCCGGAGAGCTTTTACTTCACTCCTCTCTCTCTCTTTCTCTCTCTCTCTGTACCCACAAATGCCCACATATATAAGTTTATTATATACTAAACTATATATATATATATACATATACAAATTTATATGTATATATATAACCGATGCTCCTCGAGACGACATCGAAACAACGACAAAGACGAGACTGGTGTACGCTGCGGGCGGGCGTAAATAAACCCCCCCCCCCCCGTGGACCTTGCATCCGCCGCTGGTGAAACGAGAAAGGGGCCGACGCGGGCAGAGAAATGGAATATTTCTTTAATTTCCGCGTCTCCTCTCTCGCGTTCTCTCGACTATATTCGCAAAAAGCTCTGCCAACTCAATTAAAAGGTATTAAAAAAAAAAAGAAAATTGGCTTTGCCAATTTTTTTCGAGAAAGAACCTCGAGGTTCGCTTTAAAATCTTAAAAAAAAAAAAAAAAAAAAACAATGATTCCCAATGGTCTTTCGTTCAATTTCACGCGCGTTAATTCGCCCCCGGAACCAATTATGTCTTGGATATTTTGCCTCGTGGAAGAAAAAGTCTCGGTTTCGGTCTCGAGCTTTAGCCCCCCCGACGGAAGTGGAAAAAACGAAGATGCGTTATTAGAAGTTTCGAGAGATGATAGAGTGAGGAGAATGCGGGCCGAGACGAGCGAGGAATTGAGGGATTGGAAAAAGACGGTGAAGATGACAGAAAAAAAGCATTACTGTGCGTGTATGCATTTATATATACCGAATGAGTGACAAATAAAAGGGCTTGAGGTAGTAGTCTGGTAACTTAAGCCGATTTTCATGTTTTTTTGTAGTAAAATAAAAATGAATCGTTTTAAATATTTAGGATGTTTTTATTTACATATTAAAGATACAAAAAAAATTTTGTTTGAAAAAATTTAATAGTTCATTATTATTATTATTATTATTGATCGAAGTTGGCGCCTCGAAAAAAAAGTGCGTGGGTGGCCCCGGTGATTTTGGCTCTTGATGTTATCTGAAATAAAAAATTCTCGATAATTCTTAATCTATAGACATGTCGTTCTGGTCGGAACTACTGAAGTTAAATTTCTTTTTATTTTACAACCCCTTCTTTGCTAAAATAAAAGGACTTTTTTTTCCAAAGTCCGCCATTTTGTTATTTATCCATGAAATTTAACGTCAGTAGTTCCGACCAGAATGACGTGTCTATAGATTAAGAATTATCAAGAATTTTTTATTTCAGATCGAATTGATCGAAGTTGGCACCTCGCAGTTGGCAGCCCGGGTCCTAACTTTTTTTCTACCGAACCGATTGCTCTCAAATTTTAACAGGCTACTCCACACACTTATAGTTCTCGTCGGAACCACCGAGAAATTTTTTCACCCCCAACTTTTTATTTTACAACCCCTTCTTTGCTAAAATAAAAGGACTTTAGCAAAGAAGGGGTTGTAAAATAAAAAGTTAGGGGTGAAAAAATTTCTCGGTGGTTCCGACGAGAACTATAAGTGTGTAGCCTGTAAAACTATAAGTGTGTAAGCCTGTTAAAATTTCAAAGCAATCGGTTCGGTAGAAAAAAAGTTAGGACCCGGGCTGCCAACTTCGATCAATAATAATAATAATAATAAACTATTAAATTTTTTCAAAAAAAATTTTTTTTGTATCTTTAATATGTAAATAAAAACATCCTAAATATCCAAAACGATTCATTTTTATTTTCCTACAAAAAAACGCCCTCCAAAAAAGACATGAAAATCGGCTTAAGTTACCAGACTACTACCTTAATTTACACGGTTAAATCGTTTGAATAACGCCCTTATTCGTTTTCTAACGTCTCATATATATGTGTTATGATTTGTACGTGGGATGTGTGTGTGTTTGTGTTTTGTGTGTGCAGCCGGGACTCGTTGACAGTTGGTAGGATCGGTCTCGAGACGAGAATAACATATTCTTCCAGAGTATAGTTACTACGACCAAGAATGACTTTTGCCTTTTTATATATATATATATATTTCACGATGTTGCTGCTGTTTCACTCAACAGTTCGCGCGTAATATCATGAAGTCACAGTAGGCCTTTTTGAGAGACAACGACACGCCACGTTTCGACGACTCTTCTTCTTTTATTTTTCTTTTATCTTTGCTGGTACACGACACGAATTTATTATTCACACGTTCGGAAATGGTAGAAGAGTGCTCGAACGAAAAAGACCTAGCTTGGTATTTGATTCGGTGGGAAAAAAAAAAATGAATAGATAAAAAAACAAGTAAAAAGAAGAGAAGCCCGCAAGTCGGCAATGAAAGGATGAAGAAACTTTACCGTTTTTTTTCTTCTTCTGTTATACTTTTTTTTTTTACGGCAATATCGAAAGCAAAGAATCGAAACAGCCGAAAAACATAAAATGCTATTGTCGATACGGTTACAAAAAAAAATAATCCTCCGGTCGCGCGTTTCTCTCGTGGATTTTTTTTTCAAATTGTAAACTCTCATCGTCGTCATTTGTTATCCGAATGTTTGAATTCACTTTGTGGAGCGGTTGTCGCACATCGGTCTGTCTAAAAGTGTGCTTGACGCTGCACACAGACGGAAAGAAAGAGGCGGAGGAGGGGGATGGGAGGGAGATGGATCTCTGGTTAGAAATGCGAGGCAGCAACGAGGGATCCGATGAATCACACGACGAGGAAGAGACTCGGCTAACCCGAGAAAGTAAATTAGATCAGCATTCTAACAGCCGAGAGTGTCTTAACGATCTCAGGATGGAATCAACGCGCGAGATAGGCAAAATGCATTTGCAGAAGAGATCCGTATTGTCCATTTTTTTAAGTTTAAAAAATAGACTTTGTTGGGAACTTTTTTTTTCGGAAAAACTACAAAACAAATCGAGATTACAAAATAGGGGGTTTATCATACATATCAGTGACTGTATACAATAATTTTTTTGAAGCGTTAAATTTCAAAATGGCGGCTGTGCAGCGTTTTTGCGACGACGTCTCCGGTTTTTGTCGGCCGGAAACATAACTCAGACAATTTTCAACCGATTCACTTGAAATTTCGAATATACCTTTAAAAATGCATTGTCTATGGAAGTGCGTGGGATTTTTTTTCGGTATATTGACCTTAGGCCAAATGGCGCCACTTCTAAAGTGAAAAGTGAAAAATTTGCTTGAAAAATCGTCAGAAAATTGTTAATAACAAATGAACGGTGCAATGTAGAAAGAAAAATCCTACGCACTTCCATAGACAATGTATTTTTAAAGATATATTGAAAATTTCAAGTGAATCGGTTGACAATTGTCTTATGTTTCCGGTAGAGCTTGAACTTTTCCGGGTATCCGGATACCCCGAGTAATTCGGGTTTCACGGATCCGACCCTTCAAATCCGTATATCTCGATAACCTCGATAATATCCGGGTAATAAAGGATTCGGGTACGCGGATAGTTTCGGGGTATCCGGGTAACCGGGTACTCGGATAATAACGGATAATATCGGGCAATTACCGCCGATAATTGATGCCGAAAATGCTGAAAATAATTGTTCAATTTACACAATTTGTGAGGCACGCGTTGATGTTGCCGAGAACAATGTTTGCGAAGTACATTTATAAGACGAATAATAAATCATTACCGGAAGATTGAGAAACCGGGATTATATCGGTGTTCATTGTCCGATCATTTGGTTGACCATTTTTTATTTTTACCGACTTATATCAATATTAAACAAATTAGATTATCATTATAACGAAGATTCTTGGAAAGAATCTTGCAGGCGTATTTACTATTATTACCAAACTACTTTCTTTACTGTAATTCACATCCGAGAAAAACTACAATTTCAATAAAACATTCTTGTGTAGATTAAAAAAGCAATGACACAATCTTCTATACAATGTTAGGGAAACACATGATCATTTCATAAGAACTTAATCAACGTTGACCTGCACTATTTGCATCTTTAATGTTATTTTTTCATCACGATTTATTATTATTTAATAAATATCCTTAGTTTCTGAAATGTATATTTGCTTGATGGGCGTGTGGGCAGTTTTTATGAACTTCAGAGTTGGAGAGGAGAAAATATAGAATGTGAAGAAGCGGATCTCGGCTATTCTTAAGGCAGAACACCACTGTGACCCCCTGTTTTTTTTCACATTTTTCAAGAATTTTTTTTTGTGGGAAAAAAAAGAGATCTTCGAAAAATTTTTTTGGATTTAGTTCCTTGTTTATTAATGTATCAAAAAACATTTTTTTCACATTTTTCACGCTGCATGGTGGCGCTGGGGAAGCTCTCGCGTCAGGTGCTGTCATCTCCGCGGCACGCAGCAGAACTCTCTTCAACGTCGATCTGAAAAAAAATACCGAGTGTTTTCGTTAATAATATGATATTTTGAAGAGAAGTACATAAAGAATTAGAAAAATATTGTTTTAAAAAAAATAGGCACGCCTTTGAAATTAACTTTAATTTCAAAGGCGTGCCTATTTTTTTTTAAAACAATATTTTTCCAAATCCCTATGTACTTCTCTTCAAAATATCATATTATTGACGAAAACTCTCGGTATTTTTTTTCAGATCGACGTTGAAGAGAGTTCTGCTGCGTGCCGCGGAGATGACAACACCTGACGCGAGAGCTTCCCCAGCGCCACCATGCTGCGTGAAAAATGTGAAAAAAATGTTTTTTGATACATTAATAAACAAGGAACAAAACCCAAAAAATTTTTTCGAATATCTCTTTTTTTTCTCACAAAAAGAAATTCTTGAAAAATGTGAAAAAAAACAGGGGGTCACAGTGGTGTTTTCCCTTAAAGGCTAACTATCCGATGAGAAACTCAATCGTAGTTGCGTCGGGATACAGTATCCAGATGGTGATAGGGTGTAGAGCAATTTTGAACAGCGTCCAGACATCATTAGCTATACAATTAATATATATATATTTCCCCGTACGCGCGGATACCATCTCGATGGTAAATAAACGCTTATATACTCGAAAGCGATGTTTTACATATACATATGCTCATCGCTGTTTCTTTCATCCGAGTTTAACGACTCGATAACGAGTTACGCCAAACGACGCGACGAAGAAGTCCTCTCTTTTTTTCTCTTTCACTCTCGCGAGTTGCGTCCGCGCATATACCGCGCGTAATACACGCGTCGAGTGTTTCAGCCCGAGGATATATAACCACGTGTGAGCGCGCCCAAGCAGGACGTAAAAATCTTGCGCGCGCCCTGGCGTCATATCTCTTTCACTTTTTATTTTATTTCATTTTTTTCCGATTTTTTTTTTTTATCCGCTCTATTTTATTTTTACGTCGCGTCGGATGAAAACACGGGCGAGAGAATATCCCGCACGGTTCCCGATTTTATTATCCTTGCCACGGACCTTGACCACCCTCGCCCTCGGTACGTTAATTTTATTTCTTTCTTTTTTTTTTCTTCTTTTCCGTTTTGCCGATTTTTTAACGGTCTCGCGCGCGCCCCACCGAGCATTTTAAGGTAGTAGTCTGGTAACTTAAGCCGATTTTCATGTCTTTTTTGGAGGGCGTTTTTTTTTTTGTAGGAAAATAAAAATGAATCGTTTGGAAAAAAAAAAACTTTTTTCCAAAGTCCGCCATTTTGTTATTTATCCATGAAATTTAACTTCGGTAGTTCCGACCAGAATGACGTGTCTGTAGATTAAGAATTATCAAGAATTTTTTATTTCAGATAACATCAAGAGCCAAAATCACCGGGGCCACTCACGCGCTTTTTTTTCCGAGGTGCCAACTTCGATCAATAATAATAATAATAATAAACTATTAAATTTTTTCAACAAATTTTTTTTTTTTATCTTCAATATGTAAATAAAAACATCGCTAAATATCCAAAACGATTCATTTTTATTTTCCTACAAAAAAACGCCCTCCAAAAAAGACATGAAAATCGGCTTAAGTTACAAGACTACTAACATAGACGAATAAAACTCTAAATCAAGAGACGCGGCAACGTCTTGACGCCAAGTATAAAAAAGAGGTTTTTAAACTGTTTTACTTATACGCGAGACATCATTTAACGTTAAATTGTCGCAAAAGTCCTGTTTTTTTTATTTTTTAATTCAATAACGACAAGGAGGAACAAGAAAAATTACAAAATTACAAAATTACAAAATTATAAAATTACAAAATTCACCAATGTTTCCAAGTCACCAAGGAGGAACAAGAAAAATTACAAAATTACAAAATTACAAAATTATAAAATTACAAAATTCACCAATATTTCCAAGTCACCAAGGAGGAACAAAAAAAATTACAAAATTACAAAATTACAAAATTACAAAATTACAAAATTACAAAATTACAAAATTACAAAATTATAAAATTACAAAATTACAAAATTACAAAATTGAAAAATTATAAAATTGAAAAATTACAAAATTCTCCAATGTTTCTCTTGGCTCATTTCATTTCATATGAAAATTTCTTCACGAGCATTGCACAATTTTTCTTTCAAACGTTCGTCAAATTGCTATCCTAAGAGTTTTATTTGCAACTCAATATTAAAAAAAAAAAACCCCTATTTTATTCGCCGTATCCGCAGAGTGATATATAATTTCTTGATATCGATCGGCGGCGGGGTTATTGAAAATATCAGGAAGAGTTTTTATCTTTCTTCTTCCTCTTCCTCGTTCGCTTGCAATAAATTTTTTTGCCAACGTCCGATTCCGCAGTCAAAAATTGAACGCACCGCGTTCCGCTCTATCCTCGTTGCTTCTACACTTTAATACTTCCTGGTTAAAATGAGAATTTACCGCGATTTGGGAGGGGGGTTGAAAAGGGGAAAAAAAAGGAAAAAAAAAGAAAGAAAAAAAAACAGAAAAAAACTTGGCAAATCCTCATGATTTTCGTACAGACTTTTTGGCTATAATTCCGTTTTCGCGATATTTACCGTGTTTGTATTTATGCACGAGGGATATATAAGTGTGTGTGTGTGTGCGTGTTTGAGGGGGAAATGGAGAATATCGCAGCGGAGCATTTGTCAGAATTTTGGAATGCGTTTGAGTCACTTGTGGTTGTTTTGGGACGAGGCGGTGCGCGCAAGCGATTTCCGTCGAGAAATGGTGAGTGGAAAAAAGTGAGAGAGAGAGAGAGAGAGAGAGAGAGAGAAAGAGAGAAGAAGCAACGACACGAGAGATTTTACACCGCGGAAACGAAATCGCAACGCGACGAAAGTCGTCGCGCGCGCGTTTCTATGAATAATTCAAACATTTGAATAGCGTAGAAATACGCGTGTGTCTCCCCCCGTCGCGCTGGGTTTACCGAGGAGTGAACCCGGTGGAAGCGCGAGCTGTTTGCGAGATTCGCGATATAAACGTCATCGCGGTCGCGATTTTACAATTTGGGCAACCACCCAATTTCACTCGTTTGGCTTTTTTTCCTCTCTCTCTCTCTCTCATTCTTTTTTTTTTCGCTCTCTCTTTTTGTTGCATCGGCTAATGGCGAGGGCCGCAGCCGTGAATTTTTTTTAATCTTTGCTATTTTGACCGTTCGACTTTTTTGTCCCTCCCATTTCCGCTTTATCGTTACCCCACTTCTCAAAACTGACATTACAGGAAAATAAATTATGGAAAAGACGAATTTTGAGATTAAACTACTATTATTATTATTATTATTATTATTATTATTATTATTATTATTATTATTATTATTATTAAATACCAAATGTATGTCGCAACTCGAGACGCGCAATGCCACGTTGTAGAACGCGCGTTTACACATTGGTTTATCGCGCTTTAGTAAATTGACATAGTGATTTGACGCAAAGATAAGAAAATATGCCCGGGTTTCTCTCTCTCTCTCTCTCTCTCTATCTCTGATACGGTAGGAGAGCAAAATGCGACGTTACATTACCCGCTCAATAATGAAAACTTGTTACGGAGTGTGATAATATAAGAGGTAGGCGGTTAGAAGAAAAGTGTTGAAAATAATAAATTATAAATGTTTTGACAAAATCCGTGAAAAAAAAAAAAAAACAGGTAATAACGATTAAAAAAGAAAAAAAAACAAAGTTGTTAACAAAAAAAATTATATACGTTTTTTTTTAAATAACGATTCATTAATAAAAAAAACATTATATATAATTTTGTAGTTAAGACTTTTGTTGTTTTTTTTCTTTTTTTTTTTTAATTATTGTTACCTGCTTTTCTTACGGATTTTTCGCAAAACATTTACAATTTATAATGGAGCGAACGTTTGAGAGGGAATAAAATGAAAATAGTAAATTCGTGCAAATTGTTTTCCAACACCCGAGCTCCTCTATTTGGCCGTTTACCAAAAATAATTTTTAACATTGTGATTTGTTAAGACAGTAGTCTGGTAACTTAAGGCCGTAGTCTGGTCTAGAGCGAGATTTTTGACGTCATTTCTAATGTGCAATAACGTTTAAACCGTTGAAGTTGTCTCGATGACAAATTTACACGTGCATTTATTGATCCTTAGAGAATACTTGTACGTTAAAAAAAAAAAATTATTTTCAATATTTTCATGTAGTTTTTTGCCTTGTTGCAACGTGGTGCGCCGAAATCGGCGTCCACTCTGGACGATGTTGTGTGCAACTGAAAAAAAATAATTAAATTATATATTCTCAATCTGTACGAGTATTCTGAGCACTGGTAGCAGAGTTGGTACTTAAAAAAAAATGTTTACTGATTCGAACAAATAATTTTGCCGACATTTTATAACTCGTCGAATACCCGAAAATGTATGAAATATCATTAATGAAAGTTCAACAGGCCGCTATTTTGTCAAAAACTTTTTTTTAAGTTGCAATTCTGCTACCAGTGCTCAGAATACTCATACAGATTGAGAATATATATTGTAAGAGGATGGCTTCTTACATAATAAAACGAAAAATTGATTGATTAAAAGTACGTCTTTGCTTCATAACGTTTAATCCACAACTCTCTGCTCCAATCAATCAAACAAATTATCTTAGCAACCGAAAAACAGTCCATTCAACTGTCTAGCTAGATGATATATATATGTATATGATACTTCATATGTATTATATGTATATACTACACTACTACAATATATATATATTTTTTTCAGATGCATACAACATCGTCCAGAGTGGGCGCAGATTTCGGCGCACCATGTTGCAACAAGGCAAAAAACTACATGAAAATATTTAAAATAATTTTTTTTTTCAATGTACAAGTATTCTCTGAGGATCAATGAATGCACGTGTAAATTTTCATCAAGACAACTTCAACGGTTTAAACGTTATTGCACATTAGAAATGACGTCAAAAATCTCGCTCTAGACCAGACTACGGCTTTAAGCCGATTTTCATGTCTTTTTTGGAGGGCGTTTTTTTGTAGGAAAATAAAAATCAATCGTTTTGGATATTTAGGATGTTTTTATTTACCTATTAAAGATGAAAAAAAAAAATGTTTGAATAAATTTAATAGTTTATTATTATTATTATTATTATTAATCGAAGTTGGCACCTCGAAAAAAAACGCGCGTGGGTGGCCCCGGTGATTTTGGCACTTGATGTTATCTGACATAAAAAATTCTTGATAATTCTTAATCTGTAGACATGTCATTCCGGTCGGAACTACTGAAGTTAAATTTCATGGATAAATAACAAAATGGCGGACTTTGGGAAAAAAAAAAAACTGTTTTCCAAAGTTGGAAAAAAAAAACGTTTTTTTCCAAAGTTCACCATTTTGTTATTTATCCATGAAATTTAACTTCAGTAGTTCCGACCAGAATGACATGTCTATAGATTAAGGATTATCAAAAAATTTTGATTTCAGATAACATCAAGAGCCAAAATCACCGGGGCCACCCACGCGCTTTTTTTTTTCGAGGTGCCAACTTCGATCAATAATAATAATAATAATAAACTATTAAATTTGTTCAAACAAATTTTTTTCTGTATCTTTAATATGTAAATAAAAACGACCTAAATATCCAAAACGATTCGTTTTTATTTTCCTACAAAAAAAACGCCCTCCAAAAAAGACATGAAAATCGGCTTAAGTTACCAGACTATTACCTTGATGACGGTGGTGAATTACGATTTTCGGGGTCGTTTTCGTTCGCGATGATGGTTTTTTCTAAATATTGTTTTTTTTTTTCTTTTTCAATTTAATTATCACCCGTTTCTTTACGGATTTTTGAAAACATTTAACGTCGGATTCGGTATGTAATGTGTTTTCCGCATGTGGAATGAGCGCGAATGAGCGTCCTTGTGGTTGGCATATCCTCTTCTTTCAGAATCCCACTCTTTCATGTGCATACTTATATATAGTAGCGGTATATGCATTTATGCATGGATCGGTTGCAACGTTTCTCTCGATACGGCAGATGGTACAGGTTGATTAAAAATTTTTTACCAAACTCACGGATTGGTCAAACAAGCTTGTAAAGGTCCCCCCCCCTCTCTTCCACCCCTGGGATTCTCATCCCCTCTTGGCAAAACCAAATCTGGTTCAACTGCGGGAAACGGTTTTGTCCCCTCGTGCAAAAGGACCTCGCGCGCGTTTCTTTCGTCTTCGCGCGTGTGGGGCTAAATCTGTCCTCGGAATTCTCTCTCTCTCTCTCTCTCTCTCTCTCTCTCGAATTGTGCTCTATACGGTTTGAGTAATAAAAATAAAAAAAAAACAAGAAAAACAAATCCCAATACGGTGAATGATCATTTTTGTTCGTTCGTTCGTGACAAAAGGTAAAACTCATTGTTTTTTTTTTTTTTTTTTTTTTTCATTACTCAATGCACGAGTTACAAAATACCGAATTTTCTCGATGGACGTTTTACCTAAAAAAAAAAACGTGATGAAAAATCATCTCAAGTCGAATTATCTTAAAAATTATTTTTTGATTGAAGATTAATTTATGCGTTTTACTCGATTTTTTTCCTACTTCTCATGCGCTCGGTTCAATAACGAACGAACAACGTTAATTTTGTCGGGTAAAAAATGATAGAAAAATTTTGCCCGGATTCGAGAGTAGAAATGAACGAACGAGAGATTGGCCTGTGACTCATCTCGTTCGGCCGTAAATTTTACCTGAATGCGCGCGAGCGCGCGTGACGCACAGGTAAAATTCCAATTCCCCCATTTACGCGCTTTGCCGTGTGGCAATTAGTGAAAACGGTGTTTGTACGGTTGAAGAATTATTTTTCAGCAGCTTTTGGCCTCGTCTATCTTGTGTATTGTCGTCGGACAGGAGCGAGAAAGGGAAGGGGGACACATTATTATTGTTATTATTATTATTATTATTGTATTTTTACTGAAGAGTTTAGGCCACTCTAGAGGCCGAAAAAATAGGCTTTTTTGGTGATTTTTTTTTTCACAAAAACTACAAAATTAATCGAGATTACAAAATAGAGTGTTTATCATACATATCACTGACTGTATACAATAATTTTTTTGAAGCGATTAATTTAAAAATGGCGGCTGTGCAGCGTTTATGCGATGACGTCTCCGGTTTTTGTTGGCCGGAAACATAACTCAGACAATGTTCGGCCGATTCACTTGAAATTTTGAATATATCTTCTAAAATACATTGTCTATGGAAGTGCGTAGGATTTTTTTTTCTATATTGCATAGTTCATTTGTTATTAACAATTTTCTGACGATTTTTCAAGGAAATTTTTGGACTTTTCACTTTAGAAGTGCGCCATTTGGCCAAAAATCAATATATCGAAAAAAATCCTACGCACCTCCATAGACAATATATTTTTAAAGATATATTCAAAATTTCAAGTGAATCGGTTGAAAATTGTCTGAGTTATGTTTCCGGTCAACAAAAACGGCGACGTCATCGGAAAAACGCTGCACAGCCGCCATTTTGAAATTAATCGCTTCAAAAAAATTATTCTATACAGTCACTGATGTGTACGATAAACACCCTATTTTGTAATCGCGATTTATTTTGTAGTTTTTCTGAAAAAAAATCCCCAAAAAAGCCTATTTTTGCCGGCCTCTAGAGTGGCCTAACTCGTGAATTAATTGAAGTTAGAAAAAAATCATTGTCGAAAAATCAAATTCTAATTCGTAAAGCATTTCTGGAGATGTAAACAAAATATTCGCGGAAACACATCACCCGTGTTGAGCGATATTGGTCGAGATCGGTAACGGGATGAGTATCCGCTTGGCCCTGGCTTTGTCACACTGAGAACCGAGCGGCGAGGCAATTTTTCCGAGTTTCCGACGGTAACTAAATGTAGTGGTCTGGCAACTTAAGCCGATTTTCATGTCTTTTTTGGAGGGCGTTTTTTCGTAGGAAAATAAAAATGAATCGTTTTGGATATTTAGGATGTTTTTATTTACATATTAAAGATACAAAAAAAAATTTTTTTGAAAAAATTGAATAGTTCATTATTATTATTATTGTTGATCGAAGTTGGCACCTCGAAAAAAAAGCGCGTGGGTGGCCCCGGTGATTTTGGCTCTTGATGTTATCTGAAATAAAAAATTCTCGATAATTCTCAATCTATAGACATGTCATTCGGGTCGGAACTACTGAAGTTAAATTTCATGGATAAATAACAAAATGGAAAAGGACGTTTTTTTTCCAAAGTTCGCCATTTTGTTATATATCCATGAAATTTAACTTGAGTAGTTCCGACCAGAATGACATGTCCATAGATTAAGAATTATCAAGAATTTTTTATTTCAGATAACATCAAGAGCCAAAATCACCGGGGCCACCCACGCGCTTTTTTTTCGAGGTGCCAACTTCGATCAATAATAATAATAATAATAAACTATTAAATTTTTTCAAAAAAAATTTTTTTTGTATCATCAATATGTAAATAAAAACATCCTAAATATCCAAAACGATTCATTTTTATTTTCCTACAAAAAAACGCCCTCCAAAAGAGACATGAAAATCGGCTTAAGTTACCAGACTACTACCTCAATTGGCGAATTAAAATCTCGTCTACCATACGTGCAAATATTATCGACATTTTGCTTTACCGTCCGAGTGACGTCAAGCGCGATAAATTTTTTTTTTTCATCACAATTACACCGGACTCATATATCTGACAATCAATAAAAAAAAATCCCTTCTCGCTGCTCGTCCTCATCGAGGCGTTTATTCGTTTCCAATTGAACGATCATCGACGCCGCTCGACGCGCTCGTGTCTCTCCATTGATTCGAACCAATTGATTTCCTGCAACGAAATTTAAGCGAACAAAAAAACTAAAAAAAAAACACCAACGATGCCCAAAAAGACGTTTTTTTTTTATAAATTTTTTCGACTCTTGTACCTCACATCGTCCGTGTTCCATCGCCCATTTTCTATTTATCACACTGGTCGCTCTAATAAAACGGCGTACCGTTTTTAATTCTACGATTAAAACGTGACACATCGTCACCGGTAATGATAGGCTGTCGATTGGTCGGCGAGTGGTTTCGAAATTTGGCCGAGAGAGGTCGGAGGTTGTTAACGTCCCGACGACTCCTCCATGCAAAGTTTGTTCTAACCTCAGAAAATGTAAAAATTGCAGCCCTTTTAAATCGAGTCAGGGGAAAAGGGCGTAAATGCTAATTTCCAATGGTTGACAAATAACGGAGCTAAGCTTCCGTTTTCATCACGATCTATTATGCCCCCCTGTACTCGTTTGTGAGAAAGGCAAGATAAGAAATTTTTGTGACCAATTCTCGGCGCTCGTGCGTCACAAACACGTGGTACACAAAATCGCCGCGTCCTCCTGACCGCTGCAGGCCTACTCTAACGAATGGTTGCGGATAGTATATAGATTTCTCGTGCAATGTCGAACGTTAGGATAATTCTATTGTGTTCTATCACACATGGCGGGCAAGAGAGTAGACGGGAGGGCCTCTTATCAAACTGACACACTGTCGGGCATTAAACAACCGACTCGGATGACGTTCGCCAAAGAAGACACGAGATATAAGCCGTATATATACTTGAGGAGTTTGTGGCGTCTATGGACATAGCGGAGAACGATAATGGCCGCGCGTCAAAAGCGTAGAAGCTCAACGTCTCGTCAAACATTTATATATATGTGAATAAATGGTGCACACAAACAGAAACGCACACGTCGATAGATACACAAATACGAGGTTGCAGAGAAATCGCATGACGTAACACACGCGCGCCCGCATAAAGGCAATCGAAATAAACGATGTTAAATTGCCAGGGAGAGTATTTCTTCTTTTTTTTTTTCTGCTCTTTTTTTTCCACCCTCTCTCTCTCTCTTTCTGTCTCGTGGCTCTTCTAGACTTAAGTTTTTCCGTACACGATGTTGACGAGAGAATTACGACAAACGGCAGAGGGAGCGGGAGGGAGCCTATACGGAGGGCAGCTAAGAATGAGGAAATGAAGTTGCACGGTTTTTGTCCAAACTGATCGCCGGATAATTCTTTCTCGAATGCGAACGGTTAAAAGCACCGTCTTCGGGAATGCAATTTAATTCAATCGTTAACGAATCTTAACGAATTTTTTCAAATTGCTGAATAAAGAAAAAACAAAAGAATCGCTAATGAAAATTAATTTTTCCCGCTCGCAACTCTCGCGAATTTTGCTTCCTCAGCCGGGGCGCGTAAACTTTGGTCCCGTGAAAAAGAACATAAGATGCAGTTTTTAAGGGGGGCGTAGGGTTTTTAAATTATTATTTTTTTCAATTTTTTTTCTGAATGAACAATATGTCGAGAATATTGTGTATACATTTTAAGTCAATCGGAGTAAAGCTAACGGAGTTACAGCGTTTCAAACGACCGGCCGTGATACGTGATACGTGAAAACTTTAAATCGATTTTCCCGAAAACGTCATTTTTTAAGTTTTTGAACGTTAGAACTCAAAATCAACTGAACCGATCCTTTTGAAAATTTAAACATTACTTCTTCACATAAATCAACAGGTAATCAGGAGTTTTTTTTTTTTCAATTTTTTCAATTTTTTAATAACAAATTAAGCGCGATTTTTTTAGCTAAAATTGCGTTTTTCACTTCCAAGTGCTGCAAAAAATAGAAAAAAAAACGAAAAAAAAAACTCTTCCCGATTGCCTCGAGAAATACATCAGCTTTAAAATGCATATCAATTTTTTTGTTACGGATGATCCGGTAACGAGTTATAATGTTCACCGCAAAACCACTTTTTTTCAAGGCGCCTCTGGAGATTCAACGTCACCGGCTTGTTTATCAATATTTTTCATTGAAAATTTTTTCTGAGATACTTCAATAGTTGTACAATAATATGTAATTCTATTTAATAAAATTATATTACTCATGTCGCCGCAAAAAAATCATAAAAATATGCTTTTTTTCGCTTTTAACCCCTCCCCCCCCAATGTTAGTATGGTGAAGATGTGCCGAAGCCAAGTCATTGAAAAATAGCATCTGGGAACAACAAAAAAAAATGGCCGGTGCGTTTGTGCGTTTGTTTGTACGTTTAAGGCCTCACATACGTCCAGCGGTACCGAAAACGTACCAAAAGAAAAACTGTTTTTAGGAGGGATAGAAATGGAAATTGATAAAAAAATTCTTACACATTGTTTATTACTGTGTTAAGTTTGTAAAAAAATTTATTTCAATTTTTTTTTTCAAAAATTACAACATGAAAAATCACATTTTTTGAAGCACTGTAAAAAAAAAGTTGCTCCACGGTCGGCAGTATTTCTTCCTCAAATGTTGACGGATCTGCAAAATGTAAAGAAATTCTTGTAAACTAAGGTAGTAGTTATAGTCTGTCGAGCCGGATTTTTGAAATTCGAAAAATTAAACAATTTACGGTAATTTAAAAAAAAATGTTAAGTTCGTGTCAAAAAAGTCACACTTTAATTGTTTTTATAAAATTTTCTAATTATAATTTTTAAAAATCCGGCTCGACAGACTATAGAAAAAACAATTCCGAATATTTAAAAAAAAAAATCATCAAAAAATATTAAAGACCGTACGAGTTATCGTGCCGACCGTGTCAGAAAAAGTAGTTTTGAGAAAAACGCGTTTAAAGTTTCAAGCGCGTTTCGCTCGAGGTCGCGCGCGGCTGGAGCAAGAACTTTATGAATTTTTTAAATTTATTTAGTTAACTTACGTCTAATCTCCCATTCCAGCTTCATATTGTACGCCTTCCTTGTCAGTAAAAAATTGTTGTTGTTTATTTTTTTCTAATCGACGACTGCCTCAAACAACTCAACTCAGGTAGGCGCGCGTCAGACCTTTGTCCTTTCGTCGGGCAGTCACATTATCTACAATAACTTTTGAACTATGGGGAATATTTACAATCAGCTTGCACAGAAATACGCCTAAGACTATAGGAATAATAATCTGTAAACAAAAAAAAATCGATTTTTTTAAAATTCTCGACGTATGTAAGGCCTTAACGTCCAGAAAATTAGGCATATCTCCAAATCGAACTGAGCAATTTCTTGCAAACTTTTTCCTCTTTCAATCGTAAGTAAAGGCACCCTGGAAGGATTTTTCCACATTAAAATCTAGACTTTGCCGTGAATTTGTTATCGGATCGCGCCTTCGCGCATCCAGTGCCATTGTGCGTTCGTACTCCCCCTCGTCATCGTCGTTGTTGTCGTTGTCGCGCGTTGGGAAACGAGAGGGAATACCATCGAACGTTATGAATCACGGTTCCACCAACAATCCCTAACCCGACGGAGAATAATAGCGGTGGCAAAGTCGCACGACGGGGACAAATCTCGTACGTTCCGCGTTCATAAATACACGAATTTGAGTTTATTTCGTTATCTCATTTTTTAACCGACTAAAATCATAAGTCTCGTTACCGGATACCGGATAAGTTACCGGAGAGACTAGGTAATTTCTTTATCGTCGCGCTGCGCTCGATTTATTTTCTCTGATTTACGCTGTGCGTATTTTATACGTTTGTGCGCGTTCGTTAAATCGATTATTTTTTAGCAAACACAAACGAAAATCACTGGAATTATCGCATTTTTAGCCTTATAATAAAAAATAAAAAATGACTGTAATGATCTTATTTTTATCCGGCTAAAATGGTGAGTCTTGTTGACTCAGAATGTCCCATACATATATATGGAACATTCTGAGTCAACAAGACATAATTTTAGCCTTATAATTTTTTTTAAATGACGAATTATTTTATCTTTATCCGGCTAAAATTATAAGTCTTGTTGACTCAGAATGTTCCATATATATGTATGGGACATTCTGAGCCAACAAGGCATAACTTTAGTCTTATAATAAAAATAAAAAAATTACTGGAATTATCTTATTTTTATCCGGCTAAAATTATAAGTCTTGTTGAGGTAAATATGGAGCAAAGAGGACCCACTTCCGATTGACTTGCCTTCAATATATGTTGTCTAGGGACCCTTTCTGAATTTTTTCCTCTGACACAATTGGGGGATCGTTATTTATTAAAAAGTTATTAACAAATAAAGTTAATAATTCATATAGCTATATTCCTTATAGCAGCCAGTCCCAATCATCTTGTCCATCGCATGTTTTCGTTAAGAATACCCCCCTTAGTAACACACCAAAAGTTTTATCCGTCCTCATTGTTTGTTAAAAAGTTATTAACAAAAGAAAATTCATAAATAGAATATGAAATACTTGCATGGTGGCCAGTACACGTATGACCAAAGGGGCTGCGGCCCCCCTGCCTTCACCGCATACCAGCCCATAGACAAACCAAAAACAACCTAAAACAACCCCAGTAACCTAAAGAAACAAACAGGGAAACCCAACAAACAAACAAACAAACAAACCCAAAACAAACCCAAAACCCAAACGAACAAACCCAACAAACAGACTGTGAAGAAATATGCGTACAAAAATCCCACGACATGGGATACGCGGATTATCATTTTACGCATTACCCCGTAGAGTATTCTTTAAAAAAAAACAATACGATTTCGACCAGCGTATCGACAATTTCTTCGACATTATGAGTACCACGTATCCGCTTCATAATATAAATAATGATTAAAACAAATAATTGTTTGTTTATATGTTTGTTTGCGTTGTTTTTGGGTTGTTTTTGGGCTGTTTTTGGGTTGTTTTTGGTTTATCTTTGATTTGTCTTTGGGCTGGTGAGTGGAGGATTGCAGGGGGCGCAGCCCCTCCTCTCATGCGTGTGCTGTTGACCATACACTAGAACAAGTAGTTCATGTTTGATTTGTGAAACTTTTTAAGTTAATAACTTTTTAACAAACAATGAGCGACGGATAAAGCTTTTTGTATGCTACTCAGGGGTGTATTCGTAACAACAAATGTGAAGGACAAGATGATTAGGACTGGCTGCTATAAGGAAAATAGCTATATGAATTATTAACTTTATTTGTTAATAACTTTTTAATAAATAACGACCACCAATTGTGTCAGAGGAAAAAGTTGTTCAGGCAGGGTCCCTACACAACATATAGGCAAGTCAATCGGAAGTGGGTCCCCTTTGCTCCATATTTTCCCTTGTCGACTCAGAATGTCCCATATATATATGTACGGGGCATTCTGAGCCAACAAGACATAATTTTAGCCTTATAATTAGAGAAAAAAAATATCTGAAATTATCTCATTTTTATCCGGCTAAAATTATAAGTCTTGTTGACTCAGAATGTCCCATACATATAATATGGGAAATTCTGAGCCAACAAGACATAATTTTAGTCTTACAATTTTTTTTTTAAATTACTGGAATTATCTCATTTTTATCCGGCTAAAATTCTTGTCTTGTTGACTCAGAATGTCCCATACATATATATATATATATGGGAGATTCTGAGTCAACAAGACATAATTTTAGTCTTATAATTTTTTTTTTAATACTGGAATTATCTTATTTTTATCCGGCTAAAAGTGTTGTCTTGTTGACTCAGAATGTCCCATACATATAATATGGGAAATTCTGAGTCAACAAGACATAATTTCAGTCTTACAATTTTTTAAAAAATTACTGGAATTATCTCATTTTTATTCGGCTAAAATTCTTGTCTTGTTGACTCAGAATGTCCCATACATATATATATATGGGAGATTCTGAGTCAACAAGACATAATTTTAGTCTTATAATTTTTTTTTAAATTACTGGAATTATCTTATTTTTATTCGGCTAAAATTCTTGTCTTGTTGACTCAGAATGTCCCATACATATATATATATGGGAGATTCTGAGTCAACAAGACATAATTTTAGTCTTACAATTTTTTTTTTAAATTACTGGAATTATCTCATTTTTATTCGGCTAAAATTCTTGTCTTGTTGACTCAGAATGTCCCATACATATATATATGGGAGATTCTGAGTCAACAAGACATAATTTTAGTCTTATAATTTTTTTTTTAATTACTGGAATTATCTTATTTTTATCCGGCTAAAAGTGTTGTCTTTTTGACTCAGAATGTCCCATACATATATATATATATGGGAGCCTCTGAGTCAACAAGACATAATTTTAGCCTTATAATTTTCGAAAAATTACTAGAATTATCTTATTTTTATCCGGCTAAAATTATGAGTCTTGTTGACTCAGAATGTCCCATACATATATATATATGGAAGATTCTGAGTCAACAAGACATAATTTTAGTCTTATAATTTTTTTTTAAATTACTGGAATTATCTTATTTTTATCCGGCTAAAAGTGTTGTCTTGTTGACTCAGAATGTCCCATACATATAATATGGGAAATTCTGAGTCAACAAGACATAATTTTAGTCTTACAATTTTTTTTTTAAATTACTGGAATTATCTCATTTTTATTCGGCTAAAATTCTTGTCTTGTTGACTCAGAATGTCCCATACATATATATATATGGGAGATTCTGAGTCAACAAGACATAATTTTAGTCTTATAATTTTTTTTTAAATTACTGGAATTATCTTATTTTTATCCGGCTAAAAGTGTTGTCTTTTTGACTCAGAATGTCCCATACATATATATATGGGAGCCTCTGAGTCAACAAGACATAATTTTAGCCTTATAATTTTCGAAAAATTACTAGAATTATCTTATTTTTATCCGGCTAAAATTATGAGTCTTGTTGACTCAGAATGTCCCATACATATATATATGGAAGATTCTGAGTCAACAAGACATAATTTTAGCCTTATAATTTTTAGAAAATTACTGGAATTATCTTGCTTCTATCCGGCTAAAATTATGAGTCTTGTTGACTCAGAATGTCCCATACTTATATATATATGGGACATTCTGAGCCAAGACATAATTTCAGCGTTATAATAAAAAATTAAAAAATTACTGTAATTATCTAATTTTTATCCGGCTAAAATTGTTGTCTTGTTGACTCAGAATGTCCCATACTTATATACATGGGACATTCTGAGCCAAGACATAATTTTAGCCTTATTATAAAAAATAAAAAAATTACTGTAATTATCTAATTTTTATCCGGCTAAAATTGTTGTACTGTTGACTCAGAATGTCCCATACATATATAAATATGGGAAATTCTGATTCATGAAAATTTTAGCCGGATAAAAACGGAAATAATTCCGGTGATTGTCTTTCTGTTTGCTAAAAAAAAAATCATCGATTTAACGAACACACGGAGGACAAATGCACAGCGTAAATTGGCAAAAACAAATTTGTGCCGCAAGCGACAATAGAGAAATTATTGTCTACGGTAAAGTGTGGCGCACTTTTCACCGAGCGAGACACAATTCGTCCCTTACAGTCCGACGATCCGCTCGCTTCCGTCGCTCTATGGAAAAAAAATAATATTCGACGGCTGTTCGGTGACTCTCCGGCGCGAGCGTAAGACGCCGAGACGTTAATAAAAATGTACTCTCTACTCGGGCTATTTTTTTTATCTTCTTTTTTTTTCTCTCATTCGTCGGGGGCTCGTTTATACGGGCGACGCGGATAATCGTAACGTTTGCGCTCCCGCGTACGATAAAAGAGTACGAAAACGGGCGCAATCGAGTCGCAAACAGGCGGCGGCAGCGCGGGAGGAGAAGGCACCGATAGGCCCTCGTGTATTCGATAATTTTTTACGTGCACACTCTTTTCGCTACCCGGTCTCTTTGCGAGAGCGCGAGTATTTTTCGAGAGCGCACGAGCGCGCTCAATTCTCGTGTGTCTCTCTGTACTTGGTAATACACGGGCGAAGAGAGCCTCGGGGCCGCGAGTGGAGTTTGAGAAATTATCCGAGACCCTCGAGTAGCCTTGACCGTACGCGTCCACGATAATATTTTATAAACACATGCATCGGCCCGTTTCGTGACGAATAGTCCCCGGAAACTCGCTCAATTTTTCCCTAGCAATTTGCTTCCTTTTCTCATCGTTGTTGTTGTTCGATTTTGTCACGTTCTTCATATTTTTTCTTGTCATTCGGAAATTGCAATGATTGCTGGTTACACTCGCTGAAAATTGAATTTTCCGTAAATTTTCACGATACATCATTTTTCAGTTTCAATGAATTTTCGACAAATTCCATTTTTTTTCTTCAACTCTACGGAAATATGGTTTCTTTTTTCCCCCCGAACAACAAGACATTTTTCAATATTACGGAAGAATGAATTTTTTTCTGTCGAACGGGGGAGAAAAAAAAAAAGAAAATTCAAAAGTAAATTTCCGCGACGCAATTGCGAGAAAATTTTTCGGTCAATTTTTTCCCGTCGGATTTTAACGCGCAATGAAAAATCCCCTTTGTCACGAAAATTCGTACGTCACCGTGGTGAGCGAAATTTTTTTTTCCTGTCCAATAGAATCAAGAGCGCAATTATTACGGCGTTGGAAAATTAACTGGAAACTTACCGCGTCGCGATTGCCGATCGGATGTCCGAGTGTCGTTGATGGACACTTCGCCCCGTCCTTGTTCTCTCTTGGCTGTGCGCGCAACACACGAGATAAATCCTTTCGAGCGTGCCGTCAATGTGCGAAAAACAGCAAAGAAAAAAAAAAAAAATTCTACATATGTATAAAAGACACTGTGCCGATCACGCGATGAACGAAACGACACTCGTTCGCGGATAATCAACAGCGACAACGGCGAGCCGACACCACGAGGACGATGAGCGCGAAAATTTCATAATAGCCTGAAAACTTTGCGCATCCTCAGAACGCAACGCACCACCGACGCGAAAACACGCAAACGTCGTCGTCCCCCCTCGCCCCCCACGAGAAAATCGTCGCCGCGCGGGGGCCCACGGGCGGCTTTTTCCTTTCGTTGGAAATTGACTGAAAGACGAGGAACCAAAAAAAACATTGACGAGAATCGACGAGTAGAGGTGTGATAAAATTTTCGAGATTTTTCGAGAGGCGATCGGCGAGCAGAGAGGAGAAAAAAATCCGGCGCTTCGTCGACGCGGACGAGGAGAAAAAAAAAGAAAAAAAAAAAGAAGATTTACCGAAGCTATCGTGGCAACGGGTTCTCCGGTACTATAGGTCCCTTTGTGTGTGCGTTTGCCTGGCTGATTCCGATGCCGGCCCCGCGCGCGTCGCTCGGTCGCCGAGTAGTACCGCAGAGACGAACGGCGGTTGAATGTCCCTCGCGGTGGGGGGTGGCTGGTATTGTTTTGGTGGGGGGACGGGCAAGGTGGAGTGAGCGCTGGGCTTGCACACGGGACAGATGGAGTCTTCTCCGAAAATTTCCGATCTCCAACGAAAATCACCGAGTTGAAGTTTTTTTTGCGCTCTCTCTCTGTTCAAAAAATTAGATAAAACGGAAAATGATTTTACCGACTGTCGGTAAGATAGATAGCCGGAGCATTTTACCGGCAGTCGATAATGCAGAAAGCTCTCGTACTTCATGGGTTTTCACATTCGTACAACTCAATTCTTCTGATGTTCAAGTAGCAGCAGTTTATTTACCATAGTATCGCTCTGTTTGTACACGTAATTATAAAACTTACGAACCTAAAACCCACTGATCGAAGGGAAACATTTTTATTTTCCTCCATTAGACAAGTTACCTCGTCGACGGACTCTCGTAGACTATTTTTGTGACTCACGGTTGTATCGATTATCTCTTTAGTTCTCATTCGTTCGCGCGGACGACTGAGAGATCACGAGCCCCATTTGCTGAAATCCGAGTCCCTAACAGTTTCGGGCTTTATTGGCCACAGCGACGGCGGCATATTGCAATAATTTTCTAACTCCGGCGTGACTTTCCACATTGGATAATCGATTTTGCTTGTACTTTCCGTCAGTATGGGATCTTGAAAGAATTCACGAATTACTTCGTTCGGATTTGGTCGACTTTGACAATTTGTCGACAGCCATTTCGTATGATTTTTCCTCGCGACTGAAATTAAACGACAAATTTATAATTGAAACGCGCAACGTTACGCGACGATAGTTTATCTTTGTATACTTTTCGTTTTTTTTCATATTATTTCTAATCTCTGAGTTTGCGATGAATCTCGTTTTGGGAAAAAAAAAAATATTTAGAGTACACACTCGCGGGACTCCTTGATACAATTTCATTCTACCTATTTGTTGCAAGTGCCATATCATAGGCGGTGTATAATGCGAAAATCTGCAACCATTTCCAAAAGCACATTCGCCGTAGTTTATGAACTTGTTGCAAGGTGATTTAGCGATTTCCTCGGTCAAAATTGTTTCGGGCTCTGAAAGTAAACGTCACAAATTTAATTTTGCGGGGGATACAAAAAAATGAATTGGGCTTGGGTTAAATTCAGAAAATAATACGATACCTTTGAACGAGCCGTAGTGATCGGCACGATTTTGTGCGTGTTGCAGGCTTGACAAATGTTTTTTTCTCGCCTCGCTGTCATCCTTGAACGAACGATCACAATAATCGCAATAATATCGCTTGCCCATAGAGAGGTTATGTCCCTTTTTTCGTTTTCTTTGTTTTTCTTCGCACAATTAACCTCCGAGCAACGGCTTCGCAAGTTTACGAATTTATCGCGTAGTAATTAATCTTCAAATTGACGAATACTCGCGTTTAATATCGAATTATTTGACGACTCTCGTCGGTGATGAAATTAATTCGTTTTGTTTTTTCGATTGTGTTCATTGAGAGGAAAGAGAATAGTGCGTAAACAATCTCGGCGTCGTGGAGCCTAGAGTAAAGGAGTCCGATCTCTAATCGGGATAGGCCGAAAAAGCGACCTGAAAAACTCAGCAAAAAAGGTGTCGCTGCGGTCGCCAAGTATGACGATGTGAAGTCAGCAAGAAATAAACTGTACGCGGAACCTTGCTGAAGCTAGACACCTACGGTCATATACACATGACCCTTCGGTGCAATTGAGTGTAATCACGCGTCATCGTTATTAAAACAATTTTATGAAACTTTTAGTTACTGCCAATCTGTAAAAGTAAGGACATAGAATAGCATTATATCGATTTTATAATATACTAACAAAAAGAAATGACATAGTTTCGTAAAGGTTACAAAACAAAACCAATGTGATTTATATTTAACGAAATTTAAAGTACCATAATTGAGGAGATTGTGCATTGATTATTCCAGGATCAATAAATAACTATAAAGACATCCCAGTTAAAAAATACAGACGATGAGCGTGTAATAAATAATGAGGTAAACATCGGGTTTAGGCGACCCCGCTCCGATTCCTTTTGTAATAGGCTCATCCGACGCGCTTTCGCACGCCAAACAACTTTTCCTCTGACAAAATTGGGGAACGTTATTTATTAAAACGTTATTAACAAATAAAGTTAATAATTCATACAGCTATTTTTCCTTGTACCAGCCAGTCCCAATCGTCTTGTCCTTCACATGTGCTGTTAAGAATACCCCCTGAGTAACATACAAAAAGTTTTATCCGTCGCTCATTGTTTGTTAAAAAGTTATTAACAAAAGAAGTTTCATAAATCAAAAATGAAATACTTATACTAGTGCATAGTGAACACTACACGTATGAGCGGGTTCGCTGTGACCCCCGTGCACCCCCACACACCAGCCCAAAAACAACCCAAAAACAAACAAAAAACAAACGAAAAAAAACCACAAACAAACTAAAGGAAAACCAAAAACAAACCAAATCAAACCAAAAACAACCCAAAAACAAACCAAAAACTATTAAAAACAAACAAAAAAAAAACCACAAACAAACCAAAACAAACCAAAACAAACCAAAACAAACCAAAACAAACCAAAACAAACCAAAACAAACTAAAACAAACCAAAACAAACCAAAACAAACCCAAAAACAAACAAAAAACAAACCAAAAACAAACCAAAAACAAACCAAAAACAAACAAAAAACAAACAAAAAACAAACAAAAAACAAACCAAAAACAACCCAAAAACAAACCAAAAACAAACAAAAAACAAACAAAAAACAAACCAAAACAACCAAACCAAACCAATAACAAACCAAAACAAACCAAAAACAACCCAAAACAAACCAAAACAAACCAAAACAAACCAAAACAAACCCAAAAACAAACAAAAAACAAACCAAAAACAAACAAAAAACAAACCAAAAACAAACCAAAAACAAACAAAAAACAAACAAAAAACAAACAAAAAACAAACCAAAAACAACCCAAAAACAAACCAAAACAAACCAAAAACAAACAAAAAATAACAAGCAACAAATTAAACAACCCCCAACCCCATACGCGACCCACCTCCACCTCACCTTCCACCCTCATTTCCTCATGTATATTTGTATTCGTATGATGAGGGTTCTTCGGATTGTTTTTGGGTTGTTTGGTTTGTTTTGGGTTGTTTTTGGGCTGGTGTGTGGGGGGGTGCACGGGGGGCGCAGCGAACCCTCTCATACGTGTACTGTTCACCATACACTAGTATAAGTATTTCATTTTTGATTTATGAAACTTCTTTTGTTAATAACTTTTTAACAAACAACGAGCGACGGATAAAACTTTTTGTATGTTACTAAGGGGGTACTCTTAACAACACATGTGAAGGACAAGATGATTGGGACTGGCTGGTATAAGGAAAATAGGTGTATGAATTATTAACTTTATTTGTCAATAACTTTTTAATAAATAACGTCCCCCAATTTTGTCAGAAGAAAAAGTTGTTTCGCGTGCGAAAGCACGTCGGATGAGCCTATTACGACAGCAATTGGAGGGGGTCCCCTAAACCCGATGTTTACCTCATTATTTATTACACGCTTATCGTCTGTATTTTTTAACTGGGCTGTTTTTATAGTTATTTATTGATGCTGGAATAATCAATGCACAATCTCCTCACCTATTGTACCTTAAATTTCGTTAAATATAAATCACATTAGTTTTTTTTGTAACCTTTACGAAACTATGTCATGTCTTTTTGTTAGTATATTATTAAATCGATATAATGCTATTCTATGTCCTTACTTTTACAGATTGGCAGTAATTAAAAGTTTCATAAAATTGTTATAATAACGATGACGCGTGATTACACTCAATTACACCGAAGGGTCATGTGTATATGACCGTAGGTGCCTAGCTTCATCAAGGTTCCACGTATAGTTTATTTCTTGCTCACTTCACATGGTCATACTTGGCGACCGCAGCGACACCTTTTTTTCTGAATTTTTAGGTCGCTTTTTTCGGCCGTACCCCATTAGAGATCGGACTCCTTTACTCTAGGCTCCATGGCCATATTGATCGTTCGGAGGTCGGTAACTCGCGACATCTAGCGTCGATAAGAACGAAACCGCACCGTTCGATAAAAATTCAAATTCCCCGAAAAGGCGCTTTATAATTCTTCGATTGTATTCATTTCATTCGTTTCCATTTCTTTTATTATTTTATTTTAAACAGACAGTTTAATACACGATATACCTGTTCATTCAAATCGTTACAATTGTTTTTTTTTGTTGTTGTCGTTTACATACTTAAAATTTATAGAGTTTCATCACTGCGTGCATAATAATTAACGCTAAGTCCCTTAAAATTATATGTACGATCGTAGAAAATGCCTTTGACGGGTGGTTTTTTTTTTTTTTTTTTTCGTATTGAAAGAAAAGAAACGAAAAAAAAAAAAAAAAAAAAAGTTTCCTTACACGAGCGAGTGTGGACGCTCGGCGTGCGGGAACCGAGTTACCCATTTCTCGATCATTTTCATCCCTTATCGTTTGCAATTTAATTACCGCGACGTACAGTTTTAAGCGTACGAAGGTTTCACTTATTGTTTGTTTTGTTTTGTTTTTTTTTGTCTTTTTAAAAAAGCTCGCACGCGCCCGGAACGCTTGGCAATGGGGCCCACCCCGATCAAGAATTCGTTCGCTCGCAACTCGCTCCCACGATATATAGGCCGGATTCGATAAAGATTTTGCTTTACACCCTCAAACGTAAAATTCAATTCACGAAACGTGCGATGGCCACTTAATCTTAATTGCAATTTTTTCGTCTTCTCTTCTTTTCTTTTCGTTTTTTATTCTTCTTTTTTTCTTTCTTTTGCTTCGACATTCTGAAATTCATGGCATTTTCTACGATGTCGTGTGCTGTTTACAATTAATCGTTTACACGGTCGCGGGCATATTTATCGTGTTATTTTTACTTCATTCGGAATGTCATGCGAATCGTAGAGGTTGCCGGGTAAACGTTGCAACGCGCACGCGCGCGCGCGCGCGCGCAGAATTTTCCTTTGAATTATTCTCCCGCCTTTTTGTTTAAACTGTGCTCAAGAAAATATATATGCGTACGCATCTCTACGCACGCACGACACTTTAATGTTTCGCTCCGATTTAATTCAATTTATCAATTAATAAGCTTTGTCACTTTTTCATTTTATTCGTAATGGATTAATGTATCTTTGTCTTGTGTCGATTATTCCGGAAAAATTGCGGCGACGTTAATGTTTTCAGCGCAATGAAAATTATATTTTGTGTGTGTGTGTGGGTGTTTGCGTATACAGTTTCTTAATTATTGTTGTCGATGGGACGATAGATCGAACGTTAAAATTAACAATTAGAGAAATAAATTCTTTGTTTTGTTTTTTGGTTTTTTGTTTTATTTTATTTATTTTTTCTTCTTTCAATTTCACGATTCAAACGGATTCGCGAAGGGGAATGATTGAACACGAGTGAAAGAAAAACATTGCAATGGGGAATGTCCATTCGAGGTGAGGCAGCATTTAGTCTTTTGTAATAGAAAAAAATTACAGAAGAAAAATAAATAAAATAACAAAATAAACGATACAACGATAAGAATAAATAATTGATGTTTATGCCGGAGAGCAACAATTTTTTTTTAACCGAGAATCTATAATTCACACGACGTTTTTAGGCCAGCTAAAAACAATTTATTCGCTCGATCGCAAGCTCTTTCGAAGAAAACGAGATAAAGTAGAGAAAAAAAAAGAAGAAGAGAGATCGGCTACATTGAAAATCAAATAATTACCGCAACAATCTTGGAAAATTAACGATCGCGACGCGTTTAACGTACACACGATACTCTGAATTTTTGGGACGGCGGAACAAAAAATAATAATCGTTCTTATGGTTGACGGAGAAAAAAAAACGAAAAATCTTTATCGCTTTGGGAAAAAAAAACGCGAAACTTTTGATATTACGAAAATTGAAGGGTAGAAGTTTTCAACGACCGAGATGGGAGTAAAATTTGTGGTTAGATGGCCATGGAAAATTTTACCCCGTTCCTTGGTCGTTTAAACTTTCCCAGCACCCTTAAGCGCTTAGGCCACTCTAGAGGTCGAAAAAATCGGCTTTTTTGGGGATTTTTTTTCAGAAAAACTACAAAATAAATTGAGATTACAAAATAGGTCGTTTATCATACATATCAGTGGCTGTATACAATAATTTTTTTCAAGCGATTAATTTCAAAATGGCGGCTGTGCAGCGTTTTTCCGATGACATCTCGGTTTTCGTTGGCCGGAAACATAGCTCGGACAATTTTTAACTGATTCACTTGAAATTTTTAATATATCTTTAAAAATACATTGTCCACGGAAGTGCGTGGTATTTTTTATGATGTATTAATTTTTGGCTAAATGGCGTACCTCTAAAGTGAAAAGTGAAAAATTTGCTTAAAAAGATTGTCAGAAATGTGTTAAGGGAGGAAATGGGGTTAGACGGTTCAAAAAATCGATTTTTTTTTCATTTCATAAATTGTTAGTAAAAATATTGAAAAATATGTTCCCAGAATTTGAAATGAAAATTCCGACTTTCTCTATTGTTATAAGCCATTAAGTGGGGAAATAGGGTTAGGACCGCGTTTTCTCAATGAATTACATGAATTTTTTTATAGTATAAAAAATGAATATAATTTATTGAAACTTCGAGAATATTTTATACATATATTTAAGTATATACTATAAAATTTTTGAAGAATTTCCTTGAAAAACGCCGACGATATTAGCGACCCCATATTGCAGGTCACAATCAGACTCAGCATTTTGCTATTTTTTCAAACGCGTTTTTCTGAAAACGACTTTTTTTGAACTTGCGTACACGCTAGTTCGAAAATTTTTCAACCAATCGTTTTGAAAATTGGCAGTTACTTTCTTCATAGTATTGCCCTCTATATGAACCTAAAATCGGAATATTATCATTGTTTAAAATAATTTTTTTTTGCAAATAAAGTTGTAAAAAATGGCAAAAAATCTACTTTTTTGTTTTGACCCCTGTAAAAAATTCAATTTTCAATTTTTTTGATAGCATTTAGGTTCATATAGAAGAGAGACATATAATAAAAGTAAATTCCAACCTCGTTTGATTTCAGATGAAAATTGTGGCTTCCAGAATGTACGCAAAATGCTGAGTCTGAGTGTGACCCGCAATATGGGGTCGCTAATATCTTCGGTGTTTTTCAAGGAAATTCTTCAAAAATTTTATAGTATATACCTAAATATATGTATAAAATATTCTCAAAGTTTCAATAAATTATATTCATTTTTTATATTATAAAAAAATTCATGAAAATCATTGACAAGACGCTGTCCTAACCCCATTTCCGCCCTTAATAACAAATGAACTGTGAAATATAAAAAAAAAATCCTACGCACCTCCATAGACAATGTATTTTTAAAGATATGTTGAAAATTTCAAGTCAATCGGTCGAAAGTTGTCCGAGTTATGTTACCGGCCAACAAAAACGTAGACGTCGTCGGAAAAACGCTGCACAGTCGCCATTTTGAAATTAATCGGCTTCAAAAAAATTATTGTACACAGTCACTGATATCTATGATAAACACCCCATTTTGTAATTTCGATTAACTTCGTAGTTTTGCCGAAAAAAAATCCCCAAAAAAGCCTATTTTTTCGGCCTCCAGAGTAACGCGTTAAGGGAGCGAGAACGCCACGATTAAAAGTCAAAAATCGTTTCGGTAATGTCCCGTCAAACGAGAGCCCGTTCTCGAGATTGCTCCGATCGTTTGGAATTTTTTCGATGCGATCATGATTTTGCCAAAGTTCCAAAGAAACACGGACCCATCCGGGAAAAAAGCAAAGACAAACAATATATTTTTTTAAACTCGATACACTATCGGTGTCATTTTTAATCGTCGCCACTCTTGGTGCTTGCGATTTTTCACGTTAATTTCACGTTAATTATTCGATTTTTTTTTTTTTCGTTTGTTTCTTATCTTTCACGTTAATTATTTATATTATTTATAGCATGTATAATTATCGTATATGAAATACTTTTTGGGGGGGATTATAGAATTTGCGAGTCGAAAGGTCAAAATGTTCGTCGGACAGCGTTGCAATGTAAATCTCCCGTCCAGAATTCTCTCCATATATATTATTTTATTTGTTTGTTGTTGTTTTTTTTAATTTTTTTTCTTTAGGTAAAATAGTAAATATTCGTTTCGGAATGATACAAAAGAGAGAAAATTGAGAAAAGATAGAAAAACGAATTCAGAGTTGGTACGGGTAAATTTCAAATGATTATCAAATGCAGCCATTTTTGTTTGTTTTTTTTTGTCGTTCTCAATTGTGTTTTTTTGCACCATGTGTTAACGGACATACGTCCCGTTTATATTGTTTAATTGTTGAAATTATCATTTTTTTAGTTTTCCTTCAATCGCAATGGTTTTTTAATCTTTACCCTTTTTTTTTCTGTTTTTTTTTTCTTCACACAATTCTTTGTCTCTTATCGTACGATTGTGTTAATGCGTTTCTGTGCTCCCGGTATTATTGATTAATGAAAAGAGCAGGAGGGTAGGAGGCGTCCTCGATGAAATTGCAAACATTTCTCCGGATTGACGCTCGCGGCGAATGAGAAAAAAAAGAAAGAAAGAAAAGTTAGTCTGGACGGCGATGATAACAATAAAATATGTCATCTCGCGAAACAAAAATATAACATTATTTTTCTGTTTTAATTGCATTTTTTGCTTTTTTTTTTTTCGTTCGTTTCGTTTTCTTTCAACGATAAATTCGACGGTTCGACAGAGCCTGGTGTTGAAAAATGAAAATATCCATTTTTCGATCAATTTCGCTTCACGGAGGATCTTTCTGTTTTTTTTTCCTTCCTTCGAGGTCAGGGAATGGCGGAATAAAATTCTCAAAAATGCTAGGACCATCGATTTCAATTTATTTTCTCTCTCTCTCTTTTTCGCTCTCTCCCCCTTTTCTCTGTAGGGTTGTTATTTCCTTTGCGTTTTTTTTTGTTGCAACAATTCATTAATTGTCGTTTGTTAATTCGTTTTTAACGAGAGTGATCGGATGTTCAATTCGCAAGGAGACACGACAAAAAGTGTTTACAGGTCCCATTGGGCTTTGAGAACTTTGGGACTAAAAGTGTAGTCTTCAAAAAGATTTTTAAATAAACAAAAAAAAAAAAGAAAAAGAGAAAAAACAGCAATTCCTTTGCTCTGACGTTCGTAGAGGAAACACGATTGAGATTGAACGTTCGCGTAATAATAATCTCGTTTGTTTTATATTAGCCCCCTTGGTGGTATAATCATTGGATGGAGGACGAACACGTTTCACTGAATTTTTCATATTTTTTCGTTCCGTTCGTTTGGGGTCTCAGCGAACACGTTGATTTTGGAGCTTTCGAAGCTCGAGAAGCGCCTCGTTCTGAGTGACCGAGAGTAAAACATGAAGAAAGTGTCCTCGGGGGAGGAGAAAAAAAATGAGAAAAAAATATCGTGATCCAAATAAACTTTGGAGTAAATAATTGCTGACGGAAATTCAAGAAAATTTTTTTTTCTCTCCCTCTCTCCCCCTCTCTGAACTAATGGCAATTCCTCTCTCGTTTTTTCTTATCATTTTTTTTCTCTTCCTCCAATATACAGATTCAAAAGAATTTTTATCTTAAACGAAAAAAAAAACGAAAAAAGTAGAGCTAAACACGAGTCTTGGAAAACTTAAATCCAAAACTATAGAAATATCGAAATTTAACGATTTAATAATAATAATAATTCAATCACACTTATCTTTTTTTCTTTCACTCTCTCTATCTCTCATTCTCCCAATTTCCGGGATGTTTTACTCACGCATATTACACCTACTAATCGATAAAACACTCTTTTTTTTTCCTTCCTTTTGTTTAATTATTATTATTATTATTTTGTTGTTATTAACTTGCAAATGGCCTCGCTCGCATTCGTCACGGGCATCGGGTTACTCCACCTCGTAGCGAGATAAATGAAATTCGACCGCTTTTCCCGATCCTCCCGGCGGCCCGACCAATCTACTTCTTCTCCTCCGTGCCCGGTGTCACTTCCTGGCGTACCTTGTGACCCCGGAAACTCGCTTGAATTTTCGTCGCTGCCTTGTGCAAATCAGGATCCGTTAGATCAATTCCGTCGAGCTCGTTTAACGCGTCGTCCATCTGCAACAGATTAACGGGATGGAACAATAAGGATTGTCAGCTTTTTGGTCTGTGAATTTATTATGAACGAAGTAATTTGAGTCATGTTGATTTTTGCTTTTGTATTTGCGTGATTAACGGGTTGGGCCAGTCTGGAGGCCGAAAAAATCGGCTTTTTTGGGGATGTTTTTTTTTTTCAGAAAAACTACAAAATAAATCGACATTACAAAATAGGGTGTTTATCATACACATCAGTGACTGTATACGATAATTTTTTTGAAACGAAAAAAGAGGCTATTTGGGGAATTTTTTTCTGAAAAACTACAAAATAAATCGAGATTACAAAATAGGGTGTTTATCATACACATCAGTGACTGTATACGATAATTTTTTTTGATACGATTAATTTCAAAACGGCGACTGTGCAGCGTTTTTCCGATGACTTCTCCGTTTTTGTCGGCCGGAAAAATAACTCAGACAATTTTCAACCGATTCACTTGAAAATCGTCTTAGTTATGTTTCCGGCCAACAAAAACGGAGACGTCGTCGCAAAAACGCTGCACAGCCGCCATTTTGAAATTAATCGTTTCAAAAAAATTATTGTATACAGTCACTGATATGTATGATAAACACCCTATTTTGTAATCTCGATTTATTTTGTAGTTTTTCTGAAAAAAAATTCCCAAATAGCCTCTTTTTTCGGCTTCTAAATTGGCTTAACCCGCTAAGAGATTAGGGGATTTTTTTCCAGAAAAACTACAGAATCAATCGAGATTACAAAATAGGGTGTTTATCGTACACATCAGTGGCTATACACAATAATTTTTTTGAAGCGATTAATTTCAAAATGGCGGCTGGGCAGCGCTTTTGCGTTGACGTCTCCGTTTTTGTTGGTCGGAAACATAACTCAGACAATTTCCAACCGATTCACTTGAAATTTTCAATATATCTTTAAAAATACATTGTCTATGGAAGTGAGCAGGATTTTTTTTTGTATATAGCATAGTTCATTTGTTATTATCAATTTTCTGACGATTTTTTAACCAAATTTGTTCACTTTTCACTTTAGAAGTGCGCCACTCGGCCAAAAATTAATATATCGAAAAAATCCTATGCACTTCCACAGACAATGTATTTTTAAAGATATATTCAAAATTTTCAGTGAATCGGTTAAAAATTGTCTGAGTTATGTTTCTGGCCAACAAAAACCGAGACGTCGTCGTTTTTTGAAAAAAAAAAAAAAAAAAGCCGGAAAAACGATAGTTGGTGAAAAGTCCCGAAAGAAAAAAATGACCGGGCACCCGGCGTCAGAATACTCGTGCTAGTCTTTGGCGCAACGGGTCAGCGGGATAGGGGTTAGTTTGCGCGAGGGATGAGCAGCACGCGCGTTTCACGCTCCTCGGCATTTGTTCTCTCGAGTCACGAGCAAAAGTGGAGAACGAACCCGGTGGAAAATGAGGCTCCTTTGATACGGACGGTTGCACTCGGGGCTCTCTTTCGTTCTCGCGAGATCTGAAATAAGGAATGAAGTGTTGTCGCCGTTACAGAGGCTAGGGAGTCGGAAGGGAACGGCCAGAAAGAAAAGGCAAAAAATTGTGGAGAGACGAAACGCGAGGGATAAAAAGCTCGATTCAATTGCGAGGTGTGTGCGATGTTGTCAGCGGGCGTTGGCTGTTATTTAAAAGAGATAATCGCACCCTCGCACTATAGGATTTACGAAGAGAAAAAAAAAAAAACGAAGAATTCCTTGAATATCCAAGATGTGTAGAGAAACCATTTGTCTCATTTTCATTCCTCGAATTAAATTGGCTGTTTATCGTGGCTGCCCTTATTTTTTCTTCGTTACTTTTTTCAATGTGCGAGTTAAAATTCCGGATTTTTTTTCTCGATCGAACGATCTCATCAATCTTCTTCAGTCCCACGTTTTTCTCTCTCTCTCTCTCTATCTCTATATATCTCGTTGAACAAAATCGTAAAGACCCCAACCTCTTTGCCCCAGAGGGAAAGTTCCAGCGCTTGGGGAACTTTGCGGAATTCCGTAATTGGGTATTTTGCAATAAATCATTTTCATCCTGTGCTGTTTATTTCTTTGAAAGTATTTAAAACTCGCTCTCTCTCTCTCTCTCTCTCTCTCTCTCCCCCCCCCCCCCCTTCCTCTCTCTCTTTTCCCTTACTGGATTATTGCTGCCTAGTCTACAACGACTTAACGACAGAACAGAAAACTAAACTCGAGCGTCTCCTAAACTGCGCCATCAGATTCATCTTTAATCTACGACGCGATGATCGTATCACCCCATATTGTAGAAGGTTAAAATGGCTTACAGTACGTTCCAGAAGGCAGTATTTTCAGGGAATCATGACGTTCAATATTTTCCACAACAATGCACCCTCTTATTTAGTTGAATTATTCACAAGTCCTCCTCCTCAACGTCCGGCCCGTCAATCTAGACCAAACGATTTCCATGTTCCTTCTTACAGAACATCTACTTATAGAAATTCCTTTTATCTGTCTGCGATTTACTTTTGGCGCTCGTTACCCATTGAAAGTCACATCTCCAGCGCTAGCTATATTTAAAAATAGTCTGTATGCCAGGGTAAAAAAAATTAAGTCTACACTAAGTCTTTCACGTGGTCTACGAAGAGTCTCCCGATTGGAACAAATGTAGCCTTGAATGTAGATTTCTGAACTCGGTGATTAAATCCATTATAAGTCTACGAAAGTCTATATCTCTCGATAGTGTATGATACGTTCCATATCGAGTTTACAGTAAGTAAACAGGATGTCTATGTCCGATTCTTCGAGCAGGATTACCAACAGTTTGCCCGAGGTAATGAGCATAGATTTGAATATAGATCTGATAGACCTCACGTTCACGATCGCAAATTTAAGGTAAGTTTGCCCGATGTATTTATTATGTATTGAAATATAGACTTTGTATCCGGAAAAGTCTATTATAAGTCCATTATAAGTCCACACCAGGTCTACTATCTACTATCTACTAAAAAAAAAGTCTATTATAAGTCCACACCAGGTCTACTATCGTTTTTCAAAGGTAGTTTATCTGAAGTCTGAAATTTACGGCGATTATGGACCGTAATGTAGACCTAGTTGGCTGCAGTAGAAGAGGTCACTAAAAATTTATATCAAGCCTGTAAAAGGTGTGCGATCGATTTATTAAGTATGCCAAAAGTCTGCATATTCTAACGATTGTAGACTTTAATATAAAATTGGTAGTTTGTAGGAGAACGCTGATAGAAGTCTTTCAAAAGTCATCCAGACATGATTATAAGTCTACCAACTAGGTCTACATTAAGGTCCATTATCGCCGTAATTTTCAGACTTCAGATAAACTGACTTTAAAAAAACGACAGTAGACCTGGTGTGGACTTATAATAGATTTTTTTTTTTTTTAGTAGATAGTAGATAGTAGACCTGGCGTGGACTTATAATAGACTTATAATAGACTTTTCCGGATACAAAGTCTATATTTCAATACATAATAAATACATCGGGCAAACTTACCTTAAATTTACTTGCGAGTTGCGATCGTGAACGTGAGGTCTATCAGAACCTATATTCAAATCTATGCTCATTACCTCGGGCAAACTGTTGGTAATCCTGCTCGAAGAATCAGACATAGACATCCTGTAGACTTACAGTAAACTCAATATGGAACGTGTCATACACTATCGAGAGATATAGACTTTCGTAGACTTATAATGGATTTAATCACCGAGTTCAGAAATCTACATTCAAGGCTACATTTGTTCCAATAGGGAGACTTTTCGTAGACCACGTGAAAGACTTAAGGCCTTACATACGTCGAGAATTTTCAAAAAATCGATTTTTTTTGTTTACAGATTATTATTCCTTATAGTCTTAGGCGTATTTCTGTGTAAGCTGATTGTAAAAATTCCCCATAGTTCAAAAGTTATTGTAGATAATGTGACTGCCCGGCTGAAACACGCTCGAATCAACGCTACCAAAGCAACAAAAGAGGCCAGAACAATTCGTCGATTAGAAAAAAATAAACAACAACAATTTTTTACTGACAAGGAAGGCGTACAATATGAAGCTGGAATGGGAGATTAGACGTAAGTTAACTAAATAAATTTAAAAAATTCATAAAGTTCTTGCTCCAGCCGCGCGCGACTTCGAGCGAAACGCGCTTGAAACTTTAAACGCGTTTTTCTCAAAACTACTTTTTCTGACACGGTCGGCACGATAACTCGTACGGTTTTTAATATTTTTTGATGATTTTTTTTTTTTAATATTCGGAATTGTTTTTTCTATAGTCTGTCGAGTCGGATTTTTAAAATTATAATTAGAAAATTTTATAAAAACAATTAAAGTGTGACTTTTTTGACACAAACTTAACATTTTTTTTTAAATTACCGTAAATTGTTTAATTTTTCGAATTTCAAAAATCCGGCTCGACAGACTATAACTACTACCTTATTTTACAAGAATTTCTTTACATTTTGCAGATCCGTCAACATTTGAGGAAGAAATACTGCCGACCGTGGAGCAACTTTTTTTTTACAGTGCTTCAAAAAATGTGATTTTTCATGTTGTAATTTTTGAAAAAAAAAAATTGAAATAAATTTTTTTACAAACTTAACACGGTAATAAACAATGTGTAAGAATTTTTTTATCAATTTCTATTTCTATCCCTCCTAAAAACAGTTTTTCTTTTGGTACGTTTTCGGTACCGCTGGACGTATGTAAGGCTTTAATGTAGACTTAATTTTTTTTACACGGGTGAGTACCTTTTTGCGCGCGATGGCACAGAACCATGATATGTAAATACCGACTTCGAAACTCAGTTGTATAATGCTCTTTACATATTAAAATGCTCTTTACTTACATTAGCATTAGTATAGTGATAATCCTAACTAGGGTAGTCAGTATTGCGTCTCACCTTATGTTACTGTACTTTACGGTTGTAATTGCACCAGAGTGGTGGTGAACTACGTTATCTAGATTTATGAAATAGTATTTTGTATTGTTAAGTTTGCCTCAAGGTACTTAAGAAAGGCATAAATAAATAAACAATCTTTCTCTCTCTCGTTTATTTTCAATTTGCGGCGAGACGAACATATCACCCTGTACCGCAGGCGACTAGGTTGGCTCTCAGTGAAATCGAGGAGAAAGTATTTCATAGGTATAGCCATGTACAACGTCCTTCGCTACAACGCACCCCTATACTTGAGGGAGCTATGAACACGGCCTGGTCGGCAGGGCCTACCGAACACTTTCCACATTCCATTACATCGTACTGCAACCTACAGGAATTCTTTCGCACTGACGGGAATGTATTTTTGGGACTCGTTGCCCGCTGAAATTATCTCATCACCATCTGTAGCCATATTTAAAATTCGGTTACATACCTACTTGTTTTCGCTCGACGGAAATGAAGATTAACATGTTGTGTATAGCTATAGTTTATCGCAATGTCATCGCAATGAAATCGAGGAGAAAGTATTTCATAGGTATAGCCATGTACAACGTCCTTCGCTACAACGCACCCCTATACTTGAGGGAGCTATGAACACGGCCTGGTCGGCAGGGCCTACCGAACACTTTCCACATTCCATTACATCGTACTGCAACCTACGGGAATTCTTTCGCACTGACGGGAATGTATTTTTGGGACTCGTTGCCCGCTGAAATTATCTCATCACCATCTGTAGCCATATTTAAAATTCGGTTACATACCTACTTGTTTTCGCTCGACGGAAATGAAGATTAACATGTTGTGTATAGCTATAGTTTATCGCAATGTCAACAAATCGTTATCATAGAAGTGTCGTACTTTATTTTATATACTTTTGGATATTTCGTATATTTTACTTCATCTTTGTACATTTTTGTATATTTTTTAGCATAATCTTTATATATTTTCTGCATATTTTTGTACATTTTGTATATGTTTGTATATTTTACTCCATCTTTGTACATTTTGTATATTTTTTAGCATAATCTTTATATATTTTCTGCATATTGTATATTTTCTGTATATTTATCGTTTGCCCCAAGGCGTTGTCAGGGCATATATTGAACAATCAATCAATCAATCAATCTCTCTCTCTCTGCCGTATGTTTCGCAGGTGCGTAATCTCAGCGTCTTCTTGTCGTCAAATCTGTCGTGGAGCAAGCATGTCTCGAATGTGTCACAAAAGGTGCATGCAACTCTGTGCAAGCTTAAATTTCATCGGAAAGCTCTCTCGACTAATCTTAGAATTGAGCTTGTTTCTACGCTTGTTTTTCCGCACCTTCACTATTGTTGTCTAGTTTTCCATGACCCAACGAATGAGCTCAACGCTAAGCTTCAGAAACTGGTGAACTGTTCGATAAGATTTATCTTCAATCTTCGGCGTGACGAGCACATTACGCCTTATCGGTTTCGGCTAGGCTGGTTGTCAGTTAATTGCAGAAGGCTGTACTTTCTTGGTATCATAACCTATCGCCGGCTTCACTTGCCTTCTCCATCGTATCTAGTTGATCTGTTACCGAGGGTAGGGCATGCTTCAGTGGGCTCGACGCGTCGTCCGGACTCAGCTAATACCTTTTTTATTCCTATTCACCGGACTTCCACCTATCACAGGTCTTTTAGTTTGTCAGCTTCGTATTTTTGGCACTCGCTTCCCCCTGATATTATTTCGTCGCCTTTCTTAGATGTCTTCAAATCTCGACTCTATTCTTTTCTGCTACGCTCCGAGGTTCAGCAGTATGAGGTGCAGTAGTTATGTTCGACTGTGGCTATTTTCTTGTTTTTAACTTGTTTTTAGCTTGTTTCTAGTTTAACCTGTTGCGGTTTAATCTTATGAAGGGAGATTGTTGCTCGGAAAATGCTTATAGATACTTCTAGTGGGGCGTATGCGCGCGGATTTGTTTGATTGTCAAATCGTCATTTTGCCTTATTGTTCGTTTGCGCGAGAGTGTGGATTTTGCTGAGCTAGCAAATAGTGTATTATTTAAGTCTTGCTTTGTATAGCGTCATTATTGCGATGTCATTATTGCGATGTATTTGTGTGATTTTCTAGTTGCAGTATGATTAGTTTGTAAGTTTTGCTTGTAATTTTTGTATTATATAACATTTGCCTAACAGCAGTGCTAAGGCATAAATAAATCTATCAATCAATCAATCAATCTCTTCGAGATATCTTTCACTCGATGAACGACGAATTATCACTTGTCATATGAATATTCGTTATAAAACGAAAGAATAATTACACGAAATAATCCGTAATTACAAGGAAACAGCGTAAATTCTCACTGCCCAAGGCACTTGGAACGTTTTGCCACGCGAAGAATTATGTAAAATTCTCGTGCACCAAACCCTTTAGAAAATCTCGAAGTTTCGCAAAGACCTACAATCGCAAATTCCCCCGAAGCTTTGCCTTATTGTTTTGTTACTTTTATTTTTTATTTTTTTCGTTGTTTTCGCCAACATTCTTTCTCGAGTTTACGCGAGTGATAAATGACCGAGTTGGAAGAAAACTCGTTTCTATTTTCTTTTTTATATATATTTTTTTTTTTGATTTTTCGCTTCACAACGTGCAACTCTGTTGGTTGAGCGAATGGTGTTTCGCGAAGCTTTAAGAGAGAGAGAGAGCACGTAAGAAAACCGCGCGGAGAAGCTTTCAGGCTCTCGAGGATATTATCGTTCTCGTGGAAAACGACAGAGAGAGAGAGAGAGAGACAGAGGCTTCGAGAGATTTTAACCCCCCCCCCCCGCCCCCACCCCGAACACAGACCGAATGTGACTCGAGAATCGTCCATTCAATTTTTCTTCCAACTTTGAGACTCTTGTCTCTCGGCGACGACCTATTTTCCATATTCTCGAAGTGACACGATACAGCTTCGAAACTACCGCTTGAGAGGAGGGGGGGGGGGGGGAGAGAAAGGGAGGCGGGGAGATGGGAAGAGAAGGGGAGAGAGATATGGGGAGAGGGAGAGAGATATGGGGAGAGAGAGAGAGAGAGAGATATGAGGAGATGGAGAGAGATATGGGGAGAGGGAGAGAGATATGGGAAGAGGGAGAGAGAGAGAGGCCTCGAGAGATGGGGAGAGAGCGATGGAGAGAGGGCGGGAGATGGCGAGAGAGGGGTCGAGGGGAAGAAAGAGGGAGCCAGCGATGTGGAGAGAGGGGGAGAGGGACAGAGTGGGCGAGAGGAGGGAGAGAGATATGGGGAGAGGGAGAGAGATATGGGAAGAGGGAGAGAGAGAGAGAGGCCTCGAGAGATGGGGAGAGAGCGATGGAGAGGGGGCGGGAGATGGCGAGAGAGGGGGCGAGAGAGGGGTCGAGGGGAAGAAAGAGGGAGCCAGCGATGTGGAGAGAGGGGGAGAGGGACAGAGTGTGCGAGAGGAGGGAGAGTTAGAGAGATATGGGGAGAGGGAGAGAGACCGAGAGAGATATGGGGAGTGGGAGAGAGACCGAGAGAGATATGGGGAGTGGGAGAGACGGAGAGAGAGGGGAGAAAGAGCGAGAGAGATATGGGGAGTGGGAGAGAGAGTGAGAGAGGCCCCGACAGATGGGGAGAGAGAGATGGGGAGAGAGGGGCGAGGGGGAGAGAGAGATGTGGAGAGAGGGGCGAGGGGGAGAGAGATATGTGGAGAGAGGGGAAGAGGGAGAGAGGGGGCGGGAGCTTTGTATGTATACGGTAGGCTTGCGAAGACAAAAAAAAGAGTACGTTAACGTCGGAGGAAAGAAGGAAAAAAGATCACAAAGTGTCATTACCTTAAGCGCATTTCTCGGAGAGTCGCGAGTGATGGTAGAGGAAAAAAAAAGCTTTCATCGATTACGAGAAGAAAATGAATAGAGCGAGAGAGAGAAAGAGAGAAAGGGACAGAGAAAGGCGAGTTTCCGATGCGTCGTATTCAAGCGTGTTATTACACTCCTGCGGTTTTAAAGAAAACACAAAAAACAAACAAAAAAAAACAAACGATTTTTTTATTACATTGTCTTGCTTATCGAGGATGCCTGTATTTCGTCACAAAAAAGAATATATATATCTACCGCCAGAGGCTTGTGGGAAAAAAAAAACAAAAAAAAACAATACTATATTTACTTCACCGATGATAAGAAGAACCTGGCGTCGTTGAATCGCAATTTTCGCGGGTATAACTTTGTGTTTCGCGGTACGTTATATCAATTTGGTAAAGTGAAAGAAGGAAAAAGAGGATGCGGCAATATCAATTTTCCTTACGAGCCGCTCTCCACGTGCACAGCTCAATTGAGAAAATGCAGAAATAAGAGGATAACTCCCCGTTGCACACGGGTAGATATATACGCGCGTATCTCACGGAATCCGAGACTTCTCCCAGTCCTTGTAAATGGCAAAAAAGTATATAAGATATGCGCTCAATGATATTCCTGCCCGGTGGAGCTATGATATTCCGGATCGTATGCACGCACGCATAAACCGGGGGAAAAAAAAACGAACCGGGAGAATAAAGATGCCGAGAGCATTTTACCTCGTGGGTACAAACAGCCGACTCGGCAAATTGGCTTAAGGTTTTTATAAATATATACGGATATATACGAGTGGAAAGAGCGGAATGAATTGTGTGTCTGTGTATAACTGGTAACAAGATCAACGATGGACCCACCTCTTCGTTTGTACTTATACCGTTGAGTCGTTCTGCAATGAAGAAGGTTTTATTATACTCAGTGGTAGATATATCGCGATATATACATTGTACCTTTTTCTGTATTGCCGATAATGGCACTCTTGAATTTTCTCGAGTGAGAGACGTAGGACACAATTTGTCTGTCGCGCGTGGCACGACAGACAAATTCTCGTGAGCACTGATGAAAAATCCGTGGCGAGACGTCGCCGTAATTAGGAATGGGGAAAAAAACCCTTCGTTGAATCTTCGTCGTTGGAATTCGTGAAACGATTTTTCCACTGTTTCAAAACATTGATACATCGGAGGTTTTTTCCCGATTAGGACGCGAGACGCCAGGGTTGCTTTTTTTCTTTCTCATTTTTCCATAAGACAGCGAAGAACCGGAAATGACATGTTGATGCTACGAGTGGATGATGGAATTGGAGGGTTACAATGAGTTGCGAAAATCACTTGACTCGTCATGAATTACCAATTCCTCCCCACCTACTGGCGTCACCTAGATACACAGATTAAAGGGTTGGGCCACTCTAGAGTCCGGAAGAATAGGCTTTTTTGGGGATTATTTTTTTTTCAGAAAAACTACGAAATAAATCGAGATTACAAAATAGGGGGTTTATCATACATATCAGTGACTGTATACAATAATTTTTTTGAAGCGATTCGTTTCAAAATGGCGGCTGTGCAGCGTTTTTGCAATCACGACTCCGGTTTTTGTTGGCTGGAAACATAACTCGGACAATTTTCGACCGATTCACTTGGAATTTTGAATATATCTTCAATAATACATTGTCTATGAAAGTGAGTAAGATTTTTTTTTCTATATTGCATAGTTCATTTGTTATTAACAATTTTCTGACGATTTTTCAACGAAATTTTTGCACTCTTCACTTTAGAAGTGCACCATTTGGCCAAAAATCAATATATCGAAAAAAATCCTACGCACCTCCATAGACAATGTATTTTTAAAGATATATTCAAAATTTCAAGTGAATCGGTTGAAAGTTGTCTGAGTTATGTTTCCGGCAAACAAAAACGGAGACGTCGTCGCAAAAACGCTGCACAGCCGCCATTTTGCAATTAATCGCTTCTAAAAAATTATTGTATATAGCCACTGATATGTATGATAAACGCCCTATGTTGTAATCTCGATTTATTTTGTAGTTTTTCTGAAAAAAAATTCCCAAAAAAGCCTACTTTTTCGGCCTCTAGAGTGGCCGGGGAATTTTTGGGGATTTTTTTTGAGAAAAACTACGAAATAAATCGAGATTACAAAATAGGGTGTTTATCATACATATCAGTGACTGTATACAATAATTTTGTTGAAGTGATTAATATCAAAATGGCGGCTGTGCAGCGTTTTTGCGATGACGTCTCGGTTTTTGTTGGCCGCAAACATAACTTAATTTTCAACCGATTCACTTGAAATTTTGAATATATCTTCTAAAATACATTGTCTATGGAAGTGCGTAGGATTTTGTTTTCTATATTGCATAGTTCATTTGTTATTAACAATTTTTTGACGATTTTTCAAGGAAATTTTTGCACTCTTCACTTTAGAAGTGCGCCATTTGGCCAAGAATCAATATATCGAGAAAAATCCTACGCACTTCCATAGACAATGTATTTTTAAAGATACATTGAAAATTTCAAGTGAATCGGTTGAAAATTGCCGGAGTTATGTTTCCGGCAAACAAAAACGGAGACGTCGTCGCAATAACGCTGCACAGCCGCCATTTTGCAATTAATCGCTTCTAAAAAATTATTGTATATAGCCACTGATATGTATGATAAACGCCCTATGTTGTAATCTCGATTTATTTTGTAGTTTTTCTGAAAAAAAAATTCCCAAAAAAGCCTACTTTTTCGGCCTCTAGAGTGGCCGGGGAACTTTTGGGGATTTTTTTTGAGAAAAACTACGAAATAAATCGAGATTACAAAATAGGGTGTTTATCATACATATCAGTGACTGTGTACAATAATTTTGTTGAAGTGATTAATATCAAAATGGCGGCTGTGCAGCGTTTTTGCGATGACGTCTCGGTTTTTGTTGGCCGCAAACATAACTTAATTTTCAACCGATTCACTTGAAATTTTGAATATATCTTCTAAAATACATTGTCTATGGAAGTGCGTAGGATTTTGTTTTCTCTATTGCATAGTTCATTTGTTATTAACAATTTTTTGACGATTTTTCAAGGACATTTTTGCACTCTTCACTTTAGAAGTGCGCCATTTGGCCAAGAATCAATATATCGAGAAAAATCCTACGCACTTTCATAGATAATGTATTTTTAAAGATATATTCAAAATTTCAAGTGAATCGGTTGAAAATTGTCCGAGCTATGTTTCCGCCCAACAAAAAACGGAGACGTCGTCGCAAAAACGCTGCACAGCCGCCATTTTGCAATTAATCGCTTCTAAAAAATTATTGTATATAGCCACTGATATGTATGATAAACACCCTATGTTGTAATTTCGATTTATTTTGTAGTTTTTCTGAAAAAAAAATCCCCAAAAAAGCCTACTTTTTCGGCCTCTAGAGTGGCCGGGGAATTTTTGGGGATTTTTTTGAGAAAAACTACGAATTAAATCGAGCTTACAAAATAGGGTGTTTATCATACATATCAGTGACTGTATACAATAATTTTTTTGAAGCGATTAATTTCAAAATGGCGGCTGTGCAGCGTTTTTGCGATGACGTCTCCGGTTTTTGTTGGCCGGAAACATAACTCAGAGAATTTTCCACCGATTCACTTGAAATTTTGAATATATCTTCTAAAATACATTGTCTATGGAAGTGCGTAGGATTTTGTTTTCTATATTGCATAGTTCATTTGTTATTAACAATTTTCTGACGATTTTTGAAGGAAATTTTTGCACTCTTCACTTTAGAAGTGCGCCATTTGGCCAAGAATCAATATATCGAGAAAAATCCCACGCACTTCCATAGACAATGTATTTTTAAAGATATATTCCAAATTTCAAGTGAATCGGTTGAAAATTGTCTGAGCTACGTTTCCGGCCAACAAAAAACCGAGACGTCGTCGCAAAAACGCTGCACAGCCGCCATTTTGAAATTAATCGCTTAAAAAAAAATTATTGTATACAGTCACTGATATGTATGATAAACACCCTGTTTTGTAATCTCGATTTATTTTGTAGTTTTACCGAAAGAAAAATCCCCAAAAAAGCCTATTTTTTTCGGCCTCTAGTGTGGCCTAATCCATACTCGGATTTCGCGTTGGACTATTTTCCCTTTTGCGAAACTCTAAAGTGTGATTACCATTGCCGGGCCGGTAAGCTATCATCGTGGGGAAATTGTAATTGTACACGGAGATAAATAGCTCACAAAAAACAGGAATCACTAAAACGTTCTACGAACGAGTATCTTTAAATTTTCATGATTCTCTCGCTACTTTTTCCACGCTCATAAAGTCTCGCCCCGCCCATTATATAGCGTATAAACGTGTGAGTATAAAAAAAGCACATAATAAGAGTGATTTGAGTCTATAGGAGACGGAAACTTTGGTTAGGACTAGGCCGACTACAGCGCGATAATGGCGTCGTTCGGCGTCTTTGCGGATCATTGGACACGAGGGCTCAGTGGGATTAGAGGAAATTGAGGATCGACGCCCAAGGGTACAAGAGTGTTCCGAAAGTCCCCATTGAAACACCGGCGGCCGGTTGTTCTTATATTTGGAACACTTTGCGTCTGTGCAACCGTTGCTTTACGAACGCCGTTGTGTTATTACCTGGTAAATCGTCGTGCGCGCACCATTAGCCACGACGTTGGTCTACGGGAAAATAAGGATGTGTATTTTGGTCGAGGCGCCTCGTGTCCCCGGGACAAAGGGTAGGAACAGATCTCACTGGATTAATTCCCCGACAACGATAATGACGAGCACACACCACGGTCAGTTTTCTATGGCCTGCCGCTGAGAGCTCATCTGCGTTAATGTCAAAGGAAAACTGTTCGACGATCCGAGGACTGTGTGTGTATATTGACGCTGAGTTTCGTCGGCAAGATAGAAGATAATTCGGACCGCCCGTTGATGTCTCGTTTGTGTTTACGAATACCAACGAACAACGAACAAATCATCGATCGTGAGCGGCCTCGGTACCTCCATCCTCAGGACCATAACTATTGTGCAATTTCGCGTGGGGACTTGAAACTCGGGGGACTCGGTAGACTTCCACCAATGATTAATTATTCGACGAGACCTGCGCCGATGTGTTTACACGTATACGTGTACCAAAAGATGCTAAAGGCTTCGATGGGTTGAGAGGACATCGATATGCTTCTGCATACGAACGTGCCTCGATCCGATGCCCTCTCAACGAACTTCTCACCCCTTCTCGTTTTTGTTTCTCACTCCAGAGAGCATCGTGAACTTTCAATAAAGTTCCTTTCGATAAAGCGCCTCTCTCTCTCTCATCTAGACCCTCCCCCCGACCCCACCCCACGCTTGGTTGAAATTCTGGTGAAATAACACCGGAAACCCTCGCGTGCAATCCTCCTTGCACAACGCGCATGTGATAATGTTATGTATGACCTGGGCCGATTGATCCCGAAGTTTGGCGTCGTTGGAACGCAACGAAAACAAGGGGCTTCTTTTTTGTTTCAATTTACATTTCATCCGAAAAATAAAACAAACGTATTTTGCCATTTAAGAAAATTTCTCTTCCAAGGGAAAGGAAGAATTAGCGCGTCGAAACATTGCGAACGAGAGGAGGAAAAAATAGTTGTCATTTTTTGCCCACTTTTTCGATAACTTCGAAATATCGAAATTTCAAATGGCCATAACTTGGCTTCCGTTTGATCGATTTTGAATTTTGAGGGGGGTTTTGTAAACGTCTCGAGCAGACTTGGAGAATGCTTTTTGGATCATCACGATATCTCAATTATTGCGGCCGTGAGAGCATCTTGAAAATCGTCGAAAAAAAATGAGAAAGGAAATGGAGAAATCCGCGGAAATCGATGTTCCAAATTTAAAAATCGGTGAAAAATTGAAAAAAAATCGTAGCTCAATTAATGAAGCGGCATTTTAAAGGTTGAACGGTTAGGAAAAAAATAAACACAGAGTGGGGTTCCAGCTCCATCGGGGAGCAACGTTACAGCGATTTTAGTGCAGCCACTTCTTTTTGGCCGAAATGCAAACAATTTTCGAATTAAAAATTTTTTTTTTGGGACGCTATATCGATATATTTTGATCCACTGATTACTAATTCAGCCATTTCCTTGAGAAACTCGAAATTTCATTGAAAATCGACCAAAAAGGGATTCTTTCGATTTTTGCGTTTTTCCTATTGATTCTTCGAGTTTTCGACAACAACTCGGTGTTATTCGTAATCAGCTGAAAATTTCCGATCGAATACGGTATCGAAACATTGAAAAAAAAATTTGTAATTTTTTGCCTTCAGAAACCTTAAAATGTCGAAATTTCAAATGGCCATAATTTGGCTCCCGTTTGATCAATTTTGAATTTTGAGGGGAGTTTTGTAAACGTCTCGAGTAGACTTGGAGAATGCATTTTGGATCATCCCAATATCTCAATTATTTTAGCCGTGAGAGCAGGTTGGAAATCGGCGAAAAAAATGAGTATGGAAAAATTCGCAAAAATCGATGGTCCAACTTCAAAAATGTATGAAAAATCGAAAAAAAATCGTAGCTCAAAAAACGAAGCGGCATTTTAAAGGTTGAACGATTACGAAAAGAATGAGCACAGAATGGCGTTCCAGCTCCATCGGGGAGCAACGTTACAGCGATTTTAGTGAAGCCATTTCTTTTTGTGCCGAAATGCCATAAAATTTGGAATTTTTAAATTTTCTCTTAGGACGCTATATCGATGTATTTTGACCCGCTGATTACTAATTCAGTAGCCATTTCTTTGAGAAACTCGAAATTCCGTTGAAAATCATCCAAAAAGTGATATTATTCGTTTTTCGCGTTTTTCACACTGATTTTTTGAGCTTTCGACAAAAACTCGGTGTCACTCGTAATCAGCGGAAAATTTCCGATCGAATAGGGTATCGAAACATTGCCAACAAAAAAGAAACAAAAATTTTTGTCATTTTTTGCCTACTTCTTTAGAAACCTTAAAATGTCGACATTTCAGATGGCCATAACTTGGCTCCAGTTTGATCGATTTTGAATTTTGAGGGGGGTTTTGTAAACGTCTCGAGTAGACTTAGAGAATGCATTTTGAATCATCCCGATATCTCACGTATTGCAGCCGTGAGAGCAACTTGAAAATCGTCGAAAAAAAATGACTCAGGAAATGGAGAAATTCGCAAAAATCGATGTTTCAACTTTGAAAATCTATGAAAAATCGAAGAAAAAAATCGTAGCTCAATAAACGAAGCGGCATATTAAAGATTGAACGTTTACAAAAAGTATGAGCACTGAAGTGGATTGAGAAAATATTTTTGTTTAATTTTTTTTTCGGATGAATCACATGCTAGAGATGTGGGATTCAACCCTTTAAGTTTCTAAAGATCCGTCCCCGGCTAGGGAGAGTAACAGAGCCAAGAGGTATGCGTTCTCGCAACCAATAACTGTGCTGGTGAGTGCTCCAGAAACTTTGGATCATCGAATTGGCTACACAGTTATGTGCATCGTGCACCAGTGCATTTGACAACTTGGTGCACTATCCTAACGCTCGGTTGTTCTCGTCCAATGGTGACTCTTCGCCGAGGAGAACTTGTAGCTTCGGTGCATACTCGTGAGAGAGAATAGAGCGTGGCCGGGTACATTAATGGAGGGGTTTATCGAGCGACCTGGCGTGGGTTCGCGAGTTACCTCGCCAACTTTGCCGTGTGCTTGTGTGTGTGCATAATTCAATGTACTGTACTGCCAGAGTACTGTATATGAACATATAGGAATCTCGTGACACTGTTCTACGTGTATTTCAATTTTTTCTGCCTCTCTCCTCTCTCCCTCACTGTTTCTGTTTGTGTGTCGTCGTGTGTCTCTCGCGAAGCAACTTATTCAATTATGCCAGTCATGTAGTTGCGTGTTCCACCCGGGTTGACTGAGAGACTAGTCAAGTAACTTCATTGCACGTGCAGATGATTATTAGTGATTCTCTATGTGCAAGAGATTCCGGTAAGTCCTCTTTCGCCCGGTCTTTTACATATTTCATTGTAAATCCTTCGATTATATGGAATTGGTTGAAATCGAACGATTTTTTTTGCGAAATTGTTACCGATCGATGGTATCGCTCGGCCTCCTCGTGTGAAACAAAGCTCGAACGCCTCCATTGGGAATTGCCCCCTTACCGACCTCTCTCGGCGAAATTTCAAACCATTCTCTCTCCCTCTCACAGTCGGTATCCCGATGATTATCGCGCAAAGGTGTCAAGCTTTAATTAGAATTAAACAAATGTAATGCTCTCTTGTGACGGACAACGATGTGATAAATGAAAATCGGAAGAACACGGACGACGTTCGGTCCGGCGATTTTGGGCCATGACATTTTCCAGTTCACGCGAACGATTTTAATGTTTTCTTGCTGATTTTGAGGTTAGACATGGTCCATCATATTGGTTGAACGTATCCTTTTGGCTAATAATCCACTTTGTTCTCTGTGTCCAATTTTCAGCCATTGATTACTTTCATGCGCAAAACGTCAACGCTTATAATCCTAATTGTCAGATCGCACTAAAGACATTACGTTTCGCCCGAAAAATATACGATAATCGAGGGTTTTTTTTAACGTTGCCCGTGCTAACGGGAGCGGTCTCATTGAGAATAGGCCATCGCCTCTCGGTGCTAATTCCCAATTCCCAATATCAAAGTTATTTCGTACGATATAACCACCATAGGTATACTTTGAAGTCGTATCGAGCGAACTACGATGAAGGAAAAAAAAGAAAACCCCCCAAAAAAAAAACGAACAAAGATAGGATATAATGCGTTGTAATCTTTTCAAAAGCCCCGAAGCTATCTTCGTTCAAACATGTTTGAAAAAAAAAACAAGAAGAAGAAAGTATTACATTCCACCAGAGACTGGAGGATCTGTCTTTAATGTAAAAGCGAGAGAACATGATTGAACCGACGCTTGTGCAAGCTTCCACATACACATGCACATACTCGTGGAACAGAAGAACGAGAGGTTGAACGAAAGAAGAAAAAAGCAAACGAACGTAAGAGAAGAGAAACGGGAAGCTGATGGACATGAGAGAAGAATTAAAAAAAACGGTAGTCGAGAAATTTCAAGTCCCGAGGGGCCAGGAAAGATGTGAACCGAGGTAGACGGAGGATGTAACGCGTTGGCATGGAATTATAAGCTCGGATAGAACGAGACGAAAATCTATTGCAGCCACGCGATATAATATCTCCGGGGGCGGGGGGGGGGGGGGGGGGGGGCTAGCGAAGAACTATGAAAACTCACGAGGAAAATGAGATGAGACTTTTTACTATTTTTTTTTTCCCTTTTCTCCGGCGAACCGGAACAAAAGTTTTCTCGTCGCGAAGCTATTCGTACCAGGCTCACCGAGTATACTTATAATGCATATATACATGTGTAATATATGTACGCCATTATGGATAGCCGGTTGGATGGTTCGGCTCTTTTATACATAATTGACTGGCACATTGCAGAAAACTATGATTACTGTCAGACTGGATTATTACTCCTGCGCGAGATATTAATAATTATCTCTCTATATTGTATAAATATATCGCCGCCGCCGCCGCCGCCGCCGCCGGCGCTGTGTACAAGAGTTGAGGGTTAGGTTGGGTCAGGTTAGGTTGGGTCAGGTTAGGTTGGGTCAGGTTGGGTTGGGTCAGGTTAGGTTGGGTCAGGTTAAGTTGGGTCAGGTTAGGTTGGGTCAGGTTAGGTTGGGTCAGGTTAGGTTGGGTCAGGTTAGGTTGGGTCAGGTTAGGTTGGGTCAGGTTAGGTTGGGTCACGTTAGGTTGGGTCAGGTTAGGTTGGGTCAGGTTAGGTTGGGTCAGGTTAGGTTGGGTCAGGTTAGGTTGGGTCAGGTTAGGTTGGGTCAGGTTAGGTTGGGCCAGGTTAGGTTGGGTCAGGTTAGGTTGGGTCAGGTTAGGTTGGGTCAGGTTAGGTCGGGTCAGGTAAGGTTGGCGCGCGAAGCGCGCAGGGGGGCGGAGCCTCCCTAGTATCTCTCTATATTATATAAATATATCGCCGCCGTGTACAAGAGTTGAGGGTTAGGTTGGGTCAGGTAAGGTTGGCGCGCGAAGCGCGCAGGGGGGGCGGAGCCCCCCTAGTATATATATATATATATAAAGAAAGAAGAATAATAGGAAAGAAATATCGTAGAATTTTGTAGTTCTCCACGACAGTTATTTGTATAAGTATTTTCTTCGTTCCAACGAAGAAAATACTTAACATTTTGGGTTTTTACGTATCGCACCCTTCCCAATTCCATTTTTTTCGATTTTTTCCCCCTATCAACCCTTGCCACGCAATTCTCTAAGCTATCCTAACTTCCATTTTGTTCGTAGACGTCTTAACTGTATCGCATTTCCCACGTAGAAAAATTGTAACGGCCGAGCGTTGGGCCAATACTGGTTGCCGTAGTGTCGGTACTTGCTGCCAGTATTGGGCCAGTCCAGATTCGGTACAGGAGTGTAATAGCCGGCCGTTATACTTGCACCAACGGTCGGGCCAGTACCGGTTATTTAATTGGCCCGAACTTTGGCTCTGAATTTGGACCTGATCTGGCAAACGATTTAGTCGACGCTGCAAAACTTCTGGCTTACTGCTGGCACCAACGGTCGTACCAATACTGGTTATTTCATTGGGCCGGATCTTGGCAGACGATTTTGCCGATGCTGCAAATTACATCTCAGCGAGAAATGGCAAATTAAATAGATATGGAATCGACGTCTTTTAGACACTTTTGGCGTCTAGTGGACGCCGATCCAATGTCTATTTAAATTCTATTTCTCTCTGGGAGTAATTTATATTTCTTTCTATCGCGTTACCAGATGTTTCCCAAGCAGCACACGTACGTCCAAAGGATGTACTTTGGACGTAATGACGTTCTTCGGATGTTTTTAGGACGTCCTTTGGATGTCTGTGTTGTCTGGGTAACCTAATCTACAATTACATTACAGAACGCAACTGTTAAAGTGAAATACTCTCAGTATTGGCATTTTCTATAGCCCAGTAATAAGCCTGTGTCGAAGCCAGAGCTTGGCCCCAATTTATAGCCTATTTTGGGCCAGATCTGGTTATTATACCGGCCCGTAGTGCGGCCAGATTGACAACCAGTACTGGCACAAGACGATATTTTATACTGACCCAAAGCCTGGCCAGATTGTCAGCCACTACTGAAACAATACTGCCTGCCAAAGTTTGGCCGCCAATACTGGCCCAAAGTTTGGCCAGTAGAATTAAACCAATACTGGCATAAGACTGTATTTTATACTGGCCCGTAGTATGGCCCGTAGTATGGCCCGCAGTATGGCCCATAGTATGGCCAGATAGTCAGCCAGTACGGGGCCAGTACTGGCGGCCAAAGTTTGGCCGCCAATATTGGCCCAAAGCTTGGCCAGTAGAATAATACTGGCAATTTCTACGTGGGTTGCCATGGGCACGGGGAAACTTTGAAAAACCTGTGTCGATGCGGACGGCTTTGTTTTGACTGATTTTCAGTTGCATTTACTACATCAGAGATTCAATGAAATTGCCTGTCAGCGGTGAACCATCGTTGTTTGCTTGCTAGAAAGATTTTTCGAATTATTTTTCATTCGAACGGTCATCCCGACTATTATGTTTTTTTTTAAATTGAAATCAAGCGTCCCGGTTGTTTTTCCAATAAATATATGTTTTCCATCGAGCTTGACTGGCCTTTCCATTCGGAAATCATTTTATGTATTTATTCCGCCCTCAACCCCCTGTTGAAATTCAACGGAAACTGGCGGTAATAGAACGGACAAAGTGAATTTAATGGGGAGTTTGGGCTTATGCCCGCAGGCATTCTCGAACATGGTTGATCGGTAATTAATTCGATTGATTAAACGCAATTATACATTCGCGAGACTCGAGGGGCGGAGTGGAGAGGGGCAGCAGCAGAGAGAAAGAGAAAGTGAACACCAGAGAAAAATAAGCTCCCTCCGCTCGACTTTTTCATCCCTCATCGCTCGCCATAACCCTCGGACAATTAAACCTCTTCGTTTCTCGGTTAATCGAACTACGATCCTCGACCTAGTCTCGTGGCGAAAAAAGAAAGAACAAATCAAAATGAAAAGTACCGTCTCTCGGGATAAAACTTAATTTTTGAGATCAGTCAAAACACATCGAAATAGCGTCCTAAAAGAAAATTAAAAAATGCACAATTTTTTGCATTTTGGTCAAGAGGCAGTGGCTTCACTAAAATCGCTTCAACGTTGCTTCCCGATGGAGTTTGAACCCTATGATTACGAATAACACCGAGTTTTTGTTGTAAATTAGAGAAAATCGAAAAAAATCCCTTTTTGGACGATTTTCAACGGAATTTTTAATTTCTCAAGGAAATGACTACTGAATTATTAATCAGCGAGTCAAAATACATCGATATAGCGTCCTAAAAGAAAATTTAAAGATTCAACATTTTTTTGCATTCTTGCCAAAAAGAAGTGGCTGCATTAAAATCGCTGTAACGTTGCCTCCCGATGGAGTTCGAACCCCAACTCTGTGCTCATTCTTTTCGTAACCGTTCAACCTTTAAAATGCCGCTCCGTTTATTGAGCTACGATTTTTTTTCGATTTTTCACAGATTTTTGAAGTTGGACCATCGGTTTTTGCGAATTTCTCCATACATACCCCTTCTCATTTTTTTCGCCGATTTTCAACCTGCTCTCACGGCTACACGGATTGAGATATCGGTATGATCCAAAATGCATTCTCTAAGTCTACTAGAGACGTTTTGAAAACACCGGTTAAAACCCAAAATCGATGAAACGGGAGTCAAGTTATGACCATTTGAATTTTCGACATTTTTAGGTTTCCGAAAAGGCGGGCAAAAAATTACAAAAAATTTTATTTTCTTGTTTTTCAATGTTTCGATACCCTATTCGATCGGAAATTTTCCGCTGATTACGAAAAACACCGTGTTTTCGTCGGAAGCTCAAAAAATCAATGTGAAAAACGCGAAAATCGTAAAAAAATCATTTTTTGAACGATGGTCGGGCAGGCTGACTCTTTGAGACGAACTCTCGTAGTAGCGAGCAACTGGACACAGTCAGAGATCCAGTCTTCCCGTCGGAATTCATTTTACGATCGTTTCATTTCGCCGTTCTCTCGTCGTCTCATCCCATCTAACCTGACCCAATCTAACTCACCTCCTCAACTCTTGTACACGGCGGCGGCGGCGATATATTTATATAATATAGAGAGATATATAAACGTCCGACTAAAACTGACTTTCTCTACTTCCAGCCTCCCTCTCATCTCTTTCTCGCCCCTCGCTCGCTCTCACGTATTCGGTGTAGAAGTTCGTGGTAACGGGAGCTCGAGACGGCGACTGGTTCTATAATCCTACCTCCTTCACTTTGCGGTTCGCCCAATAATGCTACCTGCTGTTGCGAGGTAATCGGAGAAAATTAGTTTCCCGAACATTCGCCTCTCCAATTGTAGAAATTGTCCTTCTTGAAAGAATTACTCCGCAAATCATGTCGTATGATATACGACAAACTTTTTGCCCTTCCATTCGTATTCCGGATGGAAAAAAATTGACCGAAAGAATATCTATTGATGAGCAACACGTGGACGGTAGGAATTTTAATGAAAATACAACAGAAAAAAAAAAGACACTAATCGATCACGACCAATTCGCAAAAGTTGATAGTTTTCAAAAGTTCATTTTTAGGATCGTATCGAAATTTAAAAATCGTAACAAAATCCATCGCTACAAAGTTACCGAAATGATAAATAAATAAATAAATAAATAAATAAATAAATAAATAAATAAATAAATAAATAAATAAATAAATAAACAAACAAGTAAATAAATAAATAAACAAACAAGTAAATAAATAAGTAAATAAATAAATAATGAATAAATAAATAAATGAATAAATAAATAAATAAATAAACAAATAAATACATGAATAAATAAATAAATAAATAAATAAATAAATAGATAAATAAATGAATAATTAAATAATAAGTAAGGTTGTAGAATTATCGTGTTGTAAGGGCTTGTTTAATAAACCGAATGACGCAATAGCGTTTTGATACTGAGAAATACGGTTCGGTTATTCTGACCAATTGGTATCCATCTACTGTACTATTATCATAGTTACATAGTATATACCCTGTCAGGCTTGATTCTATTATAAGCCTATATGTTATAGGATGCAATTTGCAACCTCTCTCTCTCTCTCTCTCACTCTCTCTAGGAGGTAACATTCGATTCCCTTGCACTTCGTGACTCTGCACATCGTGATACATATCCGGTCGTTTTGCAAGTGCATCATCAGCATAGTTAGCAAAATGCTGATGCCGAGGTTGGGGAGGAAAGCTCGGCGTGCATCATCGCCAAGTGGAAACGTCGAGTGTGCGATCAGACACACAGAGTTTCGCGTGGTTGGTTGCGTGACATATTCTCACATGAAATGAGGATACCACGATGATTCCTCGTCTCAAATGCAAATTCGAGGTATCAAAGGAATTTTCCATTTACACTGACATTTTTTCTATTTATTCGTTAACAAATACCCGGTCCATTCTTTCAATTTGCAGAGGAAAAAAAAAAAACAATCGTGTCAAAAATATGTTGAAAATCGTCGAAAATCGTCGAAAATCGTCGAATAACCCCACCCCCCAAAGCTCACGAAATATGATAAAACGTACGAAGCAATGGTTTCAAGTTTATGCCTTTTATCGAGTAACACGATTCTCGTTCCTCGTGACGTTCTTAAGTTTCGACGGTATTGGCTTTCAATCGAGGAAAGTCGATAAATATGGCAGTTGAGTAAAGGAAATTGAGGGTGCGCGAACGGAAGAAAGCTTACGAGGGAGAAAACGAGAAAATTCCTTAGCATTCACTCCCTACCGGTATGTTCTCTTTTAAAGGAGAGTGAGGACCGAGGCGACACTTTGTCTGAAGCCGAAAGATTGATCGTTCTTACTACTAGTGTGTTTTCCTGTTGTCCTCAAATTTCTCTCTATATATATGTGTGTGTGTTTTTATATAGATGCATAGATAGACATAGGGGGGTTGTTAAGGGGGGAAATAGGGTTAGAAGGTTGAAAAAATCGATTCTTTTTTTTCTTTCATAAATTGTTAGTAAAACTATTGAAAAATATGTTCCCAAAATTTTAAAGGAAAATTCCGACTCGTTCTATTGTTATAAGCCATTAAAGTGAGTAGCTCTCCTTCAGGCCCCGAGCGCGCCACGTGTATAACCGAGCGGTCACTATTTTTTCAAACGCGTTTTCCTGAAAACGACTTTTTTCGAACTTGCGTACACGCTAGTTTGAAAAGTTTTCAACCAATCGTTTTGAAAATTGGCAGTTACTTTCTTCATAGTATTGCGCTCTATATGAACTTAAAATCGGAATATTATCATTATTTAAAATAATTTTTTTTTTGCAAATAAAGTTGTAAAAAATGGCAAAAAATCATGCTCTTTTGTTTTGACCCCTGTAAAAAATTAAATTTTCTATTTTTTCGATAGCATTTAGGTTCATATAGAAGACAGACATATAATAAAAGTAAATTCCAACCTCGTTTGATTTCGGATGAAAATTGCGGCTTCCAGGATGTACGCAAAATGCTGAGTCTGATTGTGACCTGCAATATGGGGTCGCTAATATTTTCGGTGTTTTTCACGGAAATTCTTCAAAAATTTTATAGTATATACTTGAATGTATGTGTAAAATATTCTCAAAGTTTCAATAAATTATATTCATTTTTTATACAATAAAAAAATTTATGAAAATCATTGAGAAAACGCTGTCCTAACCCTATTTCCCCCCTTAAGGTAGATTCGTGCATTGAGCTTTTCAGGCCAAATCGACAGACTCGTCGCCACTCTTGATTCTTCCCATTTTCTCAATATATCATAGGTTACACAATACGTAAAAGGAGAGAAAAAAAAACTCGACATCGCTTTTCAGACTTTAAGCGAAAATTAACACGGTTTTTTCAACGAGCGAAAGATCAATAACGTTGACTCGAATGACTTCGTAACGAGAAATGAATTCATGGTAATTCTCGAGTAATATTAAAATAGCGTTAATTTAACGATCGAACAAGTTTTCGTGAAAATTTCATTCGATTTCATCCGAAATTACCTGTACACTTGTCACTCGTTTCGATTCGCAAGTTACTCGCCCTCCGGCGCACGAGGGTCAAAATTCACCCGGGCTTTCACGTGCTGTTCTTTCTTTTCACCGAAACGAATAAAAGACTCGCCTTCAGCCAACCCACCCCGACCTCCTCTCTCGGCAATGGAACTGTACGGCGTATATGTGCTGAGTAAGATGAATCTCACTCGGCCACGGAGCCGCTCGAGAAACGGGGCAAAATGAGATGAAGAGAAAAAAAAGAAAAAAAAAAATTTAACCAAGGCCTTGGGTATTCGCGAAAGTCGTAAAGTTTGGCAATTTATGATTAGGCATACATTGTGTCCGGATCATCTTTTTTTTTCTCGAGAAACTCAAAACTCAAAACTCTCGAAAAAGAGGCCGAAAAAATAGGCTTTTTTGGGGATTTTTTTTCAGAAAAACTACAAAATAAATCGAAATTACAAAATAGGCTGTTTATCATACATATCAGTGACTGTATACAATAATTTTTTTGAAGCGATTAATTTCAAAATGGCGGCTGTGCAACGTTTTTGCACTGACGTCCCCGTTTTTGTTGGCCGGAAACATAACTCAGACAATTTTAAACCGATTCACTTGAAATTTTGAATATATCTTTAAAAATACATTGTCCATGGAAGTGCGTAGGATTTTTTTCGATATATTAATTTTTGGCCAAATGGCGCACTTCTAAAGTGAAAAGTGGAAATATTTGCTTAAAAAATCGTCAGAAAATTGTTAATAACAAATTAACTATGCAATATAAACAAAAAAATCTTACGCACTTCCATAGACAATGTATTTCTAAAGATGTAATCAAAATTTCAAGTGAATCGGTGGAAAATTGTCTGAGTTATGTTTCCGGCCAACAAAAACGGAGACGTCATGGCAAAATTGTTAATAACAAATGAACTATGCAATATTTAAAAAAAATCCTACGTACTTCCATAGACAATGTATTTTTAAAGATATATTCAAAATTTCAAGTGAATCGGTGGAAAATTGTCTGAGTTATGTTTCCGGCCAACAAAAACGGAGACGTCATCGCAAAAACGCTGCACAGCCGCCATTTTGAAATTAATCGCTTCAAAAAAATCATTGTATACAGTCACTGATATGTATGATAAACCCACTATTTTGTAATCTCGGATTATTTTGTAGTTTTTCCGAAAAAAAATCGCCAAAAAAGCCTATTTTTTCGGCCTCTAGAGTGGCCTAACCCGTTAAGCCAGTCTTCTAGTCTAAACGAGGATTTTTTTCGGGGTTAAAAAAAAAACAAAAAAATTCGTAAAGTTTGGCAATTTATGATTAGACATACACTGTGTCCGGATAACTTTTTTTTTTCTCGAGAAACTCGATCGACTTACTTTACGATAGTGCTGAATGGAAAAATTGTGATAAAAAAATACTCCAACTGAAATTAATGAATCGCGAATTGCATTGTCCAATTATCAATTTAATGGACAATGGAATGAAACTCGCATTGTCCATTGTTGAATTGAAATAAGTAATGAATATAATGGAATCGTAATAATGCATTCAGTCTTCTAGTCTAAACAAGGATTTTTTTTGGGGTAAAAAAAACAAAAAAATTCATCGATACTATTAAATATTTCAACAACGGTTTTCTTTTCCCCACTTATTAATCGATACTCGCCCTGAACTCTGCAAATTTTCGTCGAGTACAATAGAAATTATTGAACGAATAATCGATGCTGAAATATTTAATTGTACCGATGAATTTCCTCTTTCAAACTTCGAAAAAAAAAAACAGAAAAATCCTCAATAAAGTATAATGCATTACCGGTACAAGTGCTGTTTTTCACAATTTTCCTTTAATATTTCACGAATGGTGATAAAACAAAACGCGCAAACTCGACTGGAGTCTATGTAATAGTTCATGTAAATAATTCATGTCCGTGAAACGCAGTAAAACTCTTTTAAACCGGTATAAACGATCGGTGCTTTATATTCTTGCCCTGGCGTGTAAAACGGTGACACGTGGGATGTGTCTGTGTGTAGTACGATACGCAATAGCGTGAGAAACGAAAAAGAAGTGGAATGAAGTAATGGAGAAAAAAATAAAATAAAAATAAAATGTTTAAAACCCGACGTGGCTTGGCCGATTTGCATTATGTGAGTTTCCGAGCTTTATCGCAGCTGCGGTTGTTCCGAGCCCCGTGTACAAACGCGCAACCCGCACGGTTCTCTATACACACGAAAACATCTGCAACTCTTTCGCCGTGTGTATACACGTGAACGAGCGGTGTGTTATGGACATTTATCATACATCGTGTGTCACATACCCGGAGTGCAACGTAACGCATTGTCTGAGACGCCGACAATACAGAGTTGGTATATGTAAAAACATATATGTATTAGATACAGTCCTGTCCCTCGGGGTTTGCGAGCATCATGGTCACGTAAAAGCTCTCTATAGCGAATGACCCTCGAGCTTGTGACCCTATTTCGGACCTCGCAGAGCTTTAAGGGGTTGAACGCAGTTGGAAATTTCAAAAAATCGATTTTTTTTTTATTGCATTTTCGGAATGTACATATATTTGAGTATATTCTCTGAAAATTTCAAATCGATCCGGCAAATATTTCCAGCGTTTTTTCGGCGTTTCTCTCAAAATGGCGTTTTCAAAGTCGGTGAGCACGATTTCTCAAAAACGGCTCAACCGATCGATCTGCAATTTTGACCCAACCTTCTCAGATATATTCTTCAGGTATCGAACTAAGGAATAAGATTTCCGATGATTATTTCTATTTTTTTAAGGGGCTAGACGCAGTTGGAAATTTCAAAAAATCGATTTTTTTTATTACATTTTCGGAATGTACGTATATTCGAGTATATTCTCTGAAAATTTCAAATCGATCCGGCAAATATTTCCGGTGTTTTTCTCAAAATGGCGTTTCCAAAGTCGGCGAGCACGATTACTCAAAAACGGCTCTACCGATCTATTTGCAATTTTGACACAACCTTCTCAGATATATTCTTCAGGTATCGAACTAAGGAATAAGATTTCCGATGATTATTTCTATTTTTTTAAGGGGTTAGACGCTGTTGGAATTTTTAAAAAATCGATTTTTTTTTATTGCATTTTCGGAATGTACATATATTTGAGTATATTCTCTGAAAATTTCAAATCGATCCGGCAAATATTTCCGGCGTTTTTTCGGCGTTTCTCTCAAAATGGCGTTTTCAAAGTCGGTGAGCACGATTACTCAAAAACGGCTCAACTGATCTATCTGCAATTTTGACACAACCTTCTCAGATATATTCTCCAGGTATTGATCTAAGGAATAACATTCCCGATAATTGTTTCTATTTTTTTTAAACAATTTAACGAAAAAATTTTGGTCGAAAATTGGAATTTTTTCTTTTTGGAGCCGGCATTTTGTCAAAAATCAAAATTTCGACTATTCCTTCGATCAATACCTAGATTAATCTATCCACTAATAGAATCTTTTTGGTTCTTTTTATTTTGGATAATCCAAACCGGAGATATCGTGCTCACCGCCAGACACCTTTTTTTAGAGAAGCTCCCGGTGATCGGCTATAGCAGCTTTAAAAATCATTATTTTTACAAAGAAAAAATATGGAAATAAAGTTAAAAGTAGCACAATACATATATACATTTTTACGTTGATAAACAAAAATGTCTTATCAGGAAAAATTCTTGAAAAATCGCCTTTTTTTGGTCTCCTGACTGCGTATAACTCCTTAAGGAGTATGGTAACTTAAGCCGATTTTCATGTCCGTTTTGGAGGGCGTTTTTTTCTAGGAAAATAAAAATGAATCGTTTTGGATATTTAGGATGTTTTCATTTACATATTAAAGATACAAAAAAAAATTAGTTTGAAAAAATTTAATAGTTTATTATTATTATTATTATTTATCGAAGTTGGCACCTCGAAAAAAAAGGGCGTGGGTGGCCCCGGTGATTTTGGCTCTTGATGTTATCTGAAATTAAAAATTCTTGATAATTCTTAATCTATAGACATGTCATTCTGGTCGGAACTACTGAAGTTAAATTTCATGGATAATGGTATGTCTATAGATTAAGAATTATCAAGAATTTTTTATTTCAGATAACATCAAGAGCCAAAATCACCGGGGCCACCCACGCGCTTTTTTCTCGAGGTGCCAACTTCGATCAATAATAATAATAATAATAAACTATTAAATTTTTTTAAACTAATTTTTTTTTGTATCTTTAATATGTAAATGAAAATATCCTAAATATCCAAAACGATTCATTTTTATTTTCCTACAAAAAAACGCCCTCCAAAAAAGACATGAAAATCGGCTTAAGTTACCAGACTACTACCTTAACGAGCGCCCTCTGGTGCGAAATCGTGTGCGTACCGCGACGAACATTTTCGTCGTTTGCTAGAATTAATAAGGAACTCGTCAAAGCGTTGTTTAACGCGTGAAATAATGTGCGGACATGCCCTTTCCATTTGACCTGCTCGCGGAGGAAGCTTTGGTGAGAAAAAAATTCGGAAAAATCTCGTTTAATCATTCAATTGCATTGTTAATTTTTTCATCCAACTGGACATCAACGTTCTGCTTGTGGTGCGAACTCGGATTTGTTTTATTTTCTTTAAAAAAAAAAAAACTATAAAAACTACGTGATTGTGTATTAATGTCAAGACGGTGCATCTAATGAGATCTATAAAAGAAAGCGTCACTGCCGGTTGTTAAGGATATGAACCTTAACGAAAAATCTCACCATTAGCAGAGTAGAGTTCGTCCGCAAGCTCAGCCCGAGCTGTGACACGCCCCGATGCCCCTGGAATATTAAATTTTACCCGCTTAATAGCTACGGGAGATCGTAACGGGGCTGTTTTACCATTGTATAATCCGTGTGTTTTTGTTTTGTGTGCTCCGGTCTCGACTTAGTGTCAAGACCGGGTTTTTAAGTGCTCCGGAAAGAGGTCTTTATAGATTTTTTTTTCCTCGACGAACGAACAATCCTTTTTTTTATCGTAAAAACCGAAACAACTATTTCCTCGTGTGGTTTAGCGTGGGAAAAAATTTTGCGGACATAACTTTTTCAATTGTCATTGAAATTTTGTTTTTTTTTCTTTGGAAAGTTGCATTTTTTTTTCATCCCGAAAATTCTTTGTAACAAACAAAAACGTCGGATCCATTAGAATTTTCGGTAATTAGATCACGGTTAAAGAAGTCATCGGGGGGGTGTTTGTCAAGAAATATGAGGCGGTGTCCCATTTCTTCTGGAATTATTCGAACTGTGTGTGTTTGTGTGTGTCGCAATGGCTGGAACCCAAAAATCTCGTTGTGGAGAAACGACGACGAGGAAGAGAATCGATAGCGAAGTATGTAGAGCTGAGACGGAACGAGCCAAAAGAATTCGTCTAGGGGATGGAATATTCGTGAGCCGTGCGGAGTCCGGGGGAATACGCCCAAGTCCGGAAGTAAGAAAGAGAGAAAAAAGTGCTCGAGAGGTAGGGTCGGAGAGAAATGAGGGAAGAAGAAGAACGAAACCGACAAATGTCCTCGCCTAGGGACGTTGCAGCACAAAAACTCACTAACTACACCTCCCTCACATTTGCTACTTCATTTTTCTTATGTGTACTGTCCACGGAGCATATATAAATGAATTGCATATATTTCCATATATTCATAAGTATTTACGTGGAAAAGGGACGGATCGTTAAAGGGTCAGGCCACTCTTGAGGCCGAAAAAATAGGCTTTTTTTTGGGGATTTTTTTTTCAGACAAACTACAAAATAAATCGAGATTACAACATAGAGTGTTTATCATGCATATCAGTGACTGTATACTATAATTTTTTTGAAGCGATTAATTTCAAAATGGCAGCTGTGCAGCGTTTTTGCGATGACGTCTCAGTTTTTGCTGGCCGGAAACATAACTCGGACAATTTTCAACCGATTAACTTGAAATTTTCAATATATTTTAAAAAATACATTGTCTATGGAAGTGCGAAGGATTTTTTTTAAATATTGCATAGTTCATTTGTTATTAACAATTTTCTGACGATTTTTTAACCGAATTTTTCACTATTCACTTTAGAAGTGACGCCATTTGGCCAAAAATCAATATATCGACGAAAATCCTACGCACTTTCATGGACAATGTATTTTCGAAGATATATTGAAAATTGCAAGTGAATCGGTTAAAAATTGTCTGAGTTATGTTTCCGGCCAACAAAAACGGCGACGTCATCGCAAAAGCGCTGCACAGTCGCCATTTTGAAATAAATCGCTTCAAAAAAATTACTGTATACAGTCATTGATATGTATGATAAACACCCTATTTTGTAATCTCGATTTATTCTCTTGTTTTTCTGAAAAAAAATCCCAAAAAAGCCTTTTTTTTCGGCCTCTATTTTGCGGTGGCGTCTCAGTTTTTGTTGGCCGGAAACATAACTCGGACAATTTTCAACCGATTAACTTGAAATTTTCAATATATCTTTAAAAATACATTGTCTATGGAAGTGCGGAGGATTTTTTAAAAATATTGCATAGTTCATTTGTTATTAACAATTTTCTGATGATTTTTTTAAGCAAATTTTTCCACTTTTCACTTTAGAAGTGCGCCATTTGGCCAGAAATCAATATATCGACGAAAATCCTACGCACTTTTATGGACAATGTATTTTTGAAGATATATTGAAAATTTCAAGTGAATCGGTTGAAAATTGTCTGAGTTATATTTCCGGCCAACAAAAACGGCGACGTCATCGCAAAAGCGCTGCACAGCCGCCATTTTGAAATAAATCGCTTGAAAAAAATTACTGTATACAGTCATTGATATCTATGATAAACACTCTATTTTGTAATCTCGATTTATTCTCTTGTTTTTCTGAAAAAAAAACCCCAAAAAGCCTTTTTTTTCGGCCTCTATTTTGCGGTGGCGTCTCAGCTTTTGTTGGCCGGAAACTCAGAGAATTTTCAACCGATTAACTTGAAATTTTCAATATATTTGAAAAAATACATTGCCTATGGAAGTGCGTAGAATTTGTTTAAAATATTGCACAGTTCATTTGTTATTAACAATTTTCTGACGATTTTTTAACCGAATTTTTCACTATTCACTTTAGAAGTGGCGCCATTTGGCCAAAAATCAATATATCGACAAAAATCCTACGCACTTTCATAGACAATGTATTTTCGAAGATATATTGAAAATTGCAAGTGAATCGGTTAAAAATTGTCTGAGTTATATTTCCGGCCAACAAAAACGGCGACGTCGTCGCAAAAGCGCTGCACATCGGCCATTTTGAAAGAAATCGCTTCAAAAAAATTATCGCATACAGTCACTGATATGTATGATAAACACCCTATTTTGTAATCTCGATTTATTTTGTAATTTGTCAGAAAAAAAAAAAAATCCTCAAAAAAGCCTATTTTTTCGGTCTCTAGAGTGGCCTGACCCCTTAAAAACCCAGAATGATTGGAATACAACAAGAACAAAGAAAATTCATATATAACGAAAACGTGTATTTTCAGTAGTAATTGTTATTATCGTATTGAGGGCCGGTTATGGAAACAAACGTTCCTCCTCGCGCATCTCTTTGGCATTCACTTCTGTCTTGTATATGGTTCGCGTTGTTTCATCGGGTGTTTCATTACGAGAGTAAATGTGCGTCAAGACAGCTGTCGAACATTCCCCGATGGAATGAGGCACGCAGGCTGCTCCTATTCCGCCATCAGAGAACAAGTCCAATATACAAACACAGACACACACAAACACACATACACACAGAGGACATATTGAGAACCAGTTACTTCCAGTGATATCCCGAAGGCCCCCAGAGTTTCAACACAGGACACACCGGTAGAGACAGTGTGTGGGAGGTTTGATGAAAGCAGGGGGAGGGGTAGGAATCAGGCGAACGGACATTTCCCAATGGCACCCCTCTAAACTGCTCCGTCCCGAGGAGAGCTATATCGGCCACGATCGCAAATCCTTCGCACGCTCTGTTTCCCCTAAAATCCCCATTGATTCCCTATCTCATCTCCCTCTCGCTCTTTCGGGTGCATCACCAGAGTTTGTGCTGTATTGGAAATTGATTTGGACCAAATTTCCCCCCTCCCTTCTCTTTGTCTCCCCAGCGTCCTGACGTACATCCCGCAATGATCGAAGGCTGTAACCGAACATTGGAAATTCCCCAATTCTCTCTCCCACTCTGTCCTGATGCTCCGTTTTGGGCTTATGGTGTATGGCGCCTCGAGAGCTTGCTCCGAGGTTTACGGACATGTAGATGCAGCTATCAAGGCTCCTACCTATCCGACCTATGCGTGTCCGAGTCTCGAGGGTCAGTGAACATTTCGGTTATAGAACCGTGGCCGGTAACATGTAGGATAATGCGCTGATCCTGACAATTGTCCTGATGGCAAATAAAAAGGATTCTCGTTAGTCGACGCCGCGAATAATAGACTGTTTCGTGACTGAAAACATTTTTTTCTCGAGCAATCTTCTTCTGGCATATACGTCGAAAGATTTTTCCATATTATGTTGAATTGATTTAATTAGCCCTCGTTCGATGACAATGGAAAATTCTCTCTATTGTCCTGCCAACTATTGTCGTGATATTCCGGAATTTTGGATTGGCGCAATGTTCATTAATGCGAACGATATTGGAAAATGTTGGACTTTCACTGACCAGTCCTCTGCTCTCTTGAAAAAGAAAAAAATGATAATGGTTTTTCATTTTTCATGGAATTTTCCGTATATACATGTATATGCACATAGTATATATATGTAGTAGTCATACGTGAGGTTCACTCAGATGTCAGACCGATAACCGAAAACTGGTTGGCGAACCGATAACTCGCTCGTGTGTGCACGAGAGACAAAAGTTCGGCCCCGGAGCTTTTCCCTCTCTGTACAACGGTGTACTACGTATGTATATACATGTATATGTATATATATAAAGTCGGATGTGCACTAAGCATGTATGGAGTAAGAGTTGAGATCACTGACGTTGTACGTGTGCGAGTTCCATTGACTTTGTTTTACCGCGGCCATCGACGGGCAAAAGTGGAAAATACACTTGCGATATATAGCTCGCGAGCAAAAGCTGTATCCAGCGGGGGTCTTTCGCTGCACGTAAAGTTCTATTGGGTGAGTGATGGCAGGAACCACGAGGGTTATTTGCTGCTTACCACGCGATCGCTCCTTCGTACAAACAGGTATATGCATGTAACGAGGGGCACATATATGCAGGCACAAACTTTCCGGCTCTTTCTCGAAAGCTCGAAAGCTCGTAAACTTTCAAACTCACTTGTCAGCGAATACACATAATTAATATCGTTATATTGATATATAAATATATTCAATATATTTATATATTAATGGATCATAAAAAAATATCATTAATATATTATAAAAAAAATTATCGACATATTAATATATTGAGAATTTTTAATAAAAATACACGGATAATTTGATGATAATATATTAAAGATATTTTTATGATATATTAATATACTAAAAATATTAATATATTAATGTATCATAAATATATCATTAATATAGGATAAAAATATTTCGATATATTACAATATATCGAGATTTTTAAATAAAAACACACGGATAATTTTATTATAATATATTAACGATATTTTTAATGATATATTAATATATTAGTGTATCATAAAAAATATCATTAATATGTTATTTAAAAAAAATTATTGACATATTAATATATTAATATATCATTAATATATTATAACAAAATTTCTCGATATATTAATATATCGAGATTTTTTAATAAAAATACACGGATAACTTTATTGTAATATATTAATGATATTTTTTATGATATATTAATATATTAAATATATTTATATATTAATGTATGATAAAAAATATCATTAATATATTATAAAAAAAATTATTGATATATTATAATATATCAAGATTTTTGAATTAAAATACACGGATAATTTTATTATAATATATTAACGATATTTTTAATGATATATTAATATATTAAATATATTAATATATTAATGTATCATAAAAATATCATTAATATGTTATTTAAAAAAATTATCGATATATTAATATATCGAGATTTTTTTATAAAAATACACGGATAATTTTATTATAATATTTTTTATGATATATTAATATATTATAAAAAAATTATCGATATATTAATATATCGAGAATTTTTTATAGCAATACACGGATAATTTCAATACAATATATTGATGATATTTTTTCAATGATATATTAATATATTAAATATATTTATGTATTAATGTATCGATAATTTTTTAAATAAAAATACATGGATAATTTTTGTAAATTTAAATAACTATGTGATAGATCGTTATTGGGAATTAACATTCAGCAGCCTGACCTCTCACGGCTAAAATACGAATTTCCGATTTATATTTTTTTTCCAGCCACCTTTCCTCTCGTTCAATCATTTTCCAATCACCAAATGGAATATTGTACTTTACTGGACGACCGCTCTGAGACTCTATTCGCCACGTAACTTTTATTACCTTCACGAGAAACGATATTGAACGTGCTGTGTGTTTCATATACGGACCAATATGTGTCTGACTGTGTCTTGAAAAATGTGTATACATACATACATATATATATATATAGATGTATGGAGGTGTCTTGTGTACTCACTTTTTCCTCGATTTTTGCGGCGGCGTTATCCACGAGCTCACCGACCGCCTTTACCACGGAACCACCCGCTTGCTCTTTTCTCGACATGTGGCCACGGAATGACGCTTGTATCTTTGTCGCGGCGTTACAGAGCTCTGTGCGAACAAATGATAGAACATCTTGTAACAGCGATCGAACGTCAATGGGCCGAGGTGAAATATATCGGTTTTTTCTTTCTTTCTTTCTAGTTCTTCTCGCAATAGTAACAGAAACTCAATGTCGGCCCAGTTTTCGCAAGGTGTCATCGAGCAATCTTTCGGTTAACCCGTTCGATCAAATTGTAATTTGTGCGGGTTTTTTTTCCGATCGAATGAGAAAAAATTCTCACTTTACGAACAGGTGTTTATACCGAGTTATTTATCGTTTAGATCGATGGATCGCCTAATATTTTTTTTATCAAAAATGATGGGACCGTTCGTTGAAAAAAAAAATACAATTATTATCATTATTGTCTATCGTTTCTCGTCTGGAAATTAACGGGTTACGCCACTCTAAATGCCGAAAAAATACGCTTTTTTGGGGATTTTTTTTTTTCAGAAAAAACTACAATATAAATCGAGATTGCAAAATAGGGTGTTTATCATAGACATCAGTGACTGTATACAATAATTTTTTTGCAGCGATTAATTTCAAAATGGCGACTTTACAGCGTTTTTTCGATGACGTCTCCGTTTTGTGTTGGCCGAAAACATAACTCAGACAATTTTCAACCGATTCACTTGAAATTCTCAATATATCTTTAAAAATACATTGTCTATGGAAGTGCGTAGGATTTAAAAAAAAAAATTTCATAGTTCATTTGTTATTAACAATATTCTGACGAATTTTGAAGCAAATTTTTCACTTTTCACTTTAGAAGTGACGCCATTTGGCCAAAAATCAATATATCGACAAAAATCCTACGCACTCTCATAGACAATGTATTTTTAAAGATATATTGAAAATTTCAAGTGAATCGGTTGAAAATTATCTGAGTTATGTTTCCGGCCAACAAAAATGGAGACATCGTCGAAAAAACGCTGCACAGCCGCCATTTTGAAATTAATCGCTTCAAAAAAATTATTGTATACAGTCACTGATGTGTATGATAAACAACCTATTTTGTAATCTCGATTTATTTTGTAGTTTTTGTGAAAAAAAACCTCAAAAAAGCATTTTTTTCGGCCTCTAGAGTGGCCTAATCCCTCATGGTACTAGTCTGGTAACTTAAGCCGATTTTCATGTCTTTTTTGGAGTGTGTTTTTTTGTAGGTAAATAAAAATGAATCGTTTTGGATATTTAGGATGTTTTTATTTACATTTTAAAGATACAGAAAAAAATTAGTTTGAACAAATTTAATAGTTTATTATAATTATTAATATTATTGCTCGAAGTTGGCACCTCGAAGTTGGCAGCCCGGGTCCTAACTTTTTTTCTACCGAACCGATTGCTTTCAAATTTTAACAGGCTACTCTACACACTTATAGTTCTCGTCGGAACTACCGAGGAAATTTTGCACCCCTAACTTTTTATTTTACAACCCCTTCTTTGCTAAAATTAAAGGACGTTTTTTTTCCAAAGTCCGCCATTTTGTTATTTATCCATGAAATTTAACTTCAGTAGTTCCGACCAGAATGACATGTCTATAGATTAAGAATTATCAAGAATTTTTGATTTCAGATAACATCAAGAGCCAAAATCACAGGGGCCACCCACGCGCTTTTTTTTTCGAGGTACCAACTTCGATCAATATTAATAATAATAATAAACTATTGGATTTTTTCAAAAAAAAAATTTTTTGTATCTTTAATATGTAAATAAAAACATCCTAAATATCCAAAACGATTCATTTTTATTTTCCTACAAAAAAACGCCCTCCAAAAAAGACATGAAAATCGGCTCAAGTTACCAGACTACTACCTTATGGGGCGCGGAGGGGCATTAATAAAAAAAGAATTTTTCTCGGACGTCAGTAAAAAGTCAATCTTCCATTCGACTTTGTCAAATGGAAGATTGCTTGAAATATGAAAAAAATTTATCCGGCAATGAAATCAATCAGTGTCCACGCAGCGAAATTGGCTTCGCAAAGTAATTTCTCGTATTTTCCCCACGTACAATCTCGACGCTTCAGGCACGCCGGACCAAAATGAAACGCCCAAGAGACAAAGGAAGATTTCCCGATTCTCCTTGTTTTTCGTTGAACCGGAAAAATATTGGTTATCCATCGATATTAGAAAAAATAGAAATTGTGAAATAGTTTACATTTATAGAGACGTTCGGCGATTTTGAATAATTTTGAAAAGTAAATAACGTCCTTTATTAAATATATCTTAAACTGACAAAGGACAAAAAAAAAGTGTAGCAATGACGTGTCCCACTCTTATCAATATACAGCCGTGAATGAAGGGCTAAAAGACAGAGGGTGCGTGGCGTCGCTTGAGTCAGGGGGATGAGAAATTGAGCAGTGAAACAAAGTGATAAGGGGTGAAAGATGATGAGGGTGAGGATGAAAGAAAAAGAAGTTACATTGTGGGGAACGAGAGAAAAGTGGACGTTTGAACGAATGAAATTAATAAACTCACCCTTGTCGTCCGCTCGAAATTCCTCTTGTAGTTGCTCCTGCGTCGGTTCGCTCTCCTCCTCGATTTTGGTCCCCTTCTGTTGTGTCGTGGCCTCAACCTCTTTCATGCTCTTTCTTGCGTGATGTCCGCGAAACGCCGCCTGTATCCTCGTCGCAGCTTCCACCTCGTTAACCTCTGTACCTTCGATCACACCGTTATTAACGGACGCGGCCGACGATGCTACCTCGGCCGGCGATCCTGCCTCAGCCGTTGACACACCGCTTACCGTTGTTTTTGGTATATCTGAGACGAGTGGAAAATTTATGTTTGATTTTTTTCATGATTTGTTTTTCGTTACTAATGGCATGATGGTCGTTTGAATGGAAAAAGGATGCAAGTGGGAGAGTCAGAAAAATTCATAACGCATCGCAATGTAGTTACAGAATACTGGGATGTTTGCAGGAAGTTTAAGGTAGTAGTCTGGTAACTTAAGCCGATTTTCATGTGTTTTTTGGAGGGCGTTTTTTTGTAGGAAAATAAAAATGAAACTTTTTGGATATTTAGGATGTTTTTATTTACTTATTAAAGATACAAAAAAAAATGTTTTGAACAAATTTAATAGTTTATTATTATTATTATTATTGATCGAAGTTGGCACCTCGAAAAAAAAGCGCGTGGGTGGCCTCGGTGATTTTGGCTCTTGATGTTATCTGAAATAAAAAATTCTTGATAATTCTTAATCTATAGACATGTCATTCTGGTCGGAACTACTGAAGTTAAATTTCATGGATAAAATAACAAAATGGAATAAATAACAAAATGGCGGACTTTGGAAAAAAAATCTTTTTTCCAGAATTATTCTGCTTTGGAAAAAAAATCTTTTTTCCAAAGTCCGCCATTTTGTTATTTATCCATGAAATTTAACTTCAGTAGTTCCGACCAGAATGACATGTCTATAGATTAAGAATTATCAAGAATTTTTGATTTCAGATAACATCAAGAGCCAAAATCATCGGGGCCACGCACGCGCTTTTTTTTTCGAGGTGCCAACTTCGATTAATAATAATAATAATAATAAACTATTAAATTTTAACAAAAAAATTTTTTTTGTATCTTTAATATGTAAATAAAAACATCCTTCATATCCAAAACGATTCATTTTTATTTTCCTACAAAAAAACGCCCCCCAAAAAAGACATGAAAATCGGCTTAAGTTACCAGACCTTAACGTTAGTACCTTAACGGGTTAGGCCGCACTCTAGAGGCCGAAAAAATAGGCTTTTTTCGGGATTTTTTTTCAGCAAAACTACAAAATAAATCGTGATTACAAATTAGGTTGTTTATCATACATATCAGTGACTGTATAGAATAATTTTTTTGAAGCGATTAATTCTAAAATGGCGGCTGTGCGCAGCGTTTATCGCAGAACTGCATTATTCAAGATGGCCGGAAACATAACTCAGACAATTTTCGATCGATTCACTTGAAATTTTGAATATATCTTTAAAAACACATTGTCTATGGAAGTACGTGAGATTTTTTTTTATATTGCATAGTTCATTTGTCATTAACAATTTTCTGACGATTTTTTTAAACGCAGGATTCTACTTTGAGACGTTGAAAAAATTGAATGTTTTTTTTTTTACATTTTTCGAAAGTAAATATATTCGAGAAATATTCTCTTGAAATTTTAGATCGATTTAAGCAGTCTAACTGTACTTTTACCGACCCTCAAACGTAACTACCCGAGCGCGCTAATTCGACGCGCCGAAACTTTGAACGCGTTTATCTCGAAACTATTTTTTTACAGCGCTTGGTGCAAAAATTTCCGAAACTACCGAACCGATTGTTGCGAAAATTTAACCACATATTCTGGATACCCATAGCAACCGGCTGAACTAGAATTAATCAAAAATGTTGATTTTTACTATTTTTTTTGTTGCCAAAAAGCAGTGAAAAAACATGCAATTTTTTTCTTCCTTTTTTTTCACCGCCATTTTGTTATTTTTGCATGTACATTAAAAATTGTAGTTCAGTCGGTTGCTAGTGACATATTGAATCTAAAAATTCAAAATTTTTCTGCTTTGGATTGTCCATTTTTTGAAATTTCAACACTAGCGCAGACCCACCTACTAATCGAGGCGTTGTATTCAAACGGTGTTTTTGTATGTTAAAAGTGCATAAAGTATATAACAAAAAAATTTTAAATGTATCTCAGGAGTGTATTTATCAAGCTTAACAAACCCTACATCAATATCTTTATTCATAATCTCATAAAAAATTCATAAACAATAGCCTTTTTCTCGACCACCCAAAGTAGAATCCTGTCAAGCAAATTTTTCCACTTATCACTTTAGAAGTGCGCCATTTGGCGAAAAATTAATATATCGAAAAAAATCCTACGCACTTCCATAGACAATGTATTCTCGAAGATATATTCGAAATTTCAAGTGAATCGGTTGAAAATTGTCTGAGTTATGTTTCCGGTCAGCAAAAACGGCGACGTCATCGAAAAAACGCTGCACAGCCGCCATTTTGGAATTAATCTCTTCGAAAAAATTCATGTATACAGTCACTGATATCTATGATAAACACCCTATTTTGTAATCTCGATTTATTTTGTAGTTTTTCTGAAAAAAAAAAAGAGATATCCCCAAAAAAGCCTATTTTCGGTCTCTAGAGTGGCCCAACCCCTTAACGGTCGTCTCTCTTCTTCGGACGTTCACGTTATATAGAGGCAAACTGCGTGGTGTGTATGTGTGTATTTTTGTGTGCTGGGCTTGCGAAACGAACGGGGTTTTCTGTTGAGGGCGAATCGAGAGGGATGGTTATATAAAACCTTGGTGAGGGTGGCCGAGCACCGGAAGTGGCACTCCTGGCACACCTGCATCAGCGAGAGCCGCGAGAGATACGTATAACGACCAAGGTTTTCATGCATATATAAAGGAACGAAGGTATTATCGATCGTCCTTCGGATCGTTTGTCGAGGACTCACGGGAGAGGGTGGGCTTTTTCGCTCGGGCACCTTGGGATTTCGTTCACGTTTCAAGGATGTTCTTGTACGAAAAGCCCCCCCCGAGAATTTCATCGTACAGATTCTGTCGCGATGAAGAGGGTTTTCCGTGTATTTCGGCCGTGGCATAAAAATCAGTAGGCTCCCATGTCCATCCCCTAAATCTCGAGGGGTCTCGATCCTGAACGATAACGTCTAACTCCCGTAAAAGTCCTCGTACTGTCGGGGCCAACAATCGCTAATATATAAAACACACGTAAATTCGTAACGGAATGACGGACGTACGATTCGTCACAATGTACTTTTCATTATTCTTATCGTTTCTTCTCGGCTGTTGTGTTTTTTCTTGTATTTTTCGCGAATCGCACAAAGGCACATTACTTTCGAGAACGAAGAAGAAACAAAACAACGCCCGAGCTCGGGTTGAACTCGCTTGTGCGTACGCGGATTGAAGAAGAAAATAATGATAATAGAAAAAAAAAGAAGAGGAACGGGAACAAAGAGTGCATGAATCATTGGCCCGGAATCGTTGAAGACAACGACCGCGAGGGACGAAGAGGATATTCAACTGTTTACAAAGTACGTATACGGATATATACGTGCGTTTCTCTTTCACGTCGCTCAACTAAGGTTGGATTTGTCGAGATAAAACCCGAGTATTTACCAACAGTGTGTAGGACATACCAACGTACACGCTAGAGACGAAGAGAGAAAGCGAGAGAGAAAGAACGAAAACACAAACTGCCAACGTAGAGCGCCTGAGGTGCTTTTTTTTTTGTCAATCCTTCTCATACCCCCTTGCAACAGCAGCAACAGTCTGTATCGGTATATAAACGTGAAAAAGACCACGTCTGTGACTGTATAACATTGGTAAACTATCTCTTTCTCATCGCGAAAGTAGGTATTTCCGGGTTTGCCTTCGAGCTCATTCTTCCCTGATATTCCGGCCTCGTTCCCATACACGTTAAGGGATGTACACAGGGGTTTGGGGTTGATGCACACTATGACCGGCTCTCTTTGATCATCAACGAGAAACAAAAGAGAAGAAACGTGACGAAAAAACGAAGAAGAAGAACAATACATTGCAACGGAGAATTCTCCTACGTAATTCATTTAGAGCTTTCTCTCTTTCTCCGGTGTTTCACGGCGAATAAAGTGAATTCCTAGCAGCAGCAATTTTTTTTATTCATATCACGGGATAACGCTCGAGATGAATATATAATGGGAATAGTCTACGGAAAGAGGAAAAAGAGCGAAAAGAAAATTGTAACAAGTTTTAGCTGGGAGCGACGAAGAGTCAGCCACCGGAAGTATATTTCAGGGCGTTTGTACTCGTCTAACAGCTGTTTTTTTTTCTCGCTGTTCGCAGACAAAGTTCGATGCGAGCTTTATTGGTTTCTGATTTTATCGATATTGGCGATATATCGGCAAAACGGAAGTGATGCACCCATCGTTTTTCACGCTTCATTAACGTCACTGCCGATTTGTTCATTATTGTTTTTGTGCCTCACACAGAGAGGAGTCTTTTGTCAGGACAGGAAAAACAAATAAACACACAAAAATAGATTTTTCAATGTTGAGGGAGTTGGGAATATTTCGAAAAGTCGAAGAAGCAGGAAAATTCTTGTTTTCTTTGTTTCCGGTCTGCTGCAGCCCCGCAAGGGCAGTAAAGTGGGAAAGTCAGCCACCAGAAGTATATTTCAGGGCGTTTGTATCCGTCTAACAGCTGTTTTTTTTCTCGCTATTCGAAGCCAAAGTTCGCATGCCAGCCTTATTGTTTTCCGATTTTATCGATATTGACAATATATCGGCAAAACGGAAGTGATACCCATCGATTTTCACGCTTGATTAAGGGGGAAAATAGGGTTAGACGGTTCAAAAAATCGATTTACTTTTTATTTCATAATTTGTTAGTAAAACTATTGAAAAATATGTTCCCAAAATTTTAAATGAAAATTCCGACTCGTTCTATTGTTATAAGCCATTAAGGCGGGAAATAGGGTTAGGACAGCGTTTTCTCAATAATATTCATGAATTTTTTTATACTATAAAAAATGAATATAATTTTTTTTCTATTTTTTCAAACGCGTTTTTCTGAAAACGACTTTTTTTTAACTTGCGTACACGCTAATTTGCAAAGTTTTCAACCAATCGTTTTGAAAATTGGCAGTTACTTTCTTCATAGTAGAAGTGGTGGAGTGGGCTCTATATGAACCTAAAATCGGAATATTATCATTATTTGAAATTTTTTTTTGCAAATAAAGTTGTAAAAATGGCAAAAAATCATGCTTTTTTGTTTTGACCCCTGTAAAAATTCAATTTTCAATTTTTTTGATAGCATTTAGGTTCATATAGAAGAGAGACATATAATAAAAGTAAATTCCAACTTCGTTTGACTTCAGATGAAAATTGCGGCTTCCAGAATGTACGCAAAATGCTGAGTCTGATTGTGACCTGCAATATGGGGTCGCTAATATTTTATAGTATATACTTAAATATATGTATAAAAATTTTATACTATATACTTAAATATATGTATAAAATATTCTCAAAGTTTCAATAAATTATATTAATTTTTTATACTATAAAAAAATTCATGAAAATCATTGAGAAAACGCTGTCCTAACCCTATTTCCCCCATCAAACGCGTTTTTCTGAAAACGACATTTTTTGAACTTGCGTACAGGCTAGTTTGAAAAGTTTTCAACCAATCGTTTTGAAAATTGGCAGTTACTTTCGTCGTAGTATTGGGCTCTATATGAACCTAAAATCGGAATATTATCATTGTTTAGAATAATTTTTTTTTTGCAAATAAAGTTGTAAAAAATGGCAAAAAATCATGCTTTTTTGTTTTGACCGCTGTAAAAAATGCAATTTTCAATTTTTTTGATAGCATTTAGGTTCATATAGAAGAGAGACATATAATAAAAGTAAATTCCAACCTCGTTTGATTTCAGATGAAAATTGCGGCTTCCAGAATGTACGCAAAATGCTGAGTCTGATTGTGACCTGCAATATGGGGTCGCTAATATTTTATAGTATATACTTAAATATATGTATGAAAATTTTATAGTATATACTTAAATATATGTATAAAATATTCTCAAAGTTTCAATAAATTATATTCATTTTTTATACCATAAAAAAATTCATGAATATCATTGAGGAAACGCTGTCCTAATCCTATTTCCCCCCCTTAAGGGGTCATATGCAGTTGGGAATTTCAAAAAATCGATTTTTTTATTGCATTTTCGGAATACACATATAGTTGAGTATATTCTCTGAAAATTTCAAATCGATCCGGTAAATATTCTTGGAGATACATCCATATTTGCAAGGACGCCCGGGAGCGATTACAAATTAGGCGGCCTAAGCTTTGAACGCATTTTTCTCAAAACAGTGTTTTCAAAGACGGCGAGCACGATTTTTCAAAAAACGGCTCAACCAATCTGTCTGCAATTTTAACACAACCTTCTTAGATATATTCTCCAGGTATTGATCGAAGGAATAGGATTTCCGATAATTATTTCTATTTTTTTTAAACAATTGAACGAATAAGTTTTGGTCGAAAATTGGAATTTTTTCTTTATCGAGCTGCCATTTTGTCAAAAATGAAAATTTCGACTATTCCTTCGATCAATACCTAGATTTATCTATCCACTAATACAATCTTTTTGGTTTTTCATTTTGGATAATCCAAACCGGAAATATCGTGCTCACCGCCAAACACCTTTTTTTACAGGAGCTCCCGGATCTCGGCTATAGCAGCTTTAAAAATCATTATTTTTACAAATAAAAAATATGAAAATAAAGTTAAAAGTTACCACGATACGTATATAAATTTTTACGTTAATAAATAAAAATGTCTTTCCAGGAAAAATTCTTGAAAAATCGCCTTTTTTCGGTCTTCTCACTGCGTATAACCCTTCAATACTGATTTGTTTATTATTATTTTCGTGCCTACACAGAGAGGAGTCTTTTGTCAGGACAGGAAAAACAAACACGCAAAAGCGGATTTTTCAACGTCGAGTGAGCGGAAAATATTTCGAAAATTCGAAAAAGACGGAAAACGCTTGTTTTCTTTGTTTGCCGATTTGCCGGAGGCCCGAGGCAGTAATTTTCCCGGTGCGCGCCACACGGTATAAATAGATATCGTCAGAAATGCATAACTTTATGCTTTTAAGGCGCCGGATATGCCGATAAATCGATTTACAACCCCGTGGTTCCACACGCTGTCAGTTCACGATTTTCCTTCCACTACGATAAGTATAATATAAAGAGGGGGGGGACAAAAAAAACGTGTATAGCTGAAATTGAATTATGACTTTTTCTTATCTCTCACGATATCTACTTACGCGGGTCTTCTTTTTTTTTTCTTCTGTTTCCAACAAGCCTATGTATCTCACAGTGAAAATATCGACGACATAACATTGGAAACGAAACGTTGATTGAATTTATTGAATGACTCTTATCGTAATGTATATTTATATACGTTATCTATCGTTCCACTATCCACTCCCCGCCCACCACCACCTCCTCGATTCTTCATTTTTCTTTGCCTCCACTACGCCACATTATACATTAAAGGGACAATTCCTAGTCGACCTTTCACCGAATAACCTACCGAACAGGGTCGCTTATTTTTAGTTTATTTAACGTGAAAAGATAGGAAAAAAATTTCCGTGAATATCCCACGACGTGATATTTATGAAATTGAAATGAAATTGAAAAAAAAAATTATTGTATACAGTCACCGATATCTATGATAAACACCCTATTTTGTAATCTCAATTTATTTTGTAGTTTTTCTGAAAAAAAAATCCCCAAAAAAAGCCGATTTCTTCGGCCTCTATACAGTAGCCTAACCCTTTAAGGGGTGTACCCTAATTAGAATGTAAAAAATCGATTTTTTTTATTGAATTTTTCGATATATATATTTACAAGTATCATACTAAAATTTTATTAAAATCTGAGCAGTCTAAGTGTACTTTTGAGCGACGTTTACTTAGCTACCTGAGCGCGCTAATACGCACCGCGCGCACTTTAAGGAAGGAAATAGGGTTAGACGGTTCAAAAAATCGATTTTTTTAAATTTCATAAATTGTTAGTAAAACTATTGAAAAATATGTGCCCAAAATTTCAAATGAAAATTCCGACTCGTTCTATTGTTATAAGCCATTAAGGTGGGAAATAGGGTTAGGACAGCGTTTTCTCAATGATTTTCATGAATTTTTTTATAGTATAAAAAATGAATATAATTTATTGAAACTTTGAGAATATTTTATACATATATTTAAGTATATACTATAAAATTTTTATACATATATTTAAGTATATACTATAAAATATTAGCGACCCCATATTGCTTGCTTTTCTTGGTACTATTTTCTCAAACGCGTTTTTCTAAAAACGACTTTTTTTTAACTTGCGTACACGCTAGTTTGAAAAGTTTTCAACCGATCGTTTTGAAAATTGGCAGTTACTTTCTTCATAGTATTGCGCTCTATGTGAACCTAAAATCGGAATATTATCATTGTTTAAAATAATTTTTTTTTGCAAATAAAGTTGTAAAAAATGGCAAAAAATCATACTTTTTTGTTTTGATCCCTGTAAAAAATTCAATTTTCTATTTTCTTGATAGCATTTAGGTTCATATAGAAGAGAGGCATATAATAAAGGTAAATTCCAACCCCGTTTGATTTCAGATGAAAATTGCGGCTTCCAGAATGTACGCAAAATGCTGAGTCTGATTGTGACCTGCAATATGGGGTCGCTAATATTTTATAGCATATACTTAAATATATGTATACAAATTTTATAGTATATACTTAAATATATGTATAAAATATTCTCAAAGTTTCAATAAATTATATTCATTTTTTATACTATAAAAAAATTCATGAAAATCATTGAGAAAACGCTGTCCTAACCCTATTTCCCCCCTTAAGGTAGTAGTCTGGCAACTTAAGCCGATTTTCATGTCTTTTTTGGAGGGCGTTTTTTTGTAGGAAAATAAAAATGAATCGTTTTGGATATTTAGCATGTTTTTATTTACATATTAAAGATACAAAAAAGAATTTTTTTGAAAAAATTTAATAGTTTATTATTATTATTATTGATCGAAGTTGGCACCTCGAAAAAAAAGCGCGTGGGTGGCCCCGGTGATTTTGGCGCTTGATGTTATCTGAAATAAAAAATTCTTGATAATTCTTAATCTATAGACATGTCATTCTGGTCGGAACTACTGAAGTTAAATTTCATGGATAAATAACAAAATGGCGGATTTTGGAAAAAAAAACTTTTTTCCAAAGTCCGCTATTTTATTATTTATTAGTTAAATTTCATGGATAAATAACAAAATCGCGGACTTTGGAAAAAAAAAACTTTTTTAGAAAGTCCGCCATTTTGTTATTTATCCATGAAATTTAACTTCAGTAGTTCCGACCAGAATGACATGTCTATAGATTAAGAATTATGAAGAATTTTTTATTTCAGATAACATCAAGAGCCAAAATCACCGGGGCCACCCACGCGTTTTTTTTTCGAGGTGCCAACTTCGATCAATAATAATAATAATAAACTATAAAATTTTTTCAAAAATTTTTTTTTTTGTATCTTTAATATGTAAATAAAAACATCCTAAATATCCAAAACGATTCATTTTTATTTTCCTACAAAAAAACACCCTCCAAAAAAGACATGAAAATCGGAAAATGACGTTTTTGGACGGCTTGTTGATAAAATCTCCGAAACTATCGAACCGATAATCACCAAAATTTTACCACATGTTTTTTACGACTATAGCTATAGCGCATATCATACGATTTTTGAAATTTTTAGTTGAACTATTTTTTTTTTGCAAAAAACGATGGAAAAAAAACGTGCTTTTTCGTGGTTTTTCGAAAAATCGCCGCCATTTGGTCATTTTTGAAAAAATCAAAAATCGTATGATATCCGCTATAGCTATTAACCTACTGAACCTAAAACCATTTTGTTTTTTTTTTTTCCCGATCATCCATTCCAGAGATTTCATCAACAGCGCACACCCATCTTTTTTTTGCATCTTCCCCCCCCCCCCCATTTTTCTCTACAAAAACTGACTAAAATAAATAAAAAAAAAAATTTTTTGTGTATTTTAAAAGTGTGTGTATTAGGTCCAACACTTTATATATCAATATTTATAATTTAAACTCGTCAAAAAAATTCGTGAAAATAGCGTTTTTTTTGCGCGTCCAATTAGGTTAGACGCCTTAATTTTCCGTACACAACGTAAACCGCGCCTCTCTTCAGTTTTTATTTTCTTCTCCCCGCTCCCGTCGCTCTCCGCCAACGATCGAATTAATTAAATTTTCCTTTATCGAATAAAAGATTATCGATGAACATCGCGAGTTCCGTTTCATCGTTCGAACTCTTCCGGTTGCCCGCCGATAGCCGTTCGAGAAATCCAATTTGACTACGAAAGAGTGCGTTTGACGTATCGATCCAATTAGAAATAGCAAACGAGACGGAGAATCCGGAGCCCGAGGATTGTGTATTCTTTCACGGGGCGTCGTGCGCCCCCGCGTTAATCCCGAAGAAAGTAAAGAAACGGGACGGGGAAAAGGAGAGGAAAAAAATGAAGAAAAAAAACGAACGTATTGGAAATTCTTTAAATCTCGATATTTCACTGACACTCGGGCGATAAAGACGATTCAGCGAAGTTTTCTCTGGGTTTCATGTCTAAACATCACGTTGCAATTACTTTACAGATAATAACATCCCAGACGAAAACTACACAGCACATATTTATACATGCGGTTTAATCGGTTTTGTTAAGTTTTATTGGGTTTTGAACGCAACAACCGCAACCCAAACCCCAAACCAAAACCCAAAACCCAACAAAACCCACTAAAACGGATGTGTAAATATGTGCTGTGTAGTTTTCGCCTGCGATGTTATTATCAGTAAAGTTATTGCAACGTGATGTTTAGACGTGCTACCTTTCACTGTCCCGACGGAAATTAAATAGCCGGCCTCCTATTCCGATTCACGTTTTATGTTTTTTTATTTGCGCGCGAAAAAAAAAATAGTAGAAAATAAAAATTCACTCAAACGTCGTGGTCGTGTTCGAAATGCTCTTCACGGGTGTTGTATAAAAATTATGAAAAAATCGTACGAGGCTGGTTGTATATTTTTTTTTTAATTTAAATATAATTTAAATAAATTTATCCTGTCGTACGATTTTTAAGATGTTCGTTTGTAAGATCGTAGAAATCATCTCGGCAAAGCGTTCGTTTGGAATTTCCCGATAGGATACCTTTTTTTTCTTCTTCTAAGTTGAAAAGAGGATCTTGGAGCGACGATCCCTTAATGCCCCCCGATTTAGCAGCGGTCGAATTGGAGGGAAGTTGATGTTTTTTGTTTGGCCTCGATAACCGTCAACGGTTCGTTTTTATTCGATTTTTTTTTTTTTAGACGAGGATGATTGGGGTTTTTTTCCGCCGATGACGAGACCTTTTCTCGTTTATCGATGCATGTGTAGGCGGGAAGAATAATAATCAGGTGTATACTAGGGCGATTTTTTTTTTTTCGACTATTTTTTTTTTTCAGTCCCCACCCGAAATTTTGTTGGATATGTCGAAAAAGAAATTCCCTGAAAGTTACAGCCCTTAATATTAATTCTAAGCACTTTCCCAAAGCGTGAGAAGATTTTCCATCTAAAATACACGTAAATCGAATTTTTCTTTTTTTTTTCAAATTTCTATAACTCAGCCGCATTTTATGCTATCATATTGTTCTTGGTTTCGATTTACTCGGAATGAAACAATCTAAAAAAGTGCCTTTTGCGGCGAAAGTGTAAATTTTACTGGTGAGTTGGTACGGGTCACTGAAGTTGATTTTTACTCAAAATTCTCGTTTTTTTTTGCTGTTATCTCCGAAACAATTAACTTTACGAAAAAAATGTGAATGAAAAATTTGTTGGAAATTTAATTTCCTACAAAAAAGGTCCTATCGACCCAATTGCTTAGATTAATATTTCTTGAGATATTGAACTTTTTTTATTTGTTTATTTTTTTATTATTTAATATTTCATATTTTATAAATTTTATACTACTCATAAGTTAAAGTTCAATATCTCAAGAAATATTAATCTAAGCAATTGAGTCGATAGGACCTTTTTTGTAGGAAATTCAATTTCCAACAAATTTTTCCTTCACACTTTTTTCGTAAAATTAATTGTTTCGGAGATAACAGCAAAAAAACGAGATTTTTGGGTAAAAATCAACTTCAGTGACTCGTATCAACTCACCAGTACAATTTACACTTTCACCGCAAAAGTCACTTTTTTAGATTGTTTTATTCCGAGTAAATCGAAACCAAGAACAATATGAGAGCATAAAATGCGGCTGAGTTATAGAAATTTGAAATAAAAAAAAATCGATTTACGTGTATTTTAGATGGAAAATCTTCTCACGCTTTGGGAAAGTACTAAGAATTAATATTAAGGGCTGTAACTTTCAGGGAATTTCTTTTTCGACATATCCAACAAAATTTCGGGTGGGGACTGAAAAAAAAATCGCCCTAATGTATACATATACAGAGAATACGAATTTCATGCGTATCAAAGATATCCCTGAGGCGAAAAGCTCATCCGCGAACACATTAAAAAGTATCGTACACTTTTTCATTTATAAAAGAGAGCGAGAAATAAGAAAAAAAAGGGACGTTCGTCAGACCGTTCACATTCCCAGCTCTTTTTTGTGTTCACATTCCCCAGCGAACCGCTTGATTCCCGAACATTGTTTCAGCTGGCACCGAAACGTGTACAGTGAAACTAACTCTGAAAAGTTTTTCACATTTTTCTTTCTCCCTCTCTTTCTCTCTCTTTCGTCAGCTCTGTTTTCACCCCCCGAAGTTGGACTTTGGCGTCGTTTGGCTTTCAACCCTTCCTCATCCAACGACTACAATTCCTATATATCACGTGCATGTTTGTATGTAGGAAACACCAACACCCACACAAGATTCTGTATCTCGAGTTAGAAAAACAAAAATCTCGCGGATCAACTCCCCCCCCCCCTCCCCCCGCCCCCCATTCAATTGGTTGGAAATTTTTAAATATATTTTGGAGTGGACGAAATATTGATTAATTATTCTTTTTACAAACAATTCTGTATTGTGAATAGTCGTTTTTCACCAGCGTTGCCAGGTACTTTTTTTATCTCTTAATTATCTTGGAAAAATATAGCTTTCCCAAAAGAGAAAACAGTATTTCAGGAAGAATGTTAACAACAGACATCTTTGAACAAAGTTATCTCGTGCATCACTTCTACGGGGAATGGAGAATGAAAAATAAAAATGAGAACAAAGGAATTGGCAAGATTAACGATAAAATAAAGGTACAATTTGTTGGAAATTTTGAAATATACTTTGAAGTGAAAGGAAATATTGATTAATTATTCTTTTTACAAACAATGTTGTATTGTAAATAATCGTTTTAAACCAGCGTTACAAGACACTTTTTTTACCTCTTAATTATCCCGGTAAAATTTACCCTTCCAAAAGAAAACAGTATTACAGGAAAAATGTTAACAACAGACATCTTTGAACAAAGTTATCTCGTGCATTATTTCTACAGGGAATAGAGAATGAAAAATAAAAATATAAACAAAGGAACTGGCAAGATGAACGATAAAATAAAGGTACAATTTGTTGGAAATTTTGAAATATTTTGAAAAAAAAATTTTTAAGTGAAAGGAAATATTGATTAATTATACTTTTTACAAACCATGTTGTATTGTAAATAGCCATTTTTAACCAGCGTTACAAGGCACTTTTTTTATCGCTTAATTATCTTGGGAAAATATACCCTTTCCAAAAGAGAAAACAGTATTTCATGGAAAAATTTTAACAACAGACATCTTTGAACAAAGTTATCTCGTGCATTATTTCTACGGGGAATAAAGAATGAAAAATAAAAATAAGAACAAAGGAATTGGCAAGATTAACGATAAAATAAAGGTACAATTTGTTGGAAATTTTGAAATATCTTGAAACAAAATTTTTAAGTGGAAGGAAATATTAATGAAATATTCTTTTTACAAACAATTTTGTATTGTGAATGGTAGTTTTTCACCAGCATTACGAGGCACTTCATTTTACCTCTCAATTATCTCGGTAAAATTTACCCTTCCAAAAAAGAAAGCAGTATTTCATGGAAAAATTTTAACAACAGACATCTTTGAACAAAGTTATCTCGTGTATTATTTCTACGGGGAATAGAGAATGGAAAATAAAAATAAAAACAAAGGAATTGGCAAGATTAACGATAAAATAAAGGTACAATTTGTTGGAAATTTTGAAATATCTTGAAAAAAAATTTTTAAGTGGAAGGAAATATTGATTAAATATTCTTTTTACAAACAATTTTGTATTGTGAATAGTAGTTTTTCACCAGCGTTACGAGGCACTTTATTTTACTTCTCAATTATCTCGGTAAAATTTACCCTTCCAAAAAAGAAAACAGTATTTCGTGGAAAAATTTTAACAACGGACATCTTTGAACAAAGTTATCTCGTGTATTATTTCTACGGGGAATAGAGAATGAAAAATAAAAATAAGAACAAAGGAATTGGCAAGATTAACGATAAAATAAAGGTACAATTTGTTGGAAATTTTGAAATATCTTGAAACAAAATTTTTAAGTGGAAGGAAATATTAATGAAATATTCTTTTTACAAACAATTTTGTATTGTGAATGGTAGTTTTTCACCAGCATTACGAGGCACTTCATTTTACCTCTCAATTATCTCGGTAAAATTTACCCTTCCAAAAAAGAAAGCAGTATTTCATGGAAAAATTTTAACAACAGACATCTTTGAACAAAGTTATCTCGTGTATTATTTCTACGGGGAATAGAGAATGGAAAATAAAAATAAAAACAAAGGAATTGGCAAGATTAACGATAAAATAAAGGTACAATTTGTTGGAAATTTTGAAATATCTTGAAAAAAAATTTTTAAGTGGAAGGAAATATTGATTAAATATTCTTTTTACAAACAATTTTGTATTGTGAATAGTAGTTTTTCACCAGCGTTACGAGGCACTTTATTTTACTTCTCAATTATCTCGGTAAAATTTACCCTTCCAAAAAAGAAAACAGTATTTCGTGGAAAAATTTTAACAACGGACATCTTTGAACAAAGTTATCTCGTGTATTATTTCTACGGGGAATAGAGAATGAAAAATAAAAATAAGAACAAAGGAATTGGCAAGATTAACGATAAAATAAAGGTACAATTTGTTGGAAATTTTGAAATATTTTGAAAAAAAAATTTTAAGTGGAAGGAAATATTGATTAAATATTCTTTTTACAAACAATTTTGTATTGTGAATAGTAGTTTTTCACCAGCGTTACGAAGCACTTTATTTTACCTCTCAATTATCTCGGTAAAATTTACCCTTCCAAAAAAGAAAACAGTATTTCATGGAAAAATTTTAACAACAGACATCTTTGAACAAAGTTATCTCGTGTATTATTTCTACGGGGAATAGAGAATGAAAAATAAAAATAAAAACAAAGGAATTGGCAAGATTAACGATAAAATAAAGGTACAATTTGTTGGAAATTTTGAAATATTTTGAAACCAAATTTTTAAGTGGAAGGAAATATTGATTAAATATTCTTTTTACAAACAATGTTTTATTCCAAATAGTCGTTTTTCACCAGCGTTACGAGGCACTTTATTTTACCTCTTAATTATCTCGGTAAAAATTACTGTTCCAAAAGAAAACAGTATTTCATGGAAAAATTTTAACAACAGAGATCTTTGAACAAAGTTATCTCGTACATTATTTCTACGGGGAATAAAGAATGAAAAATAAAAATAAGAACAAAGGAATTGGCAAGATTAACGATAAAATAAAGGTACAATTTGTTGGAAACTTTGAAATATTTTGAAGTAAAAATTTTAAGTGGAAGGAAATATTGATTAAATATTCTTTTTACAAACAATGTTTTATTCCAAATAGTCGTTTTTCACCGGCGTTACGAGGCACTTTATTTTACCTCTTAATTATCTCGGTAAAATTTACCTTTCCAAAAAGAAAACATTATTTCAGGAAAAATGTTAACGATAATAAAGGTAACGATAAAATAAAGGTGAATAAATATACAATTCGTTGGAAATTTTGAAATATATTTTAAAGTGATAGGAAATATTGATTAATTATTCTATTTACAAACAATGTTTTATTCCAAATAGTCGTTTTTCACCAGCGTTACGAGGCACTTTATTTTACCTCTCAATTATCTCGGTAAAATTTACCCTTCCCAAAAAAGAAAACAGTATTTCATAGAAAAATTTTAACAACAGACATCTTTGAACAAAGTTATCTCGTGCATTATTTCTACGGAGAATGGAGAATGAAAAAGAAAGAAAAAAAAACAAATGGAATTGACAAGATTAACGATAAAATAAACGGTACGAAATGAATGATAGTTCGAAAAAAAAAAAAAACTTAATAAAACGTTTGGAAAAATTGGGTAAATAAAATCGATGCTCGCGGGGGTTGATCGAATATTTCCGATGTTCTCTTCGACACTTCGCACAATTTATCGCCGCGGTTAATCCGTTTTGTCGTTGTTAATTATCGCGTAAGCTCGACGAATCGACAAAATCAATTCGATTTTCCAATAAATTGACGAACGAGATGAATTAACGGAAAAGTCAACGGGAAAATTCCCCAATCGTACGTACGATCGTCGCTTTTCCTCCGAATACAAAAAAACTTTTAACGACACGTTGAGACTTGATAATGAACAAAAAATAAATAAAATAAAAAATCTGTCGAACCCAGACAGTTTGTATAACCGTCCACCGAATTGCGGAGGTTCGTACACGAGTGGCGATCGATATTTTCCACAATGAGCGGAAAAACCGCACGCAACGAAAAGCTTACGAGGGTAAAATCCTTTGAGAGGAAGCTTGAATTTTTTAAAGATCATAAAAAAAAAACTAAATTTTTTTTACACCGCAAAAAAAATTCTTCTGACAGAATATTTTCTTTTTTTTTCTTTTCCAACAGCTCGTTCGATCGACCGCCGAGTCTAGAGTTCGTTGCTCGACGAGGATTGGTCCAACGTGGACCGTTCCGCGTTAAATCCAATAAAGCCAAACGCTACATTGCACACTGTGTGTGTCGCTCGAAAAATAAAAATAAAATCCGTGATACAATAAAAAAAATTTCAACATTTATAGAGTGGGCCTGTTGTTTTTTTGGCACTACACAAGAAGGGGTTGCTTTGTTGCCCGATTGGCAAAAGGGGTATGAACGAAAGATAAGGGACTGAGATTGGAGGGTTGCGTTTGAAAGGTTGTCGGAGTAAAAGGGGTTGCTGAGGGTGTTTCTTAATTTATAAAAAAAATATAGACACACACACACTTATATAAAGTTACGATAGCGAGAGAATTTGGGTGGGGAGGAACGTGGGGGGCCACTGAAACTCACCTCGAGGAGCACGGACACGGAAAATTGAGCTCTCGCGCGAGACAAATACGGTAGAGCACACCTGGGGGTCCAAACTCGAACGTGTCACTGGCGCGCGACGATTCTCGCAAACCCCTTTTATAACCATCGCGAACTTCACCAGACTCCCCTCATATCCACCCCTAACTGCCCCCACCCGCCCCTGCCCCTCTCTTTGAGAGGGAAACCTGCGCGTCCATCCAACATGGTCTGGCTGCACACGGGGTGGCTTTTGCTCTCTCTTTCTCTCTCTCTCTCGCTCTCTCTCTCTCTATCTCTATCTCTCTCACCCTGTTTTGTGTCTGTGTTACGTCCGCGTTCTACACCCTCGAAGACTGTTTTCTCTCTCTTTCTCTCTCTATTTCCCCGAACGATATCTCAGCCCTTTCTTCTACTCGCACTATCACAGAGGTATATAGAGAAGCTCAGGGTAAACGGAGTCGTCGGGCAGTAAAAATCATCCCTCTGTAGAAAAAAAAAAAACATCACAATTTAACGGTGACTGGACGATTGAAAAAATCTGCACAAAATAGAAGGAGACATTCAGCTTGTTGAGTGTTTTAATTTTAAAAAACAAACAATTCGCCTCCCTTCCTACAATTTTTTTTGAATCTTCGATATGAATTTCTTCTATGGTCGTTGATAATATATCTGAGAATCGTTTGGTTGAAATTTTCGATAACCGCCCCTCTCAATTTTTTTACCCTAATAAACTTAAATGGGTTGATCCCAATTGACCTCCAGTCACCCCAAAATTCTTGCCGGCTGTGTCGCATCAAAATGCGCCACAGCCGGCAAGCATTTTCTCGCGGAATCAACGAGATTTACAATGCAAACTTTCCTTAAGGGGGCAAATAGGGTTAGGACAGCGTTTTCTCAATGATTTTCATGAATTTTTTTATAGTATAAAAAATGAATATAATTTATTGAAACTTTGAGAATATTTTATACGTATATTTAAGGGTGAACACCACTGTGAACCCCTGTTTTTTTTCACATTTTTCAAGAATTTTTTTTTGTGGGAAAAAAAAGGAGATATTCGAAAAATTTGTTTGGGTTTTGTTTCTTGTTTATTAATGTATCAAAAAACATTTTTTTCACATTTTTCACGCCGCATGGTGGCGCTGGGGAAGCTCTCGCGCAGGTGCTGTCGCGAGAGCTTCCCCAGTGCCACCATGCGGCGTGAAAAATGTGAAAAAAATGTTTTTTGATACATTAATAAACAAGGAACAAAAGCCAAAAAAATGTTTCGAATATCTTTTTTTTTTCCCACAAAAAAAAATTCTTGAAAAATGTGAAAAAAAACCGGGGGTCACAGTGGTGTTCACGCTTAAGTATATACTATAAAATATTAGCGACCCCATATTGTAGCTCACAATCAGACTCAGCATTTTGCGTACATTCTGGAAGCCGCAATTTTCATCTGAAATCAAACGAGGTTGAAATTTACTTTTATTATATGTCTCTCTTCTGTATGAACCTAAATGCTATCAAAAAAATAGAAAATTAAATTTTTCACAGGGTTCAAAACAAAAAAGCATGATTTTTTGCCATTTTTTACAACTTTATTTGCAAAAATAAAATTATTTTAAATAATGATAATATTCCGATTTTAGGTTCATATAGAGCGCAATACTATGAAGAAAGTAACTGCCAATTTTCAAAACGATTGGATGAAAACTTTTCAAACTAGCGTGTACGCAAGTTCGAAAAAAGTCGTTTTTAGAAAGACGCGTTTGAAAAAATAGTACCAAGAAAAACAAGCAATATGGGGTCGCTAATATTTTATAGTATATACTTAAATATATGTATAAAAATTTTATAGTATATACTTAAATATATGTATAAAATATTCTCAAATTTTCAATAAATTATATTCATTTTTTATAGTATAGAAAAATTCATGAAAATCATTGAGAAAACGCTCTCCTACTCCTATTTCCCTCCTTAATGGCTTATAACAATAGAACGAGTCGGAATTTTCATTAGGAATTTTTGGAACATATTTTTCAATAGTTTTACTAACAATTTATGAAATAAAAAAACAATCGATTTTATGAACCGTCTAACCCTATTTCACCCCTTAATACCGTCTTCCTGTCTCAACGGGGATTTTCTTTCAAGGTTTAAAAATTAAAAAAAACATTCCTAGGTACCATTAAGGGCAAAGTAAGGGTTTTCACTTTCGAAAAATCGAATTTTTTTTTGTCTTATCTTATTGTTTAACATTTCAAGAATATGTCCTTAAAATTTTTAACCGATCTAAGCAATATTCTTGAAGTTATTGTCTTATTAATCTCCTGGTCTTTAACGCTATAACTACCCGACTCTAACGCCAAAACTACTTTTTCAAAGTCCGTGTTCACTGCCATTTAAAAACTACTCGACCGATTCATTTCAAACTTTGTAGACATTTTGTACATATAAAATACCTCTCCCCAACGTTTAGTTAAATTTTTTTTTCCACATTAAGGGTGTTTCCCACCCACAAAATGGCGGAATTTTGTCGTGGAAAATAACATTTCACCCTTTAGATGGCCGCCAAAAATTTTTAAATGAAAAAAAAAAATTATCAGAGAACGTTGGGGGGAAGATTTGATTATAATTTGACTAAATTTTCATGGTTTTTCATTTTCAGATAATTTCCGGCCGAGTTATAGTGAACACCGCAAATTGTTTTTTTTCCAAGACGTTCCGGGGGAAGCTCTGTTACGGGCTTATGCTTCAAGATTTCTGCATGAAAAAATTACACAACATTGTCAAAAGTATGCTCAATAATGTACAAAAGGTTCGAATAAAATTGCCCAATCCATATTCGAGAAAAAAAATCGCAAAAAAAGTGTTGTTTTTTACGCTGAAACCCTTACCCCTCCCTTAAATATTTCAACATCGGTCTATTCTCCACTTATTTATTGACACTCGCGGGTACTCTGAAAATTTTCCTTCGAGTGGAATAAAAATAAATTAAGGGTTGTTAGCGCGGTTTGAAGTCGCCATTGATTCAATGGCGAGCGTGACCACGCTTCCAGACCGTTCTAATCATCGGAAAAAAAATCAAAAAAAGATCATATTAGCCGCTCTTAACTGGGAAATGTTAGTTTACGAGCGAAATATTCTCCTTTGCTTGACTCCCATTAACCCCTTCAACCCCCCGCCCCAAAGCCCCACCCCATCAGCTTGGTACAGAGACCCGCGGGAGCTTGATAGTCACGAAAACTATCCAGGTCTGCCAACCCCCGAGCTAACACACTCTGTGTACATCGTTTCCCTTCATCCCGCCCCATGCCATCTCTACCCACCCCTTTAAGGGAAATTCTATATTGTCGGGACGGCGGGGTGGGGGCGGGGGGCACTCTTCCGATATATGTATGCAAGCTCTCTCTCTCTCTCTCTCTCTCTCTCTCTCTCTCTCTCGGTAGAGGATTTTCCACCGACGCGCCACGAAGAGGAGCCGCCATTTGGCCCACTATATATACCCCAACGGTGGTGTCCCACCAGAATTTCCTCCTGGAATCGACCGGTGAAACCGGAAGTTCCCTTGGCGTAGAACCCACGACCAATCGAACGAGCGACGAACGACGTGAAGAAACTTCATTTTCCCGTGGTGAAAAAAAAAAACACACGAACGAACGCTTCCTCGAAATTGGCAACGAGAGGGTTGAGAGAGAGGAGAGTGGTTGTATCGAAGATATTGCGAGGAAGTTTACTTCTTTTTTTTTCCTTTTTTTTTCTACCAACTAGAATTTTCGAGGTCTCAAAATGTGTGTGTGTGTTTGTGTGTGGGAATGTCAATATTAATATCCTGGCAATTGCCGAGACAGGCGGATCAATAAATCGGACTTTTATCAACTATATGGTACGGGCAAGCTTTCTTTTTTTCTTTTTTTTTTCTTCTTATTTTTTTTTTTTTTTTTACAACTACGATGACCAACTTATAGCGCCGGAGTAGCGAATAAACTACCTCGGAGCGTGACACATATATCTACGAGTACACTAGGCGCGAAGTAGTGGCGGCTGTTCTCTATCGGACCACTTGCTACAGTACGGACGCACTGTAGCAAAAAAAAGTGTACACACGCTAGCCGGTAAGTTACCCGTGTCGTTCCGCACACATCTCGGGATCTGGGTCAATAATAAAATGAAAGAGAAGCCTATGATAATAGAAATTAATATTTTGAACGACCGCGTAAATGATTGATTGACAAAAGAAAATTAAGAAACGACGCTGGCGGAAAAATCGAATGGACATTTCGGATGGCCAAAAACGGTCCTGAGAAGGGATTTTTCTGTTTTTTTTTTTTTTTGGGGAGGGAATTCGCGATCCAGGGATATTTAATCAGCGATCGTTAGTCAATTTTCAAGTCAGGCATCGACGTTTTTTTTTTCATAAAGAAAGTTTTCTTTGTGTGGTAGCAATAAATTTGTAGAATAGGGTTTACACGATTTTTTTATGAAACGAATTTTTTTTTGTATGAAAAAGTGATTTATTTATAAAACTAATTACACATATATTTAGTATAAATATTAAGCTAATAAAAAATATTTTCTTTGTTACACAAAATGGCCGACTACTGGGCTATTTGCTTTTGGTACGTTTTTCTGATTGTCGTGACAAATAACATTGACAATTTTTACCCGATTGACTTGAAATTTTCAAACTATGTTTCTAATTGCATTTCTGCCGAGAAGTGCGTACGGAATTTTGGATTGATTCAAAAACTTTCCATTTTACGAGCAGTATTATAAGAAAATATTTCACTGGAAATTCACGTTTTACGTTCAAACGCCTACAATATTCGAATTAAACGATATTTTAAGAATTCCCTACGCACTTCTCTGGATATTCTGATGTAGATTAACGAGAAGTTACCAAAAGCAAATGGCCGTGGTCGGCCATTTTGTATAACAAAAAAAAACATTTTTTTATTAGCTTGATGTTTATACTATTTGAGTGTGTTTGGACCACACAACTGAAGTAAAACTTTTTTCGCAACATACAGATATATACATATATAAAAGAAAATTTTTTTTTTTCATGTTCATGGATTTTCATTGATAAATTAATATTTCAGATTTGAATTTTTTTTTGGTTGATGGTCCTGGAGCATCGCATTCATACTCCGAGTCTGTATCACTCCCTGCCATAATTTTATATTATTCAAACAAAAATTCACAGAATGTGAACTTTAAAATGAATTTACAATTTTAATCACTCTAAACGTCGAATACTTATGGTAGTAGTCTGATAACTTAAGCCGATTTTCATGTCTTTTTTGGAGGGCGTTTTTTTGTAGGAAAATAAAAATGAATCGTTTTGGATATTTGGGATGTTTTTATGCACATATTAAAGATACAAAAAAAAATTTTTTGAAAAAATTTAATAGTTTATTATTATTATTATTATTGATCGAAGTTGGCATCTCGAAAAAAAAGCGCGTGGGTGGCCCCGGTGATTTTGGCTCTTGATGTTAACCGAAATAAAAAATTCTTGATAATTCTTAATCTATAGACATGTCATTCTGGTCGGAACTACTGAAGTTAAATTTCATGGATAAATAACAAAATGGCGGACTTTGGAAAAAAAAACTTTTTTCCCTAAATATCCTAAATATCCAAAACGATTCATTTTTATTTTTCTACAAAAAAACGCCCTCCAAAAAAGACATGAAAATCGGCTCAAGTTACCAGACTGTTACCTTAATGTATTGAACAAAATATTGATTTATAAAATTGTTCAAGAACGAAATGACATCACGAAATAACGAAGAAATCACCAAGAAACCACACTCAATTTATCTATCCACTAATGGAATATTTTTTATTTTTTTATTTTGGATAATCCAAACCGGAGATATCGTGCTCACCGTCAGAAACCTTTTTTTAGAGGAGCTCCCGAAGATCGGCTGTAGCAGCTTTAAAAATCATTATTTTTACAAATAAAAAATATGAAAATAAAGTTAAAAGTTACCACAATACGTATCCAAATGTTTACGTTAACAAATTGAAATGTCTTTCCAGGAAAAATTCTTGAAAAATCGCCTTTTTTCGGTCTCCTGACTGCGTATGACTCCTTAAAATCCCGTGAACACGTTTATTACCTCGGATATTATTATTGTTATTTTTTCTCTGAATATCCCGCTAGATGTAAAGGCACCTCGTCTCGCGCTGTAACCATATCGATCCGTAATTTCTCTTCTCGTTAGAATAACCCACCCACTCCACCAATAATAGTACCCATTATATGTTTATATATACCTACGTACCAGCGTTTACCATTAAGATCTTGATGACCTACACTTTATATGGATTTCTTGACCAAAACCCACTCGACCTGTATTCACCTCACTTTATGCAAGCGTTTATCGATTCAAGTCTCTCTCTCTCTCTCCCTCTGTCACGCGTTTTTGTTTAATCGTGTGTACGTGCATGCTACTCGTTCGGGCATTGGCTGTAGATATATCGTTCCGTGTATTGACTCGCGATAAGAAAAATCGAGAAAGAAAGAAAGAAAAAAAAAAAAAAAAAGAGAAAGAAAGAATGAAAGAAAATAACGATATGAAATCGTTGCGATAGGAACGAGGAGTTTGCCAGAGATGGTGTGGTACAATAGCACATTCGAGAGGGCAATTGTTAAATGCCGGAAGTATGGCTTTCGCTCGATAAACGAGTTCGCAACGTCGATATATCGGAAATTCTCCACTCGAGAATAATGAATAAAGTTTCGGTTGAACGCGGTCTGCGATACGAGATCGACGACACACACGCTTTTTTTTTATTGGAATCCTTCCTAAATGTCCTGTCGTTTATTGAAGGCGTCTCTTGGAATTCTTTGGTTCATCGTTTGAGTCCACTGTTTGGCCGTCGTCCGGTCTAAAGCGAGATTTTTGACGTCATTTCTAATGTGCAATAACGTTTAAACCGTTGAAGTTGTCTTGATGAAAATTTACACGTGCATTTATTGATCCTTAGAGAATATTTGTACAATAAAAGAAAAAATTATTTTAAATATTTTCATGTAGTTTTTTGCCTTGTTGCAACATAAAAAAAAATATATATATATTCTCAATCTGTATGAGTATTCTGAGCATTGGTAGCAGAATTGGTACTTAAAAAAATTTTATTACATTATTTTATTACATTTTATAACTCGTCGAATACCCGAAAATGTATGAAATATCATTAATGAAAGTTCAACAGGCCGCCATTTTGTCAAAAAATTTTTTTAAGTACCAATTCTGCTACCAGTGCTCAGAATACTCATACAGATTGAGAATATGTATATATATTTTTTTTCAGATGCATACAGCATCGTCCAGAGTGGGCGCCGATTGAGGCGCACCATGTTGCAACAAGGCAAAAAACTACACGAAGATATTTATATTAATTTTTTTTTTTAATGTACAAGTATTCTCTAAGGATCAATAAATGCACGTGTAAATTTTCATCAAGACAACTTCAACGGTTTAAACGTTATTGCACATTAGAAATGACGTCAAAAATCTCGCTCAAGACCAGACTACGGCCTTCAGGTAGTAGTCTGGTAACTTAAGCCGATTTTCATGTCTTTTTTGGAGGGCATTTTTTTTTGTAGGAGAATAAAAATGAATCGTTTTGGATATTTAGGATTTTTTTATTTACATATTAAAGATACACAAAAAAAATTTTTTGAACAAATTTAATAGTTTATTATTATTATTATTATTGATCGAAGTTGGCAACCCGGGTCCTAACTTTTTTTCTACCGAATCGATTGCTTTCGAATTTTAACATTTACTCTACACACTTATAGTTCTCGTCGGAACCACCGAGAAATTTTTTCACCCCTAACTTTTGATTTTACAATCCCTTCTTTGCTAAAATAAAAGGACTTTAGCAAAGAAGGGGTTGTAAAATAAAAAGTTAGGGGTGAAAAAATTTCTCGGTGGTTCCGACCAGAACTATAAGTGTGTAGAGTAGCCTGTTAAAATTTGAAAGCAATCGGTTCGGTAGAAAAAAAGTTAGGACCCGGGCTGCCAACTTCGAGGTGCCAACTTCGATCAATAATAATAATAATAATAAAGTATTAAATTTTTTCAAAAAAATTTTTTTTTGTATCTTTAATATGTAAATAAAAACATCCTAAATATCCCAAACGATTCATTTTTATTTTCCTACAAAAAAACGCCCTCCAAAAAAGACATGAAAATCGGCTTAAGTTACCAGACTACTAACTTAACGGGTTACACGCAGTTGCAAAGCCAAAAAAAGTCGATTTTCACGAATTTTTTCTGAAAAGGGATTTCATTTGACGAGTACAAGAAGTATTAATAAACGTAGTGGTAGCTTTTAGCTTTGTATCGGCATTTTTCATTTTCAAAAATATTCATTTACACTGCTCCTGTAGACGATCTCCTGGAGGTCCTCGAAAAAAAATGTGTCTGACGGTGAGCACGATATCTCCGGTTTGGATTATTTAAAATAAAAAAAACCAAAAAGATTCTATTAGCGGATAGATAAATCTAGGTATTGATCGAAGGAATAGTCGAAATTTTGATTTTTGACAAAATGACGAGCTCCAAAAAGAAATAATTCCAATTTTCGAGCGAAATTTTTTCGTTGAATTGTTTAAAAAAAATCGAAATAATTATCGGAAATATTATTCCTTCGATCAGTACCTGAAGAATATAACTGAGAAGGTTGTGTTAAAATTGCAGACCGATCGGTTGAGCAGTTTTTTGAGAAATCGTTCTCATCCGACTTTGAAAACACCATTTTGAGAAAAACGCGTTTAAAATTTAGGCCACCTACTTTCTAACGCTCCCAGGGTCCTTACAAATATGCATGTATCTTCAAATCCAAAAAAAAATTGAGTTTTGTAAATTTCCAACTGCGTATAAGTCCTTACAGGAACTTGAAACCGAAAACTGTAACGATCGAATTGACAAAATTTCGCGCAGTCATAGTCCTTGCCGCTAAGTTCATTCTTTGTTCGAAATTTCGGTATTTTCGTTATTAAACGACCGGAAGTATTGCTGAAATGGATGATAAGGAGCATCGGGGTCTTTTGGAACCATTTGACATGTTATCACCCCAAAGTATAGAGTATCGTACATTTGGCTAAAGCGAGCAGGGGAGGCGAATGAGAAACGATCCGGTAGGCACGTAATTATCTCGAGTTACCAAGCCGTGTTGGCATTCTCGTTGTATCAATATTGTCACGCGACCTATTGTTCGACGGATAGATATGTGTATATATAACGAACAGTCTTTCGGTCCCGTTGCCCCTTAGTTTTGTGCTCATCATCCCACAGAACGTTAAACGCCATTATCGCGTTCATAAATCACAAAAGCCTTCTCAATCGCGCCCCATCACCACACAAATCCATAAACATAAATGTACGGAACGCTGATTGAGAAGGAAAAGGCTCTAGCTCAGAAAAGTGAACACGTAAGAGTGTTAGCTAGCGAATGCGATCGATTCGAAGTAGGGAAACCGCGCGAAAATTCATCAGTTTCCTGTTCAATCGTCGTTCGGTAAAACATAACCTCGCCCCGAGAGAGAGAGAGAGAGGGAGTCGTGTTCTTTCAACCCCTTTGGCAGTTGATAAAGATGCGCTGGGAATTACCGACGGAGCCGGGGCAACATTGTTCCTCCTCTCTTGAAGGGGTAGATTTCTTTTACACCCTTGTCGGTACGTTTTTCCCCGTTGACTCATAAACGACGAGATTTCTCGCCTGGGAATTAAAGCTTCAGGAGTTCGCCGTAAGGTGGCGGAAAAGGTTGCCCCCTATCGGAAAAAAATCAGACTTGATGCGAGGAAAACAAATCCGCCGGTAACTAAATTCCCTGTTTTTACATCTCATTGATAAAGATTTTTTTTACCGTTCCCGTTTATCTTTGTTTCTAGTCGTTATTTCTATTGATATTCACCCCGAAATTTATGTGCAATTGTTCGTAACTTTAGTGCAACAAAATACACTCGATTACTTTTCTACTTTGATTACTTTTTACGAGAAAAAAAAAACAAAACGGAAAAACAACGAGAAGTTTAGATATTTAAATTTGAACGAAAAATTCCGTACCAATGAAAATACGAGCGCTTTATGCAAAAGTGGCATTACCAAGACGGTGGTAATGGTGGGAATTATAAATACCAAGATGTCTGAGCCAATTTTAAACTAATTATCGTGAGGCAAACACGTTCGAGCGGAAACTCCCGGTGTCGTCTGGCAAATAAATTATTCAACGAGTACACCCCGTTGTACGTTGTAATAACGCGAAAGGGCGCTCGATGAATAGAAAGAGAAAAAAAAAAAACTTCACCCCGTTGAGAATACTGTAACACGCGAATATCTATATACAAAAGTGATAAAAAGTGAGATGTTATATCGCGTTTTTCGCGATAAACGTTTTACAAGGATTTTCCAAGAATAGAGGGCGCCGATTCTCTGAATGCAAAAGGCTCAGGTGCCTCGAAACAATTAACGTAAATTAATTAATGCGAAAATCTTTGTCAAGTTTTTAGTACAAATCCTCGACGACATTGTGACCAACGAAACACGTTTGTTTTTTTCGGACAAAGACGTTGAAACGAGAAGGAAAAGTGGGAAAAAAAAAACAATGAATTCGAGCAACGAAGCTGAATAAATTTAGAGATTGCTCGTTAAATGATGAATTATTAAAGACTTTTTTTGCTTCATGGCCGCGATCGGAGCAACGTTAAAACACTGGGAGAACCAAAATCGAGACGAGATTAAAGTAGAATGTATTTTTCTTCTTTATCTTACTTTTCCTCGTAACCAATTTATTTTGAGTCCCTGCGGGCCTCGATGAAATTGAGGTTTATCCGCGCAATCACTAAGCAAATGTGATCCCCGACACTCTCGGCCAAGATCAAAAGGTTTGATGGAAAAAAAGAAATAAGTTCTAGTCCTTTTTTGTTCGTTCAGTGTCGTGGAAAAAAAAAAACGTGAAAGGTCAAAGAGCCTGGAACATTCAGCGGTTTGCGTGTGCAGAAGAGGAAAAAAAAATCGTACGTGTACCACGCTGTGCGATGTGGAAATCGTCGTAATCAGCAACGAGAGTACCCACTACCCAACGGACCAAAGAAGATCAATAAACGAAAGTCTCCGAACGCACGAGAAAAATATACTCTCTCTCGCTCTCTGTCTCCTCTCTCTGAGGTCGACGCTCCGTAAACTTTAACACTCGACTCTATCTCGAGATTTTTTCTTTCTCGCCAATATCTCACGCGAATTATGAATCAACCTCTGATGCAGGACGGAATTTATTGGAAGCTGCGACTTGATTTATTTTCGTGCATAGTGCACAAGCAATGAAGAGTATATGGGGCTTCGGTTTTTCTATCGTATTACTATAATAAAGCTGAAGAGTTTGTTTGTTTGTTCGTTTATTTGTTTGAACGCGCTAATCTCAGAGAAAACTAATCAGATTAAAAAAATTCTTTTTTTCAGTAGATTGTCCCTTTATTCGGAAAGGCTTTAAGCTGTATAACTTCATACTATGACCTTAATCTTACGATCTTACTATACAGTAATAAAGCTGATGAGTTTGTTTGTTTGAACGCGCTAATCTCACGAAAAACTAATCAGATTTAAAAAATTCTTTTTTCATTAGATAGCCCGTATATTCGGGAAGGCTTTAAACTGTATAACTTTATGCTATGATCTTAATCTTACTATCTGACTAGCATCTTACTATAATATAATAAAGCTGGAGTTTGTTTGTTTGTTTGAACGCGCTAATCTCAGGAAATACTCATCAGATTTGAAAAATGCTTTTTTCATTAGATAGCCCGTTTATTCAGAAAGGCTTTAACCTGTATAACTTCATGCTGGGACCTTAATCTTACTATTTTACTATACTATAATATCTTACTATACTATAATGAAGCTGGAGAGTTTGTTTGTTTGAACGTGCTAATCTCAAGAAATACTAATCAGATTTGAAAAATTCTTTTTTCATTAGATAGCCCCTTCATTCGGGAAGGCTTTAAGCTGTATAACTTCATACTATGACCTTAATCTTACTATCGTACGATTATCTTATTATACTGTAATAAAGCTGAAGAGTTTGTTTGTTTGAACGCGCTAATCTCAGGAAATACTAATCACATTTGAAAAATTCTTTTTTCCTTAGATAGCCCGTTTATTCGGGAAGGCTTTAGGCTATATAACTTTATGTTAAGACCCTAAAGAGCGGCAACGGCGGCGCGTTGAATCGTGGGACGAAAATTCAACGCGGGTGAAACCGCGTGGCACAGCTAATTGACGATATTTTCGTCGATCGTCGATAGTGAAAATGTTTCATTCCAACTATTTACCACGAGTTTACTTGAAAAAGCACATTTTTTTTCGTACATATACGCGTGCCAATGAAACGTCATAATGGAACGACGAAATATTTTCGCGGATCGTTAATCATCGGATCGCCGATTCGTTCAACTTTTTTTGCTCGCGTTATCTCTAAAAGCTCTTCGTCTCGGAAAAAAACGCAGGGGGGGAAGGCGGTGGATTTTTAGGTCAAATGTGACGACTGCTTCTACTTAACCTGTTATACATACAACACCCCTCGGTGACTATTGTATACAGTGTTATCGATCAAACGCAACGATAAATCTGAAGGAGCTTGCAGCGAGGGTTGTATATTCCTCTCGGGGAAATTGCAACAAATATTTTGCCCTTCGATGTACAATTACGTCGAGCAAACGTACGTCTATGGGGCAATCTTTGCCATGAGGGAATTTTTTCCTTTCCAAATTCAATACGGATTATTCTTCGATAGTGGCCCAATCGATATACAGAATTTTGACTCGATAGCTCATCGTCATTAAAATTCTGCATTCTGGTCATTTTTACCATTTCCCTCGATTATTAGTAGGTTTTCGTTTGTTTGTTTACGTTTAAACTTGTCGAAAATTCGATTTTTCAATTTTACCAGTAAAAATCAGTGATTTAGAAGCATTGAAGAATTTCCAAAATGGATCGATTGGAAAATTCGACGAGCAATTATTTTTACCCCCGATGAAATTCGGGACGAAAATTGGGTTGCTAAAAAAAAAAGGGGTGGGCCGGGCATTAGAGAAAACGATGACGATTGACGAGTGATCGATTTGACATGAAATTTTCCCTCTATATATTATTCAAGATGTTGGCTTTTATTATGCATGCATATTTGTTTCAATCGACCTAGAAATTTCGGAGCTACCCTGACCGCACCCTTTGACGTTCCTTCCGTGGAACAGAAGCACGAGCTTGAATCGTAAATTGGGGGCGGGAAAGAAAAGATATTCAGAAGCTTCAACGATTTGTCGTGAATAAACGGTTTTGAAATACGAGCTTAAATTACCAAGTGAAAGTGCAATGTGATTTACCGGCTAATTTTATTTTTCTCGACATTTAACAATTAAATTTGACGGTAAAAATTGTTGTAGATCACAATATAACGATAGAAGGAAAATCGCAAACATTTATGAAGTATTAAAAATCTGGAGATTTTCATTGAATCACGTTTTTTTTTCCAATGAGATACGATTTATAATGTTGACGTTTGCATCGTTGGCACAACGAAAATAGGTTTTTTAAATTTCCATTTTCGATATTGGTCAGGTTTCTATTGCCCGTTTAAGTCCGGTTCCTTAACGGGTTAGCGCAACTCTAGAGGCCGAAAAAATAGGTTTTTTTGGGGATTTTTTTTCAGAAAAACTACAAAATAAATCGAGATTACAAAATAGGATGTTTGTCATAGATATCAGTGACTGTATACAATAATTTTTTTGAAGCGATTAATTTAAAAATGGCGGCTGTGCACAGTTTTTGCGATGACGTCTCCGTTCTTGTTGGCCGGAAACATAACTCAGACAATTTTCAACCGATTCACTTGAAATTTTGAATATATCTTTAACAATACATTGTCTATGGAAGCACGCAGGATTTTTTCGATGTATTGATATTTGGTCAAATGGCGCACTTCTAAAGTGAAAAGTGAAAAATTTGCTTTAAAAAATCGTCAGAAAATTGTTAATGACAAATGAACTATGCAATATAAAAAAAAAAATCCTACGCACTTCCATAGACAATGTATTTTAAAAGATATATTCAAAATTTCAAGTGAATCGGTTGAAAATTGTCTGAGTTATGTTTTCGGCCAACAAAAACGGAGACGTCATCGCAAAAACGCTGCACAGCCGCCATTTTTAAATTAATCGTTTCAAAAAAATTATTGTTTACAGTCACTGATATGTATGATAAACGACCTATTTTGTAATCTCGATTTATTTTGTAGTTTTTCTGAAAAAAAATCCCCAAAAAAGCCTATTTTTTCGGCCTCTAGAGTGGCCTAACCCGTTAACAAGTTAGCGCCACTCTAGAGGACGAAAAATAGGCTTTTTGGAGATTTTTTTTCAGAAAAACTACAAAATAAATCGAAATTACAAAATAGGTCGTTTATCATACATATCAGTGACTGTAAACAATCATTTTTTTGAAACGATTAATTTCAAAATGGCGGCTGTGCAGCGTTTATCGCAAAACTGCATTTTTCAAGTTGGCCGGAAACATAACTCAGCCAATTTTCAACCGATTCACTTGAAATTTTGAATATATCTTTAACAATACATTGTTTATGGAAGTACGTGGGATATTTTTTTTATATTGCATAGTTCATTTGTTATTGACAATTTTCTGACGATTTTTCAAACAAATTTTTCACTTTTCACTTTAGAAGTGCCGCCATTTGGCCAAAAATCAATATATCGAAAAAATCCTACGTACTTCTATAGCTGTTGTTGTATATAATCGAAAAAAATTCATTGGCTCATCATAATTCAAAAATTACAGGAGCCGTTTGGTTTGTTTGTTTGGTTTGGCAGAAAAACCGGAGACGTCATTGCAAAAATGCTGCACAGCCGCCATTTTGAAATTAATCGTTTCAAAAAAATTATTGTTTACAGTCACTGATATGTATGATAAACGACCTATTTTGTAATCTCGATTTATTTTGTAGTTTTTCTGAAAAAAAATCCCCAAAAAAGCCTATTTTTTCGGCCTCTAGAGTGGCCTGACCCGTTAACAGGTTAGCGCCACTCTAGAGTCCGAAAAATAGGCTTTTTTGGAGTTTTTTTTTCAGAAAAACTACAAAATAAATCGAGATTACAAAATAGGGTGTTCATCATATATATCAGTGACTATATACAATAATTTTTTTGAAGCGATTAATTTCAAAATGGCGGCTGTGCAGCGTTTATCGAAAAACTGCATTTTTCAAGTTGGCCGGAAACATAACTCAGCCAATTTTCAACCGATTCACTTGAAATTTTGAATATATCTTTAACAATACATTGTTTATGGAAGTACGTGGGATATTTTTTTTATATTGCATAGTTCATTTGTTATTGACAATTTTCTGACGATTTTTCAAACAAATTTTTCACTTTTCACTTTAGAAGTGCCGCCATTCGGCCAAAAATCAATATATCGAAAAAATCCTACGTTCTTCTATAGCTGTTGTTGTATATAATCGAAAAAAATTCATTGGCTCATCATAATTCAAAAATTACAGGAGCTGTTTGGTTTGTTTGTTTGGTTTGACTGAAAAACCGGAGACGTCATCGCAAAAACGCTGCACGGCCGCCATTTTGAAATTAATCGTTTCAAAAAAATTATTGTTTACAGTCACTGATATGTATGATAAACGACCTATTTTGTAATCTCGATTTATTTTGTAGTTTTTCTGAAAAAAAATCCCCAAAAAAGCCTATTTTTTCGGCCTCTAGAGTGGCCTGACCCGTTAACAGGTTAGCGCCACTCTAGAGTCCGAAAAATAGGCTTTTTTGGAGTTTTTTTTTCAGAAAAACTACAAAATAAATCGAGATTACAAAATAGGGTGTTCATCATATATATCAGTGACTATATACAAGAATTTTTTTGAAGCGATTAATTTCAAAATGGCGGCTGTGCAGCGTTTATCGAAAAACTGCATTTTTCAAGTTGGCCGGAAACATAACTCAGCCAATTTTCAACCGATTCACTTGAAATTTTGAATATATCTTTAACAATACATTGTTTATGGAAGTACGTGGGATATTTTTTTTATATTGCATAGTTCATTTGTTATTGACAATTTTCTGACGATTTTTCAAACAAATTTTTCACTTTTCTCTTTAGAAGTGCCGCCATTTGGCCAAAAATCAATTTATCGAAAAAATCCTACGTTCTTCTATAGCTGTTGTTGTATATAATCGAAAAAAATTCATTGGCTCATCATAATTCAAAAATTACAGGAGCTGTTTGGTTTGTTTGTTTGTTTTGGCTGAAAAACCGGAGACGTCATCGCAAAAACGCTGCACGGCCGCCATTTTGAAATTAATCGTTTCAAAAAAATTATTGTTTACAGTCACTGATATGTATGATAAACGACCTATTTTGTAATCTCGATTTATTTTGTAGTTTTTCTGAAAAAAAATCCCCAAAAAAGCCTATTTTTTCGACCTCTAGAGTGGCCTGACCCGTTAAGGCAGACCCAAAAAAAAACGTTTTAACGATATTTTTCGTCGAAAATTCAACCTTAAGGTGGATGAATGTTATAAAAAAATATACGTTTGTTGCATTCCAACGATGCAAACTTCAACATCACTACGATTGTTCGTTATGGAATCATAAAAAGAGAGCTCTACTATTGTGTTTCTATAAAATATATAAAGCGAGCTTTCGAATCGTGTTCTCGCGCGTGTATAATCGTACTAACATTGACGAATAAACTCAGTTGAAGGTCGCGGTATCAAACGCACACACCGTTTAATCATAACACGAGCTTTTCTGTCGTATTCAAGTTATGCCTCGTTTTCTTGTCCGACCTTCCGACAAGGTATAAAGCAAGTGTATAGAAATAAAAGAAAGGGAAACGAAAAGAAAAAACGATTGGTTAATGACACGTCTATCGTTAGGTACATTGTGGTAGAGTGTAAGGGTTCGAGGACACACTACGACGAAAGCTCGATTTCCTCGTTGCGTTTTGTGCAACCCGGCCGGATTCGATTATATGCACGGGAAAGAAAAATAAAATGCTAAAAGCTTTACCGCGTTCATACACTCTCGTGTAGCGTGAAGTTTTCCTTTATAAAACTGGGACACGACTCTATCGCGAGTCAATCAGGATATTGGCCAGTTAGAGGAACTCAACCTCCCTTCTACAGAGACTGCATATATATATATATATTTTTTTTTTTTACCTGCACAGAAACACATTTGCACTATGCACACTGCGTGTAAACGTGCACATAGTACACTTACGTGCTATGGTCAACACATAATGACCAGGCACCTGTCGCGTGACGTTGCCCAGTTATGAATATGCCTTTTCTCGCGTGAGCTTTTCCCCAGCCGAGAATTAAGTGTAAGGCACTCTGACACACACCCATACACACAACACACTCGAACGAAACGCACGAATGTTATTTTCCAGTAATCGACGAGCATTATGATTAATCAAGGAACGTTGGAACAATGCCAATATAAGAAGTCAAGTGAAGAATGATAAATTATTTGTTACTAGCCGTGCCCCACGGTTTCACCCGCGTTAAGTTTCCTTCCTCCGATTCAACGCGCCGCCGCCGCCGCTCCTTAGGGGCATAACATAAAGTTATATGGCGCAAAGCCATCCCGGATAAACGGGCTATGTAATAGAAAAAAAAAGTGTTTAAATCGGATTAGTATTTCCTGAGATTAGCGCGTTCAAACAAACAAACTCTCCAGCTTTATTATAGTATAGTAAGATGGTAGTAAGATAGTAAGAATAAGGTCATAGCATAAAGTTATAGGGCGTAAAGCCTTCCCGAATAAACGGACTATCTAATGAAAAAAGAATTTTTTAAATCGAATTAGTATTTTCTGAGATTAGCGCGTTCAAACAAACAAACTCACCAGCTTTATTATAATATAGTAAAATAGTAGTAACATAGTAAGATTAAGGTCATAGTATGAAGTTATATAGTGTAAAGCCTTGCCGAACAAACGGGCTATTTAATGAAAAAAGAATTTTTCAAATCGGCTTAGTATTTTCTGAGATTAGCGCGTTCAAACAAACAAAGACTCCAGCTTTATTATAGTATAGTAAAATAGCAGTAACATAGTAAGATTAAGGTCATAGTATGAAGTTATATAGTGTAAAGCCTTCCCGAACAAACGGGCTGTCTAATGAAAGAACAATTTTTCAATTCGGATTAGTATTTCCCGAGATTAGCGCGTTCAAACAAACAAACTCTCCAGCGTTATTATAGCATAGTAAAATAGTAGTAAGATAGTAAGAATAAGGTCATAGCATGAAGTTATAAGGCGTAAAGCCTTTCTGAATAGACGGGCTATCTAATGCAAAAAGAATTTTTTAAATCTCATTACTATTTCCTGAGATTAGCACGTTGAAACAAACAAACTCTCCAGCTTTATTATAGTGTAGTAAGATAGCAGTAAGATATTAAGATTAAGGTCATAGCATGAAGTTATAGGGTGTAAAGCCTTCCTGAATAAACGAGCTATCTAATGAAAAAAGAATTTTTTTAATCGGATTAGTATTTCCTGAGATTAGCGCGTTCAAACAAACAAACTCTCCAGCTTTATTATAGTATAGTAAAATAGTAGTAAGATAGTAAGAATGAGGTCATAACATGAAGTTATAGGGCGTAAAGCCTTTCTGAATAGACGAACTATCTAATTCAAAAAGAATTTTTTAAATCTCATTAGTATTTCCTGAGATTAGCGCGTTCAAATAAACAAACTCTCCAGCTTTATTATAGTATAGTAAGATGGTAGTAAGATAGTAAGAATAAGGTCATAGCATGAAGTTATAGGGCGTAAAGCCTTCCCGAATAAACGGACTATCTAATGGAAAAAGAATTTTTTAAATCGAATTAGTATTTTCTGAGATTAGCGCGTTCAAACAAACAAACTCTCCAGCTTTATTATAGTATAGTAAAATAGTAGTAACATAGTAAGATTAAGGTCATAGTATAAAGTTATATAGTGTAAAGCCTTCCCGAACAAACGGGCTATCTAATGAAAAAAAGAATTTTTCAAATCGGATTAGTATTTTCTGAGATTAGCGCGTTCAAACAAACAAACTCTCCAGCTTTATTATAGTATAGTGAAATAGCAGTCACATAGTAAGATTAAGATCATAGTATGAAGTTATATAGTGTAAAGCCTTCCCGAACAAACGGGCTGTCTAATGAAAAAATAATTTTTCAAATCGGATTAGTATTTCCCGAGATTAGCGCGTTCAAACAAACAAACTCTCCAGCGTTATTATAGCATAATAAAATAGTAGTAAGATAGTAAGAATAAGGTCATAGCATGAAGTTATAAGGCGTAAAGCCTTTCTGAATAGACGGGCTATCTAATGCAAAAAGAATTTTTTAAATCTCAGTACTATTTCCTGAGATTAGCGCGTTGAAACAAACAAACTCTCCAGCTTTATTATAGTGTAGTAAGATAGCAGTAAGATATTAAGATTAAGGTCATAGCATGAAGTTATAGGGCGTAAAGCCTTTCTGAATAGACGAACTATCTAATGCAAAAAGAATTTTTTAAATCTCATTAGTATTTCCTGAGATTAGCGCGTTCAAATAAACAAACTCTCCAGCTTTATTATAGTATAGTAAGATGGTAGTAAGATAGTAAGAATAAGGTCATAGCATAAAGTTATAGGGCGTAAAGCCTTCCCGAATAAACGGGCTATCTAATTAAAAAAGAATTTTTTAAATCGAATTAGTATTTTCTGAGATTAGCGCGTTCAAACAAACAAACTCTCCAGCTTTATTATAGTATAGTAAAATAGTAATAAGATAGTAAGAATAAGGTCATAGCATGAAGTTATAGGGCGTAAAGCCTTCCTGAATAAACGAGCTATCTAATGTAAAAAGAATTATTCAAATCGGCTTAGTATTTCCTGAGATTAGCGCGTTCAAACAAATAGACGAACAAACAAACAAACAAACTCTCCAGCTTTATTATATTAGTAAGATATATCAACAGGCCATTATTTATCTCGAGGGTATTTGCCTATCGCGGAATTACCATTTGGCAGCCTGACCTCTCTCGGTCAAACTTCAAACCAGTGTCTACCAGTCGGCTAGTCCGATGACTACCACGCGAATGTCCGTCGCGTCTCAATGACAATTAAAAATCTAACGACTTATTACAGTAAAAAAATATAATAAATCGCGTAGAGACTTTCCCGAGTGGATGAATAATGTGCAAACGGTAATTTGTACCGTTTTCCTTTTTTTTTTCACCGTCAATTTCTCTCCCAGATTCCATTAAGCGTTCGAGCACAGCGGTCGGAGAGTAAAAGGGTTGAGGATTGATGAATGGGAACCAGGTGGTCGCCGTGGTTAAGGTAAACTACGCGTTTGTATGAAAAATAGTAGAGCGAAATAGCGTTTAACCCTCGAAGGAATCCATAAACGTATTATTCACGAGAACTTATAGACGCGGTAGGATGTCGTGAAGGAGGTCAGGCATATTGCACGCAATCTCACAAACACAGACAAGTCTCTATTTGCACGATTGCACGTACTTTGTGTGTATGGACCAGTGTTTTATTGCACGAACGATACACACCCTTTTGATACCGATCCTCTCGCCCCTCGTTGATACCCCTCGTTATCTGCCCGCGATATTACTCGTTACAGCCATCATTTTTTTCTAGCCAATTTATACATCATTGAGGATTGGCCCTGATCGATGTTAATTAACGTGTGAATCGACCAGTTGCGTGAGAGAAAATTACGATGCTATCTGTACGATGGATAAATTGGGGATCCCAACCGTGTATCCTTGCGAATTTTTACCTACAACACTTCCCAAATTTTCCCTCCTATCGCTCTGGCCCTACTCGCACTACCCTAAGCTGACCTAATCGGCCGTGGCAGCCGAAACCTAATTTTTAGCTACACCGTTACGTAAAAAAAACAGCTGACAATCTCAGGAGAAACGGTAGCACGTCTAAACATCAAGTTGCACTTAGCTTACTGGTAATAACATCGCAGGCGAAAACTACACAGCGCATATTTACACATTCGTTTTAGTGGATTTTCTTGGGTTCTGTTGGGTTTTGAGTTTTGGGTTGATGCGTTCAAAATCCAATAAAACCTAACAAAACTCAACAAAACCCATCAAGGGGGGAAATAGGGTTAGGACAGCGTTTTCTCAATGATTTTCATGAATTTTTTTATAGTATAAAAAATGAATATAATTTATTGAAACTTTGAGAATATTTTATACATATATTTAAGTATATACTATACAATTTTTGAAGAATTTCATTGAAAAACACCGGAAATATTAGCGACCCCATATTGCAGGTCACAATCAGACTCAGCATTTTCCGTACATTCTGGAAGCCGCAATTTTCATCTGAAATGAAATGAGGTTGGAGTTTACTTTTATTATGTCTCTCTTCTATATGAACCTCAATGCTATGAAAAAAATAGAAAATTGAATTTTTTACAGGGGTCAAAACAAAAAAGCATGATTTTTTGCCATTTTTTACAACTTTATTTGCAAAAAAAAAATTATTTAAAATAATGATAATATTCCGATTTTAGGTTCATATAGAGCACGATACTATGAAGAAAGTAACTGCCAATTTTCAAAACGATTGGTTGAAAACTTTTCAAACTAGCGTGTACGCAAGTTCAGAAAAAGTCGTTTTCAGAAAAATGCGTTTGAGAAAATAGTACCAAAAAAAACAAGCAATATGGGGTCGCTAATATTTTATAGTATATACTTAAATATACGTATACAAATTTTATAGTATATACTTAAATATATGTATACAAATTTTATAGTATATTTCGCCGCCGCCGCCATCGCCGCCGCCGTGTACAAGAGTTGAGGAGAGCGAGCGGCGGCGGGGGAGGCGTGGGTGGGGGAGTGGGGGGGTGGCGCGCGAAGCGCGCAGGGGGGCTGAGCCCCCCTAGTACTTAAATATATGTATAAAATATTCTCAAAGTTTCAATAAATTATATTCATTTTTTATACTATAAAAAAATTCATGAAAATCATTGAGAAAACGCTGTCCTAACCCTATTTCCACCCTTAATGGTTTATAACAATAGAACGAGTCGGAATTTTCATTTAAAATGTTGGGAACATATTTTTCAATAGTTTTACTAACAATTTACGAAATTAAAAAAAAATCAATTTTTTGAACCGTCTAACCCTATTTCCCCCCTTAAGGTGTTAGGCCACTCGAGAATTTTCGAAAAATTGATTTTTTTCGTTTAAATGGTCCCTCAGCACCTCAAAAATGATGTCCCAAAAGATTATGGCCGAGAAAAATCTCTAAGTACTCGGTTTTCGAATTTTAGTACAAGGCCACAAGCCCGCCTGGTCTACTACTCAAAACATCAAACGCATTTGTCTCAAAACTGCATTTTTTAAGTTGGCCGGAAACATAACTCAGACAACTTTCAAAAGATTCGATTGAAATTTTGAATATATCTTTAAAAATACATTATCTATGGAAGTGCGTAGAATTTTTTTTTTAATATTGCATAGTTCATTTGTTATCAACAATTTTCTGACGATTTTTTAAGCAAATTTTTCACTTTTCACTTTAGAAGTGCGCCATTTCGCCAAAAATCAATATATCGAAAAAAATCCTACGCACTTCCATAGACAATGTATTTTCAAAGATATATTCAAAATTTCAAGTGAATCGGTTGAAAATTGTCTGAATTATGTTTTCGGCCAACAAAAACGGAGACGTCATCGCAAAAACGCTGCACAGCCGCCATTTTTAAATTAATCGCTTAAAAAAAAAAATTGTATACAGTCACTGATATGGATGATAAACATCCTATTTTGTAATCTCGATTTATTTTGTAGTTTTGCTGAAAAAAAATCCCCAAAAAAGCCTATTTTTTCGGCCTCTAGAGTGGCCCTTAAGGTAGTAGTCTTACCAGACTACTACCGGCTTAAGTTACCACTTGAGCCAATTTTCATGCCGATTTTAAGCCGATCGGCTTAAGTTACCACTTAAGCCGATTTTCATGTCTTTTTTGGAGGGCGTTTTTTTGTAGGAAAATAAAAATGAATCGTTTTGGATATTTAGGATGTTTTTATTTACATATTAAAGATACGAAAAAAAATTTGTTTGAAAAAATTTAATAGTTTATTATTATCATTATTATTGACCGAAGTTGGCACCTCGAAAAAAAAGCGCGTGGGTGGCCCCGGTGATTTTGGCTCTTGATGTTATCTGAAAGCAAGAATTCTCGATAATTCTTAATCTATAGACATGTCATTCTGGTCGGAACTACTAAGTTAAATTTCATGGATAAATAACAAAATGGCGGATTTTGGATAAAAGGACTTTTTTTTCCAAAGTCCGCCATTTTGTTATTTATCCATGAAATTTAACTTCAGTAGTTCCGACCAGAACGACATGTCTATAGATTAAGAAATATCAAGAATTTTTTATTTCAGATAACAGCAAGAGCCAAAATCACCGGGGCCACCCACGCGCTTTTTTTCCGAGGTGCCAACTTCGATCAATAATAATAATAATAATAAACTATTAAATTTTTCCAAAAATTTTTTTTTTGGATCTTTAATATGTAAATAAAAACATCCTAAATATGCAAAACGATTCATTTTTATTTTCCTACAAAAAAACGCCCTCCAAAAAAGACATGAAAATCGGCTTAAGTTACCAGACTACTACCTTAAACCGGATGTGTAAATATGGGCTGTGTAGTTTTCGCCTGCGATGTTATTATCCGTAAAGTAATTGCAACGTGATGTATAAAGATGGAACCCTCAGAAACAGGCTGCAAGCTGAGCAATTAACAGAGATAACGTTTCGAGGATGTAATTTTCAACCTGTAGCTTTTTTTTTCTTTTCATTTGACTAACAGTGATTCCGAATGGATTAAAATATAATTGCAATTGCGTGAAATTGATAATTTGTAGTAGAGATTTGCCGGCTCGGCCCTCCCCCGTTGCCGTTTTCGCCGCAAATTTCATTTGGCTGAACACTCGTGGCTTTTACTACTTTTCTCTTCCGTTTCTGGGTTCGGCCGATGCGACGAAAGCGCGCGTCCGTTAGACGCCCGCACACGATCGTATAATTTTATACGTCTCGTCGGGCTCGTCCGACGCCTCGAGTATTCTTATACACATTTCACGCGATCTACGAGTTTCCCGAGCCAACAATCCCGTTCACAATGGGAGTGTTAAGGAGAAGATAAAATTATTTTGCGCACAAACAAAAAAAACAGGTCAAAGATGTAAATTTTCACGTTGTTATGCGGACTTGTTCAAGCTCGAGAGACCTCAATTTACATGTAAAATCATCGTTCGCACTGTTATAAATATTTTGTTCAATTCCAAAGTTTCGGAAACACCGGCTCGACATATAAAAATGAACTTTCGAGGGAAAAATTAAAAATTAATAAAAAATGACTAATTGAACATTAGATTGTGATTATTGTTTTCCATTTGTCTACCAAAAAATGTTGTGCTTTTATTGTATTTTTTTTTAATTACACAAATATTAATAGAAGCTCAAACGAGCGACGATAATGGAACAACGTGTCTGGACAAAAGAAGAAGAAAAAATATCGAACGGGTTTAAAGCTCTTTCGGGCGTATTCCTGCTGATCCTAAACACACGTAAATTTTGCCATTCCTTTTCCTATTTTCGTCTTTCTTAAATTTGCCAAGAGCACACAATTGCGAAAACGCCAATATCTGCTGAGCGAGACGAAGCGAAGGTAAACATCGATCGTCGGGAAAAAAGGACTCGTTTCGAGTTCGTTTAAATGTGTAATGAACACACAGTGAAAATGATTGTGGATTACAGTGCGCAACAGAAGCTTCTGTGTACATTTGGGCATTCTAAACTTTAAGGTAGTAGTCTGGTAACTTAAGCCGATTTTCATGGCTTTTTGGGAGGGCGTTTTTTTGTAGGAAAATAAAAATGAATCGTTTTGGATATTTAGGATGTTTTTATTTACATATTAAAGATACAAAAAAAATTTTTTTTGAACAAATTTAATAGTTTATTGTTATTATTATTATTGATCGAAGTTAGCACCTCGAAGTTGACGGCCCGGGTCCTAACTTTTTTTCTACCGAACCGATTGCTTTCAAATTTTAACAGGCTACTCTACACATTTATAGTTCTCGTCGGAACTACCGAGAAATTTTTTCACCCCTAACTTTTTATTTTACAACCACTTGTTTGCTAAAAAAAAAGGACTTTTTTTCCAAAGTCCGCCATTTTGTTAATTATCAATGAAATTTAACTTCGGTAGTTCCGACCAGAATGACATGTCTATAGATTAAGAATTATCAAGAATTTTTTATTTCAGATAACATCAAGAGCCAAAATCACCGGGGCTACCCACGCGCTTTTTTTTCGATGTGCCAACTTCGATCAATAATAATAATAATAATGAACTATTAAATTTCTTCAAACAAATTTTTTTTTGTATCTTTAATATGTAAATAAAAACATCCTAAATATCCAAAACGATTCATTTTTATTTTCCTACAAAAAAACGCCCTCCAAAAAAGACATGAAAATCGGCTTAAGTTACCAGACTACTACCTTAAGGAGTTAGGCCACTCTAGAGGCCGAAAAAATAGGCTTTTTTGGGGATTTTTTTTTTCAGAAAAACTACAAAATAAATCGAGATTACAAAATCGGTTGTTTATCATACATATCGGTGACTGTAGACAATAATTTTTTTGAATCAATTAATTTCAAAATGGCGGCTGTGCAGCGTTTTTGCGATGACGTTTCCGTTTTTGCTGGTCGGAAACATAACTCAGACAATTGTCAACCGATTCACTTGACATTTTCAACATATCTTTAAAAATACATTGTCTATGGAAGAGCGTAGGATTCTTTCGATATATTGATTTTTGGCGACACGGCGCACTTCTAAAGTGAAAAGTAAAAAATTTGCTGAAAAAATCGTCATAAAATTGTTAATAACAAATGAACTATGCAATATAAAAAAAAAAATCCTACGCACTTCCATAGACAATGTATTTCTAAAGACATATTCGAAATTTCAAGTGAATCGATTGAAAATTGTCCGCGTTATGTTTCCGGCCAACAAAAACGGAGACGTCATCGCAAAAACGCTGCACAGCCGCCATTTTGAAATTAATCGCTTCAAAAAAATTATTAGATACAGTCATTGATACGTATGATTAACACCCTATTTTGTAATCTCGATTTATTTTGTAGTTTTTCTGAAAAAAAATCCCCAAAAAAGCCGATTTTGTCGGCCTCGAGAATGACCTAACCCGTTAAGGTAGTAGTCTGGTAACTCAAGCCGATTTTCATGTATTTTTTGGAGGGCGTTTTTTTGTAGGAAAATAAAAATGAATAGTTTTGGATATTTAGGATGTTTTTATTTACGTATTAAAGATACAAAAAAAAATTTGTTTGACAAAATTTAATAGTTTATTGTTATTATTATTATTGATCGAAGTTGGCACCTCGAAGTTGGCAGCCCGGGTCCTAACTTTTTTTCTACCGAACCGATTGCTTTCAAATTTTGACAGGCTACTCTACACACTTATACTTCTCGTCGGAACTACCGAGAAATTTTTTCACCCCTAACTTTTTATTTTACAACCCCTTCTTTGCTAAAATGAAAGGACTTTTTTTCCAAAGTCCGCCATTTTGTTATTTATCCATGAAATTTAACTTCGGTAGTTCCGACCAGAATGACATGTCTGTAGATTAAGAATTATCAAGAATTTTTGATTTCAGATAACATCAAGAGCCAAAATCCCCGGGGCCACCCACGCGCTTTTTTTTCGAGGTGCCAACTTCGATCAATAATAATAATAGTAATAAACTATTAAATTTTGTCAAAAAATTGTAGGAAAATAAAAATGAATCGTTTTTTTGTAGGAAAATAAAAATGAATCGTTTTGGATATTTAGGATGTTTTTATTTACATATTAAAGATACAAAAAAAATTTTTTGAAAAAATTTAATAGTTTATTATTATTATTATTATTATTATTGATCTTATCTAACATCTCTTGATGTTATCTGAAATAAAAAATTCTTGATAATTCTTAATCTATAGACATGTCATTCTGGTCGTAACTACTGAAGTTAAATTTCATGGATAAATAACAAAATGGAAAAGGACGTTTTTTTCCAAAGTCCGCCATTTTGTTATTCATCCATGAAATTTAACTTCAGTAGTTCGGACCAGAATGACATGTCTATAAATTAAGAATTATGAAGAATTTTTGATTTCAGATAACATCAAGAGCCAAAATCACCGGGGCCACCCACGCGCTTTTTTTTCGAGGTGCCAACTTCGATCAATAATAATAATAATAATAATAATAATAATAATAATAAACTATAAAATTTTTTCGAAAATTTTTTTTTGTATCTTTAATATGGAAATAAAAACATCCTAAATATCCAAAACGATTCATTTTTATTTTCCTACAAAAAAACGCCCTCCAAAAAAGACATTAAAATCGGCTTAAGTTACCAGACTACTACCCTAAGGAGCTTTTGACATTGCTTGTTTTTTTTTTCAAGCGAGAATTTCGTGGAAAAAGAAAATCTTGCAAAAAATCGATATACGAATGCGAAAATTGGCGAAGTGTAGATATATTTTTTTTTCGTATCACCCTTTGATATACTTGAGAAGAAAAAACTAGGAAGAGAAAAAAGAATTGTGAATTTTCGATAATCGGTCGATTTGAATCGGAACGACCCGTATATGTGCAGTGGAGAATCGCGTTATGTGACTCTGTAGCGGCGAGGAGCACGGACAGACTGACGGAAGCAAAGGATAAACGAGTGTCTGACTCTCGTGTGGAAAATGGCAAAGGGATTTTTGTATTTTCCACCCTCCTCACCGATGGCTTTTCTCGCTCGGGGCGTTGACGCGATTTTAACCATTGAACAGGATATCCCGAGTATGACTGACGGGTTTGGGATAGGGGCAGGACGGGGGGGGTGGCAGCTTTGAGCCTTTCAGACTCGAGCTTTTCGACAATGAAACTCCGAGAGTCCTTTAAGCCTGCATCACATTAATCTGCATAACGAACAAACGAAAAGTCGTAACTCGCACGATTTTCTCCTAAAATCTCTGAAAATTCAAAAGAAACGAGATTCAAAAAAAAAACGGCACCCTTTGGAAAAGTAACAAAAAAAACAAGAATCGCAAATTCTCAAAGCGTTTTATATTTTTTTTTGTAAACTCCACGATACGCAAACTTTTGCGAAGACGGTGACGATTGAAGAAAAAATTGAAAAAGAAAAAAAAAAGAAGAAAACTCACCACCATTTTTAACGTCGTCCTTGTCGTCCTCTGTAGCCGGCTGGACGCTCTCCTTGCTCGTGTTGCATCCCATTCTTTCAAACGTCGATAAAAGTCCTATTGTCTTGTTTTCGTAACACTGAAAATCACTTTTTTTTATCTTCCTCGTATGTGCACCTTCGGGAGAGAGAGAGTTGTGTATTTAAAAAACGAGTGTTTGTGCGTCTGTTAAGGGCGGGGTAAGGGTTTTCACTTTCGAAAAATCGAATTTTTTTTTTGTCTTATCTTATTGTTTAACATTTCAAGAATGTGTCCTTAAAATTTTAAACCGATCTAAGCAATATTCTTGAAGTTATTGTCTTATTAATCTCCTGGCCTTTAACGCTATACCTCTAACAGCTGCGGGTGGTCGGGCTAGCAGTGCACTTTAGACGCGTTTTTCTCAAAACTACTTTTTCAAAGTCCGTGTTCACTGCCATTTGAAAACTACTTGACCGATTCATTTCAAACTTTGTACACATTTTCTACATACAAAATACCTCCCCCCAACGTTTAGTAAAATTATTTTATTTTTTTCATTAAGGGTGTTTCCCACCCACAAAATGGCGGAATTTTTCGTGGAAAATAACAGTTCACACTTTAGATGGCCGGCAAAAATTTTTAAATGAAAAAAAAAATTATCAGAGACCGTTGGGGGGAAGAATTGATTATAATTTGACTAAATTTTCATGGTTTTTCATTTTCAGATAATTTCCGGCCGAGTTATAGTGAACACCGCAAATTGTTTTTTTTTTCCAAGACGTTCCGGGGGAAGCTCTGTTACCGGGCTTATGCTTCAATATTTCTGCATGAAAAAATTACGCAACATTGTCAAAAGTATGCTCAATAATGTACAAAAGGTTCGAATAAAATTGCTCAATCCATATTTGAGCAAAAAATCGCAAAAAAAGTGTTTTTTTTTACGCTGAAACCCTTACCCCTCCCTTAAAAGGAAGAGAAAAAAAAAATCAAATCCTCACAATGTAACGTACGTGGCACACGTGGGTCCGGTCTCGCGTCATCCACTACTCACTGGATCACGCGAAATGCTCTTCTCGACATTCGTATTAAGGTAGCAGTCTGGTAACTTAAGCCGATTTTCATGTCTTTTTTGGAGGACGTTTTTTTGTAGGAAAATAAAAATAAATCGTTTTGGATATTTAGGATGTTTTTATTTACATATTAAAGATACAAAAAAAAAATTTTTTGAAAAAATTTAATAGTTTATTATTATTATTATTGATCGAAGTTGGGACCTCGAAAAAAAAAAGCGCGTGGGTGGCCCCGGTGATTTTGGCTCTTGAAGTTGTCTGAAATCAAAAATTCTTGATAATTCTTAATCTGTAGACATGTCATTCTGGTCGGAACTACTGAAGTTAAATTTCATGGATAAATAACAATATGGCGGACTTTGGATAAAAAAAGTTTTTTTCCAAAGTCCGCCATTTTGTTATTTCTTGATAAAAATTCTTGATAAATCTTAATCTATAGACATGTCATTCCGGTCGGATCTACTGAAGTTAAATTTCATGAATAAATAACAAAATGGCGGACTTTGGAAAAAAACTTTTTTTTCCAAAGTCCGCCATTTTGTTATTGATCGATGAAATTTAACTTCAGTAGTTCCGACCAGAATGACATGTCTATAGATTAAGAATTATCAAGAATTTTTGATAAATAACAAAATGGCGGACTTTGGAAAAAAAAGTTTTTTTCCAAAGTCCGCCATTTTGTTATTGATCGATGAAATTTAACTTCAGTAGTTCCGACCAGAATGACATGTCTATAGATTAAGAATTATCAAGAATTTTTGATAAATAACAAAATGGCGGACTTTGGAAAAAAAAGTTTTTTTCCAAAGTCCGCCATTTTGTTATTCATCCATGAAATTTAACTTCAGTAGTTCCGACCAGAATGACATGTCTATAGATTAAGAATTATCAAGAATTTTTGATAAATAACAAAATGGCGGACTTTGGAAAAAAAGTTTTTTTCCAAAGTCCGCCATTTTGTTATTTATCCATGAAATTTAACTTCAGTAGTTCCCCCCAGAATGACATGTCTATAGATTAAGAATTATCAAGAATTTTTGATAAATAAGAAAATGGTGGACTTTGGAAAAAAACTTTTTTTTTCAAAGTCCGCCATTTTGTTATTTATCCATGAAATTTAACTTCAGTAGTTCCGATCAGAATGACATGTCTATAGATTAAGAATTATCAAGAATTTTTGATAAATAACAAAATGGCGGACTTTGGAACAAAAAGTTTTTTTCCAAAGTCCGCCATTTTGTTATTGATCGATGAAATTTAACTTCAGTAGTTCCGACCAGAATGACATGTCTATAGATTAAGAATTATTAAGAATTTTTGATAAATAACAAAATGGCGGACTTTGGAAAAAAAACTTTTTTCCAAAGTCCGCCATTTTGTTATTGATCGATGAAATTTAATTTCAGTAGTTCCGACCAGAATGACATGTCTATAGATTAAGAATTATCAAGAATTTTTGATAAATAACAAAATGGCGGACTTTGGAAAAAAACTTTTTTTTCCAAAGTCCGCCATTTTGTTATTTATCCATGAAATTTAACTTCAGTAGTTCCGACCAGAATGACATGTCTATAGATTAAGAATTATCAAGAATTTTTGATAAATAAGAAAATGGCGGACTTTAGAAAAAAAACTTTTTTTTCCAAAGTCCGCCATTTTGTTATTTATCCATGAAATTCAACTTCAGTAGTTCCGACCAGAATGACATGTCTATAGATTAAGAATTATCAAGAATTTTTAATTTCACATAAAATCAAGAGCCAAATCACCGGGGCCACCCACGCGCTTTTTTTTCCGAGGTGCCAACTTCGATCAATAATAATAATAATAATGAACTATTAAATTTTGTCAAAAAAATTTTTTTTTGTATCTTTAATATGTAAATAAAAATATCCTAAAATCTCCAAAACGATTCATTTTTATTTTCCTACAAAAAAACGCCCTCGAAAAAAGATATGAGAGTCGGCTTAAGTTACCAGACTACTACCTTAACGTTGTCTTACCTCTCTGTCTCTCTTGTTTTCCCGCAGTCACAAAAGAAGAAATACAAACGTTTGATCTTCTTTCTCAGTTCACTACCAATATGGATAACTCTAAAATCGCAAAATAACACGCACGCACGCACAAATGGATTAAGTTCAAAGTAACTTCTTCGGAGCGGCGAGCGTCAAGGACGAAGACAAAATGGCGGAATAAGAAAAGTAAAATACAAAACAATAGTTCTCAAGACGATTGACGTAGTGTTTTTTTTTGTTTCTCTGTACTACGCTAGTTGCACGAGTGCAGTGTTTCCTGGTGCCCGGCAACAGCGAGAAGAATCACCGCGATTATTTGTCCCCGTTCAATTTCAAACGTGCTCTTCTTTTTCAACTTTTATCCGCTTCTCGTTATCTCCCGTTGCTTCGGGACAATCGAGATTCGTGGAAAATTTGCGAAAAGACAGAGCAATTAAGGAAAGTGGCTGAAAGTTTTTTTTTTCTTCAAATTATACAAAAGGAACGTTTACAGTATTTTTTTTCTTTCAATTGCTCGTAATTTTTCAATTCTTTTCTTACTCTCGCCACTTTTCTCGTTCTTCCTTCTCCCGCTCACGATGGCTCTTCATACGATGCTTCGTCGTCGTGGCATATTACATACGGTTAAGTGAGAGAAACAAAAAAAAAAAAACTACTTGTTACTCGTGTCGCTTTTGAATACCCACACTACTTTGAGCTTATTTCTTCTTCTTCTTCTTCTTCCTCCTCTTCTTTTATCTGTCTATAAGGATATTTATCTACACATTATTATGTACTGCCAAGAGTTTACTAGAGAAAAAAACTGTTTTTAGAAGAGATTAGACTAAAAATCTACGACTGAGGGGCAGGTAACGGGCGGGGAGGAAAGGGGGGTTGCGGAATAGAGAAAAAAACGATCTTTGTTGGTCTCCCGACGACGTCGCGGGGCGTACTGAACGCCGCTGAATCCTCTCACTGCCGACGACCCTGCCCTTGCGTCGCGACTGCCTGCGTCGATATATATTCACTCTAGACTTTACTATGAACGTATATATTTGTAGATATGTATATATGCATACAACTCATATATATATATATATATATATATATATATATATATATATATATATATATATGCATTTACGTCTGACTGAACGACTCGAGCGTGCTCTCTCTAGTAAACCGATCGAAACATCGTCCTCCTCCGCCACCTCCTCCTCCTTCGGTCGACAAAGTTTCGTTATCCAAGGGGTCGAGGGAAGGGGAAACTTGCGGATAACGCAATCGCTCTATGAAAGTTTACGCGCATTCAAAACCCTCTAATATCCATTGAAATGAAATATTAATAATCTTTACTAACGATAAATTCGATATTTGTAACGAAAATTATCGATCATCCGCGCGCTGCCGTCGCCGGGTGTCCACGGCCGTCGCAAAGTGAACATCTAAACACGAGAAAATATTGAAAAATTACTACAAACGTGCGGAGGTGAGGAGGGGGGGAGGTAACGCGGAGAGGAATTGATAACGTTATCTTGATCGAAGTTTACGAGCATGGTGCTAATGTAAATTGAATTAAGGTAGTAGTCTGGTAACTTAAGCCGATTTTCATGTCTTTTTTGGAGGGCGTTTTTTTGTAGGAAAATAAAAATCGTTTTGTATATTTAGGATGTTTTTATTTACATATTAAAGATAGAAAAAGAAAAAATTTTTGAAAAAATTTAATAGTTTATTATTATTATTATTGATCGAAGTTGGCACTTCGAAAAAAAAGCGCGTGGGTGGCCCCGGTGACTTTGGCTCTTGATGTTATCTGAAATCAAAAATTCTTGATAATTCTTAATCTATAGACATGTCATTCTGGTCGGAACTACTGAAGTTCAATTTCATGGATAAATAACAAAATGGCGGACTTTGGAGAAAAACTTTTTTTTCCAAAGTCCGCCATTTTGTTATTTATCCATGAAATTTAACTTCAGTAGTTCCGACCAGAATGACATGTCTATAGATTAAGAATTATCAAGAATTTTTGATAAATAACAAAATGGCGGACTTTGGGAAAAAAAACTTATTTTTCCAAAGTCCGCCATATTGTTATTTATCCATGAAATTTAACTTCAGTAGTTGCGACTAGAATGACATGTCTATAGATTAAGAATTATCAAGAATTTTTGATAAATAACAAAATGGCGGACTTTGGGAAAAAAAACTTATTTTTCCAAAGTCCGCCATTTTGTTATTTATTCATGAAATTTAACTTCAGTAGTTCCGACCAGAATGACATGTCTATAGATTAAGAATTATCAAGAATTTTTGATAAATAACAAAATGGCGGACTTTGGGAAAAAAAACTTTTTTTTCCAAAGTCCGCCATTTTGTTATTTATTCATGAAATTTAACTTCAGTAGTTCCGACCAGAATGACATGTCTATAGATTAAGAATTATCAAGAATTTTTGATAAATAACAAAATGGCGGACTTTGGGAAAAGAAACTTTTTTTTCCATAGTCCGCCATTTTGTTATTTATCCATGAAATTTAACTTCAGTAGTTCCGACCAGAATGACATGTCTATAGATCAAGAATTATCAAGAATTTTTGATAAATAACAAAATGGCGGACTTTGGGAAAAAAAACTTTTTTTTCCAAAGTCCGCCATTTTGTTATTTATCCATGAAATTTAACTTCAGTAGTTTCGACCAGAATGACATGTTTATAGATTAAGAATTATCAAGAATTTTTGATAAATAACAAAATGGCGGACTTTGGGAAAAAAACTTTTTTTTCCAAAGTCCGCCATTTTGTTATTTATCAAAAATTCTTGATAATTCTTAATCTATAAACATGTCATTCTTTTTTTTCCAAAGTCCGCCATTTTGTTATTTATCCATGAAATTTAACTTCAGTAGTTCCGACCAGAATGACATGTCTATAGATTAAGAATTATCAAGAATTTTTGAATTCAGAACATCAAGAGCCAAAATCACCGGGGTCACCCACGCGCTTTTTTTTCGAGGTGCCAACTTCGATCAATAATAATAATAATAATAATAAACTATTAAATGTTGACAAACAAGTTTTTGTTTGTATCTTTAATATGTAAATAAAAACATCCTAAATAGCCAAAACGATTCATTTTTATTTTCCTACAAAAAAACGCCCTCCAAAAAAGACATGAAAATCGGCTTAAGTTACCAGACTGCTACTTTAAATAAAAATGTTTACTAGCAATTTTGATTTAAAAGAGAAATTACGGATTGCGATGCGAGCGTCGCAACCTCCTATGACCGTCACAGCGTTGCATTTTAACGGGGTGAGGAGGGGGAGGATACAAAATTGTTATAAATCTGCCTTGACAGAGAGGAGGAGGTGGAGAACTTGATAGCCGCAATCTCGATCGAAGTTTACGAGCGTCGCGCTTAATGGTAAATTGAAATTGACAAAAAAAAAACAAGGCTTACTAGTGATCTCGAATTAATGAGATAAATTGCCGATGGCGGCGCTGACGTCGCAAGGTATCGCTCGACCACTCGACAATCATATTTTACCAAAAGTTCGATTTTTTTTCGTTCTGTTTTTATTTTTGTAACAAAAATATTTACACGTACTCGTGTCCTTTGGAGTACCCACTCTACGTTTACATGTCCGCCGTGCTCCACTTGTAAGCTTCCTCCTGCAGTGCCGTACGAGCGTTACGCGCGTCGAACCATTTTTTCTCGTAACCGTTGCTTCGATCAACGCCGTCCCAACGATGACCCGGCTTGATGCCGAAACGATTTGGCGCGTATGAGCCCTGATAACTGGGTTTTTCTACGAATCACGAGAGAATTTTATTGGCATTAATGTTTGTACGACCGGAGACCGAAATTCTTTTGTTTACGGACTTTTCACACGACGATGTTTTCCCTATTTGCCGGGAAAAAAAAAACTTCTTGTTCCCCTTTCATCAAACAAGCAAAACGCTTAACGAGCGAAAAAACGCTTAACGAGCGAAAAAAACGCTTAATAAATTTAATCAGCAATGCTTTTTACCCGGTTCACGTTTTCCATCCTTGATCTGCTTGTTCATGATGGACTCCATCATTGGATCATCGGCTCGCATTACCTCTCGGAGTTCCTTGTCCAAATCAGCGTCGTCGGCGTATCTCGCCAACGGTTTGCTCATCTCGTACAAATCCCTCTCGCGCTTTTCCGCTTGATCGTCAACTTGCTTGAGACTGGAGTAGAAAAAAATAAACAAACATTCCGTTTATCATTTTAACGATTATAATGAAAAATGTTCAATACTCTCGATTCGTTCGTTTGTTCCGCTTTTCAATTTTCAACTTTTCAACTTAACGCTATATAAAAATGAGACTCGATAAAATTACCCACCCTTTGCCCCATTTTGCGTATTTCTCGTCAATCTCCTCCTGACGTTTTTCCTTCTCTCGACGTATCGCAGCTTCGGCTGCTAAATCGCGTCTCCTTCCGGTTTTCCGATCTCGCAAAACCGCCGCTTGTCCGGCGCCGCTCACTTCGGCACTCATCTGCGAAAAAAATGGTAATTTTAAGAGTTTTCTCAATTATGAACATTTATTTTCTAACGTTATAGATCCGTAGCCTCGATTTAAGAATTGTACGAGGAAATGCATTTTAAAGGAGAAATTTTGAAAAAATAGAATTTCTATTACAATTTGTCGTATATCGAACTGAATATTTTTTTACACGTTCGGAAAAGCATTTCGAACAATCTCTCGTTTGGAATTTTCCGTACGATCATTTTTCGCATAATAAAGAAATAAAATGGATTTTTTTCAACTTTTAATCGTCGAGGCTCTCCTTGATCGAAATAAATTTCGAAAAATCAATTAATGTTCTACCTTTTTGAACAACTCGGCCTCTCGTTTTTTGTGCGCTTCCGTTTCGATTCTGAGAGCCCGAGCGTCTTGCAAACCAGCAGTTTTTCCATCGAGTGTCTTTTTCATTCTCGAATCATCGTTTTTAGCGTGAACATCGGGGCTTTTCGTTCTTCTCGATCTCTCGTCGTTCCATCTCGATCTCGATTGTCTCGGTGATCTCGATCTTCTTCGTGATTTTTCCGAGTTACCCATTCGCGAAATTTCCTCCTCCATTCTCGACCTTTGTTTATGTCTCTCGTGTCTCGTATCGTTTTTTCGTCGAAAATCACGTTTACCTTCTCCGAGATCCTTTCTCGAGATTCTTGGCGGACTTAAATCCGAATCCGAGTCTCGGAATTTTTTCACAGGACTCTTGGACGAAAATCTACCGCTTCCAAGCATTCTTTCATTATTTTTCCTTCTTCTCGGTGGACTAAGGTCCGAATCGGAGTTGTCACGATTTCGCGAATCGCTGTGATGTCTCGACTTTCCGGACGTTGCCCGCAAACTTTTCGAAGAGCAACTTTCGATGCCGTAGGATGTATCATCGTTTTTCGGTCTTCTCGGTGGACTAAGATCCGAATCGGCGTTCGAGGAATTTCTCCTGTTACGCGAACGAGCGTTGTTACGTTTTTCCGGTCTTCTCGGCGGACTAAGATCCGAATCCGCGTTCGAGGAATTTCCCCTGTTACGCGAACCAGCGTTGTTACGTTTTTTCGATCGTCTCGGTGGACTAAGATCCGAATCGGATTTCGAGGCATTTTCCCTGTTTTCCGAATCAACGTTCTCACGTGTTTTCGGTCTTCTCGGTGGACTAAGATCCGAATCGTACGTCGTCGGGAATCTTTTGTTCGATTTCGATTTTTCTTTATTCTGTCGTTTCGTTTTTCTGCGGCTACTCGATTCCGACGAGTCGGAACTGTTCGATTCGGTGTCAGATTCTTTCACTCGTTTTTTCGCGAATTTTCTACTCTTCGATCTCGACGTTTTCGTTCTAGAGGAATCTTCGTCCGGAGACTGGATGTTGTGTTTTTTTTGCTTCGGAGCTCGAGACGGTGTTAATTCCCTGTTGGAAGTGTTTTTCGTTTTTTTTAATCGTCCAGAGTCGTTGTCAACGGACATTTCGTGATCATTCCCGTGTGAGTCCGGTTCGTAATCTAGATATTTCGGTCGATTCTCGCTGCAAGCTACGTTTCCATCGCCGTCGTCCGCTATGATTCTCCATCTTCGCTTGTCGCCAAAATCCACCGGTCCCCTCTCGTCGACGACTCCAACGATTTGCGGCGCATCCTCCGTCTTGTTGAATATATCAAATTCACCGTCCATAAGAGGTCGCATGTTGTTCACATCAATGTCGTCATCGATGATTTTAACCCTGAAAAATAAATCTTTGGCATTGTGCAACGGGAAACTAAAAGCTTCGGATGAGAAGCGTTACCGTTTTATAGGAATCAAATTTTCATCGACAAAGTATTTGGCATCGGACGAGTCTTATCCTTACGCAAACAGAAAATGTTTAAAAAAAAGTGTGCAACATTACAACATTTTTTTTCCCTATTTCCCTCGCAAGGATGAAAAACCTGCGAAACAAGCTTCGACAGTCTCGTTAAGGGCAAAACAAAGAAATTTGTTTAATTAGGATTGTCGCTAATTAAAGAAATATTTCCATTGCTGTTCGTTCATTGGAGGATTTACGAGTGAATTTTTAACAAGTACAAAAAGTAAGCATCAAACATTTTCAGATATATTTGACAAAAGCGCAAAGATAATGATAATATGGAAAAAAGATTTCATAACATTTCTGAACGATGGAAACTTTCGCGCAAAACTACAATTTTCACGGAATGTTTTTTTCGAAATTTCGCACGAGCTTCCGTCGTCTATTGTCCACACGTTACCGTGATACGTCGTGCGAAAAAGTTCGTTCAACGATAGTCAACATAACCTAAAACAATAAAGCCATCGAATATTATCGTTCGCGTTAAGGGACGTAATGATTTTCTAGAAAATTAACTCACGTTTTCGTGCCAATTTTTGGCTTCTTCTTCTTCTTCTTTTTCTTCCTTGTACCGTCGTCATTCTCGCCAAGATATTTTCGCAAATATTCCTTCTGGCTCATCTTCGCACCTTCAATTTCGGACATTTTTTAAATAATTTCTTTACGCGGACACAACGACTATTCGGTTGCCGTCAGTTGCCGTTGCCCCGACAAACCGCGCACAAACTGGCGTCTCTAGCGTGACGCATCCCCAAAACGTACGGTGGCGTCCTCTCTACACCGGAGACGTACACCAGTGAGAATCGGAAGTTATATCGTTTAGAAAGTATCAACGGAGTTACCGGCTGCTAATAAAAATCTGTAATATTGTTTTCACACAAAGTGTGTAGATAAAATGACGGTAATTAGGAGTGAATTGCGCGCTATCTGTCGGTAAAACATCGACGCCTATCAATTTCCGACGAAGTATATTTTCGTTCAATTTTAATTCATAAATTTGCGCAAAAATCAAAGTAATCAATCTTTTATCGATGCGGTAAATAAATGGTTCTTATTTATAGTTTTCTGTATATCACAAGCGATGAATTTGACTGCTAGTAAGATTCAGCGCACAGAAAGCCTTTCTCAAGGCTACAAAAATAATCAAAAGCTACAGGTACCACTCGATTCACCTATATTTACCGGTTGCAACTATTATATATTATATATTACCGACAGTAGGTAACGGATATCAATTACTCTCTGGTTCGAAGAGAGTTGTGCAACAAGGTTCTATTGCGTTCGATTTCAACCACAGAATTGAATACCGATGTAATGTTCCACCGATAATCATATAATAACCTGCCTGACAACTCCACACGTATTCCCATTCACCTAAACAATGAATATATATACATGTATTGTACGAGTGAAAGGACGATGATTGAGTGCCGATTGTAGGATGATTGTAAAGCCTACCGTTGATCTCTTATTCCCTCGATGGCTGTGCGTGTTCGTGAGTATTTACGACTATCAATTCCCTCCTATGAGTGTAGTATCTATAGTACAATCGATAGGGAGCCCGTTACTCTTGTCCGCATCGTACTAAAAATAATCGACAATTTTTTTTTTCAATAAGGTTCAGTATCACGTACTGAATGTGAATTAACAAAATGGTTACAAATTAAAGGAGCGGAACTGCCGTCGTTTTGAGGAAAACCGTATTGGCCAATATCTCTGTTACCGTGCACTTTAGGCCAAAAATGGTAATAACCTTTCTTGTAGATAATTGAATTTCCTATCTTTTTTTCTCATCAATTTTTTTTGTATCAGTCACCGTTTACGACTTATACGGCTGTTAACATTCATTTATTCACTTTTTGACCTGTATCTCTCCTAATAATTGTTTAAACAATGAAATGCTAATAACTTATCTTTTAAATCCATACATTTTCCACAACTTTTACTTAAAATGTTTTTGTCTAAAATTTATATTCTCAAAGTTATAACGCGTGCAATGTTGCGCTACTGGGTGCAAGGCTAATAAAAACGCGTTATAACTTTGAAAATATTAATTTTAGACAAAAAAGTTTTAAATAAAAGTTGTGGAAAATGTATGGATTTAAAAGATAAGTTATTAGCATTTTATTGTTTAAACAATTATTAGGAGAGATACAGGTCAAAAAGTGGATAAATAAATGTTTACAGTCGTATAAGTCGTAAACGGTAAGTGATACAAAAAAAATTATTTAAGAAGAAAGATGGGAAATTTAATTATCTACAAGAAAGGTTATGACCATTTTTGGCCTAAAGTGCACGGTAACGGAGATATTGGCCAATACGGTTTTACTCAAAATGGCGGCACTTCCGCCCCCTCAATTTGTAACCATTTTGTTTTTGTTGGCCGGAAACATAACTCAGACAATTTTCAACCGATTCACTTGAAACTTTGAATATATCTTTAAAGATACATCGTCTATGAAAGTGCGTACGATTTTTTTATTTATATTGCACAGTTCATTTGTTATTAACAATTTTCTGACGATTTTTGACAGAAATTTTTCACTATTCACTTTAGAAGTGTGGCCATTTACCCAAAAATCAATATATCGAAAAAAATCCTTCGCACTTCCATAGACAATGTATTTTTAAAGATATATTGAAAATTTCAAGTGAATCGGTTGAAAATTGTCTGAGTTATGTTTCCGGCCAACAAAAACGGAGAGGTCATCGGAGAAACGCTGCACAGCGGCCATTTTGAAATTAATCGCGTCAAAAAAATTATCGTATACAGTCATTGATATGTATGATAAACACCCTATTTTGTAATTCCGATTTATTTCGTAGTTTTTCTGAAAAAAAATCTTCAAAAAAGCCTATTTTTTTCGGCCTCTAGAGTGGCCTTACCCGTTCATTAGCGTCTATAATTGGTCATTTGTATTCACGAGTGTTCGTGAGTACCAGCGAATGTTGCTAAATTGTTCTCCATCTCTTCAGCCCCTCGCAACAGGCGGCGCGATCTAACCGGTACGCGCAGAAGTTTCAAATCAACTGCCACAGGTAAAACGTTGCCGATCGGTGGAGCAGGCTCGATGGTAAAGTCAGTATGGCCGTGGGGGGGAGATTGAAAGTGAACGCACCGCCAAGAATGGGCAAGAAACAGGACGGACGAGTGCGATGTGCAACTGGCGAGCTCGATGCTACGGCAAGGTCTTCGTTGTCTCACGGCTGCTCACGGCAGCAAAGAGTTTCTCGCGCTCGAAGCACGCTGCTCGGCTCCGTTACTAAATAATATAACAAGAAGATTCTTCAAATTACTCTCGAATTTAGTGACAGTGTCGTCAAAGATAAAACAACAACAACAAAGTTCCTTTCTTTCGTTTCAACGTCAATTTTTTTTCATTTATATTCTCAAATATATTTTTTTCCGTTGCGCGCAAAACAACGGAAAAAAGTGTACGGTGAAATATGACGTTGGCGAGGACATTGGTCTGCGGTAACTCGGAAGAGTCACGAGCGAAAGAGGCGAACGATTGACGGAGTTACGGAGGTGTTAGCGGAGGAAGAAAAAAAATAAAAATATACACTCCCGTCATTCTTCTATTCGTCTCTTTCCCACGCACACTGACGATTCCAGGATCGTCCGCCGAACGAGTCTTACAACATAGTTGGTGAAAGAAAAAAAAGAAAAAAACGACAAAGCAACACTCGATCGGCGATTACGTCAACGAATAAATTTCTCGCTCGTTGATGAACGATTTTTAATAGAAAACAAAAAGAGCCGAAGAAATACGGAGACGAAAATTTTGAGGACTGGCGGATAAAAAAACGTGAAGATGACGAGAAAATTGAGCAAATTTCTTATTCTATTCGACAATACGAATTTGTTGTATTTTCCCGGTCACTTTTTGTCCGGCCGTGTTCTCATCGAACTCGACGACGAGGCTTAGTAAGTTTACCCAATTTTTCTGTTAAGGGGCGAAATAGGGTTAGGGACAGCGTTTTCTCAATGATTTTCATGAATTTTTTTATAGTATAAAAAATGAATATAATTTATTGAAACTTTGAGAATATTTTATACGTATATTTAAGTATATACTAAAAAATTTTTGAAGAATTTTCTTGAAAAACACCGGGGATATAAGCGACCCCATATTGCAGGTCACAATCAGACTCAGCATTTTGCGTACATTCTGGAAGCCGCAATTTTCATCTGACATCAAACGAGGTTGGAATTTACTTTTATTATATGTCTCTCTTCTATATGAACCTAAATGCTATCGAAAAAGTAGAAAATTCAATTTTTTACAGGGGTCAAAACAAAAAAAGCATGATTTTTTGCCATTTTTACAACTTTATTTGCAAAAAAAAAATTATTTCAAATAATGATAATATTCCGACTTTAGGTTCATATAGAGCGCAATACTATGAGGAAAGTAACTGCCAATTTTCAAAACGATTGGTTGAAAACTTTTTAAACTAGCGTGTACGCAAGTTAAAAAAAAGTCGTTTTCAGAAAAACGCGTTTGAAAAAATAACAAAATGCTGAGTCTGATTGTGACCTGCAATATGGGGTCGCTAATATCTTCGGTGTTTTTCAAGGAAATTCTTCAAAAATTTTATAGTACATACTTAAATATATGTATAAAATATTCTCAAAGTTTCAATAAATTATATTCATTGTTTAAAAAAAGTTTCAATAAATTATATTCATTTTTTATACTATAACAAATGAATATAATTTATTGAAACTTTGAGAATATTTTATACATATATTTAAGTATATACTATAAAATTTTTGAAGAATTTTCTTGAAAAACACCGGGGATATTAGCGACCCCATATTGCAGGTGACAATCAGACTCAGCATTTTGCGTACATTCTGGAAGCCGCAATTTTCATCTGACATCAAACGAGGTTGGAATTTACTTTTATTATATGTCTCTCTTCTATATGAACCTAAATGCTATCGAAAAAATAGAAAATTCAATTTTTTACAGGGGTTAAAACAAAAAAAGCATGATTTTTTGCCATTTTTTACAACTTTATTTGTAAAAAAAAATTATTTTAAATAATGATAATATTCCGACTTTAGGTTCATATAGAGCGCAATACTATGAGGAAAGTAACTGCCAATTTTCAAAACGATTGGTTGAAAACTTTTCAAACTAGCGTGTACGCAAGTTCAAAAAAAGTCGTTTTCAGAAAAACGCGTCTGAAAAAATAGCAAAATGCTGAGTCTGATTGTGACCTGCAATATCGGGTCGCTAATATCTTCGGTGTTTTTCAAGGAAATTCTTAAAAAAATTTATAGTACATACTTAAATATATGTATAAAATATTCTCAAAGTTTCAATAAATTATATTCATTTTTTATAGTATAAAAAATGAATATAATTTATTGAAACTTTGAGAATATTTTATACGTATATTTAAGTATATACTAAAAAATTTTTGAAAAATTTTCTTGAAAAACAACGGGGATATTAGCGACCCCATATTGCAGGTGACAATCAGAGTCAGCATTTTGCGTACATTCTGGAAGCCGCAATTTTCATCTGACATCAAACGAGGTTGGAATTTACTTTTATTATATGTCTCTCTTCTATATGAACCTAAATGCTATCGAAAAAATAGAAAATTCAATTTTTTACAGGGGTCAAAACAGATAAGCATGATTTTTTGCCATTTTTTACAACTTTATTTACAAAAAAAAAATTATTTAAAATAATGATAATATTCCGACTTTAGGTTCATATAGAGCGCAACACTATGAGGAAAGTAACTGCCAATTTTCAAAACGATTGGTTGAAAACTTTTCAAACTAGCGTGTACGCAAGTTTCAAAAAAGTCGTTTTCAGAAAAACGCGTTTGAAAAAATAGTACCAAGAAAAACGAGCAATACGGGGTCGCGAAATTTTATAGTATATACTTAAATATATGTATAAAATATTCTCAAAGTTTCAATAAATTATATTCATTTTTTATACTATAAAAAAATTCATGAAAATCATTGAGAAAACGCTGTCCTAACCCTATTTCCCCCCTTAATGGCTTATAACAATAGAACGAGTCGGAATTTTCATTTGAAATTTTCGGAACATATTTTTCAATAGTTTTACTAACAATTTATGAAATTTAAAAAAACCCTAACCCTATTTCCCCCCTTAATCAACGCCGTTCATGTTTATTTTCTTGAAATTAAAAAGACGATTTTTCTTTTAAAGGTAAAACAGTATGGTCACAGGTCGTCGGACTTTTGTGCCAGTGTGCTCGTTCGTTAATTAACATTGTAATTAACATTGTAGCGGTACGAATTAAAACAATTAATGGCAAAGAGCTTATAAAGATATAGAGGGCGCGCGCGCGCTCGTCGATCCGAGCAAAAGTGAATAACAACTCGCGTTATTACTTGTTATTATATATTTGTGGAAAAAAAAAATGTATGCACGATTATACGATGCAGAAATAAGCGAGCGTGTGTATAATGCGTTATTGCCATTGCTCATGGTACGACGAACCAGTTAATGGGATATGGTATTAATTAATTAAACACGCGGTAAAACTCGTGAAAAATATTAATGGCACTTAACGACAAAGTGCCGTTGATACTACTGTATTTTTAGTTTATTGGTTTTAGCGACCTGGGTGAAAAAATATTATTTTGAAAATAATGAGGGAAAAAAAAAGAAAAACCAATTGAAACGCAACATTTATTGCATTATATCAAAAGAATGAGAAATTTTCAATCTCTACTGATTTAGGAATACGGCAGTTAAAAATAATCGATGAAAAAGATGGATAAATTATTGATAATTATTTTTTCCTTATTTAATAACAAAGTGCCATTAATTCTCTTGTATTTTTAGTTCATTGGTTTTAGCGACGTGAATGAAAAAAAATGATTTTAAAAGTAATAAAGAACAATAGACAAACCAATTGAAACGCAACATTTACTGCATTATATCAAAAGAATGAGAAATTTACAATTTCTACTGATTCAGGAATACAGTAGTTACAAATAATCGACGAAACATATGGATAAATTATTGATAATTATTTTTTACTTACTTAATAACAAAATGCCACTAATTCTCTTTTATTTTTAGTTCATTGGTTTTGGCGACGCGAATGAAAAAAAATTATTTTGAAAATAATGAAGAACAATAGACAAACCAATTGAAACGCAACATTTACTGCATTATATCAAAATAATGAGAAATTTCAAATCTCTATTGATTTAGGAACATATCAGTTAGAAATAATTGATGAAAAAGATGGATAAATTATCGATAAATTAAGGATAATTATTTTTTACTTAATAACAAAATTCCATTAATTCACGTTTATTTTTAGTTCATTGGTTTTAGCGACGTGAATGAAAAAATATTATTTTGAAAATAATGAGGAAAAAAAAAAGGAAAAGAAAAACCAATTAAAATGCAACATTTACTGCATTATATCAAAAAATGAGAAATTTTAATCCCTACTGATTTATGAATACAGCAGTCAAAAATAATCGATGAAAAAGATGGATAAACTAAGGATAACTATTTTTTCCTTATTTAATAACAAAGTGCCATTAATTCCCTTGTATTTTTAGTTAATTGCTGTTATGACGCAAATGAAAACAAGTTAATTGCTGTTATGACGTGAATGATAACAAATTTTTTTTTTGTATCGAGGAAAAAAAGAAAAACCAATCAAAATGAAACATTTACTGCATTATATCAAAAGAATGAAAAATTTTCAATCTCTACTGATTTAGGAATACAGCAGTTAGAAATAATCGATGAAAAATATGGATAAATTAAGGATAATTATTTTTCTCTTATTTAATAACAAAGTGCCATTAATTCCCTTGTATTTTTAGTTCATTGCTTTTATGACGTAAATGAAAACAAAAAGTTATTTAAAAATAATGATGAAAAAATAAAATTCAACCCAATTAAAACGTAACATTTACGGTATTATATCAAAAGAATGATAAATAAAAAATCTCTACTTATTTAGGAATACAGCAGTTCAAAATAATCGATGAAAAATATGGATAAATTAAGGATAATTATTTTTCTCTTATTTAATAACAAAGTGCCATTAATTCCCTTGTATTTTTAGTTCATTGCTTTTATGACGTAAATGAAAACAAAAAGTTATTTAAAAATAATGATGAAAAAATAAAATTAAACCCAATTAAAACGTAACATTTTCGGTATTATATCAAAAGAATGATAAATAAAAAATCTCTACTTATTTAGGAATACAGCAGTTCAAAATAATCGATGAAAAAGATCGATAAATTAAGGATAATTATTTTTCTCTTATTTAATAACAAAGTGCCATTAATTCCCTTGTATTTTTAGTTCGTTGCTTTCATGACGTAAATGAAAACAAAAAATTATTTAAAAATAATGATGAAGAAAAAAAAAGTAATACCAATTAAAACGCAACATTTACGGTATTATATGAAAAGAATGAGAAATTTACAATCTCTACTGATTTAGGAATACAGCAGTTCAAAATAATCGATGAAAAATATGGATAAATTATTGATAATTATTTTTTCCTTATTTAATAACAAAGTGCCATTAATTCCCTTGCATTTTTAGTTCATTGGTTTTATGACGTGAATGAAAACAATAAATTATTTAAAAATAATGATGAAGAAAAAAAAAGAAAGATAAACCCATTAAAACGCAACATTTGCGGTATTATATCAAAAGAATGAGAAATAAAAAATCTCTACTTATTTAGGAATACAGCAGTTCAAAATAATCGATGAAAAAGATGGATAAATTAAGGATAATTATTTTTCTCTTATTTAATAACAAAGTGCCATTAATTCCCTTGTATTTTTAGTTCATTGCTTTCATGACGTAAATGAAAACAAAAAATTATTTAAAAATAATGATGAAGAAAAAAAAAGTAATACCAATTAAAACGCAACATTTACGGTATTATATGAAAAAAATGAGAAATTTACAATCTCTACTTATTTATGAATACAGCAGTTCAAAATAATCGATGAAAAATATGGATAAATTAAGGATAATTATTTTTCTCTTATTTAATAACAAAGTGCCATTAATTCCCTTGTATTTTTAGTTCATTGTTTTTATAACGTGAATGAAAAAAAAAAGTTATTTTTAAATAATGATGAAAAAAAAGAAAGAAAAACCCATTAAAACTCAACGTTTACGGCATTATATCGAAGGAACGAGAAATTTAAATTTCTACTAATTTACGAATAAACCAGTTAAAAATAATCGATGAATTAAGGATAATTATAATTATTTTGCAGCGTTTCGGGATTGCACTTTCACGTTATAGGGGAGGGAGTCGTAAGAGTCCGTAGTCAACGAGCCGAGAGAGTTTACGATAAAGAAAATTACATAGATTTCCGAATGAGACTGCTCGGCGAGCCTGGTAAGGCGTAACTGGTTTGAAGCTTCTTTTTTTTTCGTTTAATGAAAAATCGTTTCGTCAATACGATCGATTTTTGTTTCTCGTTTATTTACCCGTATAAAATAAAAGCGACAATTATGAAAATACGTAGGCGAAGGACCGTCGCTGCTGTCGCCCGGTATTCACAGTTTTCCATTTAAATTGGGTCTGCCGCTTGGTCTTCCGTCGACGTTTCTCGGCAAACACGGTTGGGTACAGTATTACTGTAAAGCGGCGTTGCGCGAGCCCGGTGGTCTTACGCACAAAAATCAACAAGTTTTCATCGTGATGAATCCCATCGATTTGAATCTCGAACCACCGATATTGGCGGTAAGCCCAATTTTTAAGTACCATTTTTTCTTTTTCCTAATAAACTTAGAACTTGAGGGGATTTATGATTATCCGCACAAATCCGAATTAAGGGAGGGGTGAGAGTTTCAGCGTAAAAAAAAACACTTTTTTTGCGATTTTTTTTCTCGAATATGGCTTGAGCAATTTTATTCGAACCTTTTGTACATTATTGAGCATACTTTTGACAATGTTGTGTAATTTTTTCATGCAGAAATATTGAAGCATAAGCCCGTAACAGAGCTTCCCCCGGAACGTCTTGGAAAAAAAAAAACAATTTGCGGTGTTCACTATAACTCGGCCGGAAATTATCTGAAAATGAAAAACCATGAATATTTAGTCAAATTACAATCAAATCTTCCCCCCAACGTTCTCTGATAATTTTTTTTTTCATTTAAAAATTTTTCGCGGCCATCTAAAGTGTGAACTGTTATTTTCCACGAAAAATTCCGCCATTTTGTGGGTGGGAAACACCCTTAATGTAAAAAAATTTAACTAAACGTTGGGGGGAGGTATTTTATATGTGGAAAATGTGTACAAAGTTTGAAATGAATCGGTCAAGTAGATTTTAAATGGCAGTGAACACGGACTTTGAAAAAGTAGTTTTGAGAAAAACGCGTCTAAAGTGCACTGCTAGCCCGACCGCCCGCAGCTGTTAGAGGTATAGCGTTAAAGGCGAGGAGATCAATAAGACAATAACTTCGAGAATATTGCTCAGATCGGTTTAAAATTTTAAGAACATATTCTTGAAATGTTAAACAATGAGATAAGACTAAAAAAAAAAATTCGATTTTTCGAAAGTGAAAACCCTTACCCCGCCCTTAACTAATATTGTAATTTCGACGACAATTGTTCATTCAGCAATTTTATGCAATTCTGATAATATTTGACATTTCCATGAAATTCGTTACCTTTCCGATGATGTACCATTCCGTTCAGCATTATTATTTTTTGTTCCACTGTCCCTGATATTATTATAATTCTTCGATTATTTTTCAATTTACGTCGAACCTTTACGTAACGTGATCCTGATACATAAATATCAATTTATAGGTATATGTATGATTAATAAATGTATATCGTAGCAACCAGCGAGATTGGAGGTGGAACAGCGCGTGGGAGTGTCCTGCGTGTCCGGTGGACCAGTATTTTGTAGAGTGAGCCTTGATCGAGGCGGTTACGTGCCCGGTGAAACTATCGGTATTTCAGCCACGGTCAGCAATCGCAGCAAAGTACGTATCGAATATTAAATTTTAAGTAATCTTCGAGTTCTAAAAGAGGATTTTTTTTGTTCGAGGTTTAAAAAAATTCCTCGTTCGGACTAGAAGACTGCCTCGAGTCTCTCAATTTAACGCACTTAAGGGAGGGGTAAGGGTTTCAACGTAAAAAAGAAAACACTTTTTTTGCGATTTTTTTTCTCAAATATGGATTGAGCAATTTTATTCGAACCTTTTGTACATTATTGAGCATACATTTGACAATGTTGCGTAATTTTGTTCATGCAGAAAAATTGAAGCATAAGCCCGTAACAGAGCTTCCCCCAGAACGTCTTGAAAAAAAAAAACAATTTGCGGTGTTCACTATAACTCGGCTGGAAATTATCTGAAAATGAAAAACCATGAAAATTTAGTCAAATTATAATCAAATCTCCCCCCCAACGTTCTCTGATTATTTTTTTTTTCATTCAAAAATTTTTCGCGGCCATCTAAAGTGTGAACTGTTATTTTCCACGAAAAATTCCGCCATTTCGTGGGTGGGAAACACCCTTAATGTGAAAAAAAAAAAAATGTTACTAAACGTTGGGGGGAGGTATTTTGTATGTAGAAAATGTGTGCAAAGTTTGAAATGAATCGGTCAAGTAGTTTTTAAATGGCAGTGAACACGGACTTTGAAAAAGTAGTTTTGAGAAAAACGCGTCTAAAGTTTATGAAGTAAAGGAGTGATGAAAAAAATTTTTTCCAAGACGTTCTGGGGGAAGCTCTGTTACGGGCTTATGCTTCAATATTTCTGCATGAAAAAATTACACAACATTGTCAAAAGTATGCTGAATAATGTACAAAAGGTTTGAATAAAATTGCTCAATCCATATTTGAGCAAAAAAAATCGCAAAAAAAGTGTTTTTTTTTACGCTGAAACCCTTACCCCTCCCTTAATAAGACAATAACTTCAAGAATATTGCTTAGATCGGTTCAAAATTTTAATGACATATTCTTGAAATGTTAAACAATAAGATAAGTCAAAAAAAAAAAATCGATTTTTCGAAAGTGAAAACCCTTACTTCGCCCTTAACGTAGTAAATGATATTTTGATAATTTCTTCTTTCTTTACTACCTCGAGGTAACGATGAAATTCACGAAAGCATCGTTGACCGAGACGATACAGTATATGTGCCGAGGAAAAGTACTCGCCAGCGAGACGCGAGAATTGGCGAGTGTATCGAGAGGCAAAATAAGACCAGGCGAGGGCGAGGAGTGGCTCAACGAACAAATGTACGTTCCACCATTGCCACCGACGAATTTACGAGGCTGCCATCTAATCAACGTTCTTTATCACGTTTATGTGAGTTTTACCCTTAATTCTCTTCAAATTTTCTCCTTAATTCTCCCTCCCAAAATTTTGTTAAATTATTCGACCAATGGACGGACAAGTCCGTTGTAATGCTGCCATGTTGTCCCTTGAACTCTCTCGCACTCACGTGTCACGTGGAACGCCCGCGACTTCTAAGACCAAACTTTGAGAGTACTATAAAGATTTTTTTATCGTTTCTTCTATTTCCTATTTTATTTCAAACAATTTTCCCTCAGTTCGTGATAAGCCCGAAGAGTTTGGACAAAGAAATCAAGCTACAGATACCAATAGTACTGGCTACGTATCCTCTTAGACAGGAGGGCGCTCCGGCTGGCACAGCGCCTTCGAAAAGAGGAGCTCACTATCCCTCGACGCTGCCAATTTTTCGTCCCTGGCTCGACGACAAAGCGTTCGAGGTTCAAGAATAAAGTGCCTTATTCCCTTTTCTCCCGGGCCCTTAGTTATTCATTAACGAGACGTTAATCACAACAAAAAAAAATCTTAACACCGAAATGGTCTCACGTGACTTCTGGAGCTCGAGGAAAACTTTTGTTGGTGCTCGACGACACACTCCGAGGCTTCGAGTCGAAATATTCAAGTGTGACCTTCGACGAAATTAATTCTTAGGAAAAATAAGCATTTTCGGTTTACCAGATCGATCGATAATCGAATCTACTAATAGTCGTGTACAGTTAACCTTTAAATGAGAATGCATTATTATTATTATCTTTTTTAAACATTTGTAAGTATATGTATTACATTATCAATATATATATATACACTGACACTGAAAAAAATAAAATAAAAATCCAGTATACCATTTATCTTTTTCAGATGGGGAAAATTGAAAGTGTCAATTGCACGTACGAGGTGTGTAAATTAAGTAATGAGACTGATTTTTTTTATTTTTTTTTATTCAAGCAGAATTACAATTTTATATTGTCACCCTCAAAATAACTGCCTTCCGGAGCCACACAGCGCTGGAGACGGTTCTTCCAATCCTCATAGCGGCGCTGGAACTCCGATACTGGAATAGCCTTCAGCTGGTCGGTTACAGCCGTTTGAATGTTTTCGAGTGTCCCAAAATGAGTTCCCTTGAGGTGATTTTTCAATCTCGGGAAGAGAAAAAAGTCACAAGGACTCGAGTCAGGCGAATAAGGAGGCTGAGGAGCCGCAGGAATGTTTTTATTGGCCAAAAACTCGTTTATTTGAAATTGCTGTGTGACAAGGAGCATTATCGTGAACACCCAGTTGTTCTTGATGTTTGGTCTCACACGAATGACCCTTTTTCGAAGTTTTTCAAGAACCTCCCGGTAAAAGTGAGTCAAACGGTGGTGTGAGTCAAATTCAACTCTTCCCCGATCATTCTGAACGCAAAAGATCCCGATTTCTGTCGACCTTTTCATCGGTTCTTGAAGATGAAGGCCTTCCGCTTCGTCGTTCATCTTCAATCGACTCTCTTCCTTCTGAAAATGCCTTAAATCACCGAAAAACCTCGGCTCTTGACAAAACACTGTCTTCGTAGGCCTGCCGAAGTTTAGCAAGAGTTTCCGTTGCACTGTGCCCAAGTCTGAAGCAAAACCTGATAGCACACCGTTGCTCGAAATTGTTGTCACTCATTTTTAGAACACAATAGAAGAAACTGTTTGACAAAAAACACATGTTCCCCTGCTTGCCAGATCGAACGCTACGTTGCCAGTCTCATTACTTAATTTACACACCTCGTAAATCAACATACAAACGTAGTTTCTAAAAATTAATATTTCACGTTCTCAAATTTATTTTCTAATTGATAAACACGTTCGTGGAAAAAAAAAGTTAATTGCGATTTTTCGAAATCGCATATTAGTAAATAACGTACGAAACTTTATGAATTCTAGGCGATTTCCCGTTTCAATTTTTCCAGAACTGCATCGACGCTGCTGTTGCAAACGATTACGACCTTGTGACGACTTCGACTGCCCTAAAATCAATTGAATCGTCACTTTTATAGCCCGATCGGATTTATCTTCAAACGTGTAAATTATCGGCTCACTCTGTCCAGGGAAACATCCGATTTTCTCGCGCCCAAAACAGCTGCCAAATATTTCACCAATTCGTGGTTTGCTTCGCCCTCGACAGGCGGCGCAGATATTGCAATACCGACTGTTTCTTCGGATATATCTGAAAATTACCGAATACGTGGATTGTGGCTCGAGGATAAGAAAAAAAAATACGTCATATGCGATCCGGAGAAATTTTATCTCAATGATGAAATTGAGTTAAGAACAAATGAATTTATGGAAATACGTTAAATAGCTAACGTGATGACTTCCGTTCGTTTTTTTTTAAATCAATGCTTACGTGATTTTTTGGTAAACCTCAGGTGTAGGGGACTCCCCTCCGATTTTTTTTGTAATAGGCTCATTCGACGCGTTTTCGCACGTGAAACAACTTTTTTCCTTTGACAAAATTGCGGGACGTTATTTATTAAAAAGTTATTAACAATTAAAGTTAATAAGCCTTATACCAGCCAGTTCCAATCATCTTGTCCTTCACATGTGTTGTTAAGAATAGCCCCTCAGTAACATACAAAAAGTTTTATTCGTCATTGTTTGTTAAAAAGTTATTAACAAAAGAAGTTTCATAAATTAAACATGAAATAATTATACTAGTGTATGGTGAATAGTACACGTATGAGCGGGTTGGTGGCGCCCCCCCTGTATCCCCCACACACCAGTCCAAAAACAACCCAAAACAACAAACAACAAACAACAAACAACAAACAACAAACAACAAACAACAAACAACAAGTTTGTTGTTTTTGGTTTGTTTTCGGTTTGTTTTTGGTTTGTTTTTGGTTTGTTTTTTATTTGTTTTTGGTTTGTTTTTGGTTTGTTTTTGTTTTGTTTCTTATTTGTTTGTTATTTGTTTTTGGTTTGTTTTTGGTTATTTAAAAAATGACCATTTTTGGGTTGTTTTTGGACTGGTGTGTGTGGGATACAGGGGGGGCGCAGCCAACCCGCTCATACGTGTCTGTTCACCATACACTAGTATAAGTATTTCATGTTTGATTTGTGAAACTTCTTTTGTTAATAACTTTTCAACGAACAATGAGCGACGGATAAAACTTATTGTATGTTACTCAGGGGGTATTCTTGACAACACCTGTGAAGAACAAGATGATTGGGACTCGCTGGTATAAGGAAAATAGCTACATGAATTATTAACTTCAAATGTTATTAACTTTTTAATAAATAACGTCCCGCAATTTTGTCAAAGGAAAAAAGTTGTTTCACGTGCGAAAACGCGTCGGATGAGCCTATTACGAAAAAAATCGGAGGGGGTCCCCTACACCTGAGGTTTACCGATTTTTTTTTCTTCTTATTACCTGTTATATTATTATGTTTTGCTCCTGGTTTAGCTTGTATTCTAATGATAACGTTGCCATCTTTATCAACGGAAACCGGTCCCGCTGGAACAGCCTTCAAACAGAAGTTTAAACTTGCATTCATTGTTATATTTCTATTTTTATCATTTCACGAATTCTGTGTGTTTGAATTTTCGCGCCAAACGCTAGAGTGACCGCTTTCGTCACGTTACCAACACTGTCGATAACCAGCAAAAAGTTTCTAGTAATTTCGAATCTCCGTATTTGTCGCATTGACAATCCGTAGAGATTCGGTGCACAAGCGTGCTCCGTGAGAAAAATGTCACTTTACTGTTATGTCTCGAACGGGTGATTGAAATTTTCATTAAAAACCCCGGACAATTGTGTCATTCTCGGCTTTCCATCAAAACGAGTAAGTAAATAATAATATCCGACGAAAGTATAGCTTACAGCGGCCTTTTCGTCACCCTTGACTTTCGCACTTTTCTTCGTTGCTTTCTTCGACATTTTCCGAACTGTCGACGAACTTCCAACGATTGTTTCACCCGCGAATATCAATTTTACAATAGCGATCATTTACAAACTTCGACGAGATATTTAATGACGATCGTTTGTTCTTTGTTTCTTTGTAAATTAATATCTCTTAAGTGTATACATACAATTGTTCTATAACCTATGAAAAATTCAACTCCATTGCGCATGCGCCATCGTCACACGTTTGCCAACTTAACGCACGAAAAAGTTACCACGTCCTCTCCCGGTTTTACGAAAAAGGACGCGCAAAAACTTTCTATTAATAAATTTAATAAATTACGATTTTGTATGTGTCGACAATTTTCGCTCAAAAACTTAGTATTTACAAAAACAAAACGCCATAAAAACTATTATATTCAATCGGGGGGATTTTCTTCTTCTTAACGCAACGGTACATCGATATTTAAAATAGTATTGTACTAATAATGTATCATTATAGTTTCGCGCGATGCCGAAAAAATTCGTAGGCGAGAACAGCAAGGCTGTTGTGGCTCGCGCTCGGAAGGCTGCCGCAAAAGAAGCGGAAACATCGAAAAAAGCACAAGAGGCCGAGGAAAAAGCATGGCAGGACGACGACAAGCAACTTTTGAAGAAAAAACAAAAACAAGTAAGATAAAAAAAAAACAATTAATTACCGGATCGAGTATCGATGATTGAAAAAATTGAAAATGCGAGGCGGGCTTAAGAGGGAGGATGAAAAGAAGAAGAAAAAAACGTTGGTCTCTGTGATTGCAGGACGAACTCGAGAAGAAACGACTTCAGCAGCTCGAGAAGAAAGCCGAGGCGAAAGCTTTGCTGGAAAAGGAAATGGCGAATATAAAAATTGGCGGTAAACAGCCGGCCTCGAAGGTAACGCGAGCGGAAATAATGGCGGAAACGGAGAGGAGAAATCAAGTGGCGCAGAAGAAGAAGGACGAGGAGAGACCGATCGAGGAAAATTTGAATCGCATCATTATCGATGGTGAAACGGCACGTGGAATTGACGAGGCCATCTCGATACTCGGGTAAGTTCGCAAAAAGACAAAAAAATATTTTTATCATTAAAATTCGCATTATTAAGAAAGTATGAAAATTCGTTAAATTAATTTTTATTATAAAAAAAATTGATTTTCACGAGTAAAAATATTAATGAATAAATGATATTAATTTTATTCAGGCGTAACGAAATTTTTCTCGATATTTCGAGAAAAAATCGTTTTTTCTTCACTTTGAAACAATTAACACTTCAAGTAAAATCACACGATTGACTTTTATTCATAAAAATTGTCTCGAACGTAAAACAAAAATTACAAAAATTTAATTACCGAAGATAGGGTGGATCCCGTTTGAAGAAAAAAAATAATAGCTTCACAAACATTTTGTTCACAATTATTACAATCTTAATCACTCTTGACCATAATTTATTCATTTTATTTTTTTGATTTTTATCTAAACTCGATATTAAAAAAAAAAAAAAAAAATAATTTCGTTCGAATTAACAGCACGAAAGACGCCGAGGTCGATCGTCATCCGGAGAAACGTTTAAAAGCGGCGTACGCGAGTTTCGAGGAGCGCACAATGCCGATTATAAAAGACGAAAATCCAACATTGAGGCTGAGTCAGTTGAAACAGATATTAAAAAAGGAATGGATGAAGTCACCCGATAATCCGCTCAATCAGAGGTTCAACAATTGACGAGAAAACAAATGTTAAAGGAAAGAAGAAATAAGAAAAAAAAACAAAACAAAACAAAACATAAGCGAAAAAAATCATTGATAAACGTGAATACGAAATGTTCGAGCTACGATAAACTCGAATATTTCCGTAAATCGAAGTAAAAATCCTAAGATTAATTAAGAATGAAAGTAAAGAAGAAAAAAAAAACACTCAACATCGGATTCTTGTAATTTCAGGTCGCTGTCCGGACGCAATTTTTCGTTTTTTTCCTTTTCAGCTCTCATTAATCCACGAACACTTCTTACGATCAATGTGACGTTGAAATCTTACGAATTCACAAATGATACAAAAAAAAAAAACACAAAATCATCTTTGGTAAATATCTTATAAACTGCTCAAACGAATACATCTCTGACGAAACACAAAAATATATATATATATATATATATATGTGTATAAATATAAATACTTAACGATCTATTGTTACGTGAAAATTGGGCGATGCGATTTCGTCGATTTATCTTTATTCAACGAGCATTCGAAGCTTTTCGCGTGTTGTTTTTAGATTTTTGTTTGTTTTTTTGGCACAATCGCGTGCGATCAAGAGAAAATACGAGAACACGCGTCACTCTCGTTAATACGAGTCTCGGTAAGTGGAAAAAAAAACAGTTGGGATTATTAAAAAACGTTTAGTTTTTTTTGGCTTCCCGGAGGGGAACGAGGATAATAGGATTTAGATCATTTATATTTTGTCTTTTCCCCCCACCCCGGAGTCGAATGTTTACCATCATCGTGGTATCATCGTCTTTTACGCTTCCACAAGTCCACGAAGCAGTGTATCATGTGATTAACTTGTTCCGGGCAATCGGTCATCGGTGTGTGACCGGCTGTCGGTATGGCGTCCAAAAATGCTTTTATTATCGTCTGTTGGAGAAGAAAGGTAGGGATAATAACATTATTTTTCCTATTTTAGTTATCTATTGAGTTGAAATGTCCTGTTGTTTATCGTTGGAGCATTTCAACGATAAAACAATCTACAAGACACCCCCGAAATTCTTATACTTTTCGTACCAGAAGAAACGACAAATTAGACAAAGGACAAACAATGGTCATTTAAACGTCAGACTTACTCTCTCCATTTGACATTCCTGGACGAGTGACACCTTGTCGTCCCGAAGACCGTGTATGAGAAGCGTCGGCGTGCAGATCCTTCGATGAAAGACATAATCACCCTCGGGCCAGACCATACCGTCCAAAATGTATTTCATGTGCGACGGCCGTTGTTCGGCGGGCTCCGGTCCGCAATACGGATGCTGACGTCCCCTCGCCGAGTACAAAATGTCACGATGAAGGCCGCACATCAAAAGTGGCGTTAGCATAGCACGAAGACAACAGTGTCCGGCGCCCTCGGTACTCGGGGGTGCGAGTGGCGTTGGACCACCACCCGATATCAGCACCAATTGGTGAATGTTACTGTCGTACTTGCAGGCGAGAGCTGTCGCAAAACTGCATCTGAATTGCAATAAGAACGAATTAGGGAACAATTCAAAAAATAAGTATACAAACCGAAAGTTTAACGACGAAACTGCGATCCATTTTAATTTGAAGGAAAACCATAAAATCGTATGGCAAATCTCAACACGAGCGATTGTTGAAAATGTTTCTAGAACCGCGCAAACAAATATTTACATGGGAATGAAAGAAAAAATTTATAGCAGTAGATGAATCTTTTTAATAAGCGAATTGATATTTAAAAGATTGTACTCTCACGTTACAATTTTTTTGATATACCGATCTGTAACTATTTTTTTAAACGTGCAGAAAATCATTTAGAACAATCTCTTGTTTGAGAATTGGGGGGAAACATTAAAGTAGCGATGCCGCGAGACGAGACGAGACGAGACTCGGTCTCGGTCTCGTCTCGAGATGTGTTGGAGAACATCATTGGCTATGATAATTGTGGGATGACTTTAATGTTTCGCCCCAATTCTCAAACAAGAGATTGTTCAAAATAATTTTCTAATCGTTTAAAAAAATAGTTCCAGATCGACTTTAATGTAGTGACGTCTCGTGGTGACGTCATAATCTCGTCTCGTTTCGACCAATTCTCGTCTCGTCTTGACATTTCTTGAACTTCCCGAGACCCCTCGTAACCATGCGTGCGTGTGTATGTGTGACTGTGTGCATGTGACTGTGCGCATGGCTGAATGCGTGTGACTGTGTGCGCGTGACCGTGTGCGTGCGACTGTGCATATGACTGTGTGCGTGTGACTGCATATGACTGTGTGCGTGATACTGTGTGTTCCACTGTGTGCGCGCGGCTGTGTGTGGGTAACTGTGTGCGTTTGAGTATGGGACTGTGTGAGTGTCTGTGTGCGTGTAAGTATATGTAACTGTGTGCGTGTCACTGTGTGCAGGTGACTGTGTGCGTGTGACTGTATATGTGACTGTGTGAGCGACTGTATGAGTGTGGGTGACTGTGTGCGTGTAAGTATGTGTGACTGTGTGAGTAACTGTGTGCGGGTGACTGTGTGAGTAACTGTGTGCGGGTGACTGTGTGAGTAACTGTGAGTGTCACTGTGTGCGGGTGACTGTGTGAGTAACTGTGTGCGGGTGACTGTGTGAGTAACTATGTGCGGGCGACTGTGAGCGTGTGACTGTATGTGCGACTGTGTGAGCGACTGTGTGCGTGGGGCTGTATACGTGTAAGCATGTGTGCGACTGGGTGAGTGACTGTGTGCGTAAGAGTGTATGTGACGGTGTGAGTGAACGAAACTCTGTTCCGGACGTGAGGGAATAAAAAAACGAATAATAAGCGATGCAACCACGTGATCGCGATAAAAGTGAAATAACGAATGGATTATTTTTTTTTGTTAATTTCGAAAATCTCGACCAGATTCTCGTTTCGGTTCAATAAAAGAATGAAAAAAACACTAACGAGCAATGGAATAGTGGTGAAATTAATTTCCCTTTTTTTTTCAAGAGTCTCGAAAGTCTCGACTAGAGTCTCGAAAATCTCGGCGAGAGTCTCGTCTCGTGAGTGGTGCCGCCGAGACGAGAAAAGTCTCGTCTCGGCGGCATCACTACATTAAAGTCGATCTGGAACTATTTTTTTAAACGATTAGAAAATCATTTCGAACAATCCCTTGTTTGAGAATTGGGGGGAAACATTAAAGTCATCCCACAATTATCACAGCCAATGATGTTCACCGATGACGTCATTGAATGACAGAGACCGCGAAAGAATTTTTATTCTCGACAGACGTCGGAGATCGTTCGTCGGGTCAAAGCGCACGTGCCGTCGGTACCGTTTACCGCTTCCGTACGTGCGTTCCACTCTATTGTCGTTCCCTTTATTTATTTTGTTCGTAACGGTTAATCATCGTCGTGTCGTCACGTTCGCGCGCTACTTTGACACTTTTATACGTTGACTGTTATTGTCTAGACGTGTGATCTCTATCGGGTAGAAAAACCGGTAACGAAGGAAGTGAAAAAAAAAACAAACAAAAAAACACCAAAATGTTCGCGTAGGCGTGTAAGAACCCGATGTCTTATCTGGCTTCGAGAAAACGCGCTCTCGTATATCGAGCTTATTTCGCACGCTCTGATTCGCATCTCGACGCACGTTATTGCGTTTAATGAATGTTCGACTGGGTGCAACAGTCTTAACGGTGCAATGATCACCGGGCGAAAGTACAATTCGAAATTCAACTGAGAATGTGAAAAGCCTGGTGAAATGGACGTACATGTTAGATTCGTTGAATTATGTACGCGAATAACTGATTACTTTTTGTTGGAAAGCGTTTGATGTAAATTCGATTCGATCGACCGAAAGAACCAAGTGAACTCGAAATATTTGTTCTTTTTTTCGGCGAACCTCAGATGGTTCGGATTCCACATTTCAAAAGTAGGTCCAATATCTCTCTGTTAAAATTTTAAATCGCTGCTATTTTTTTTTTTTTCACGGGATATTAATCACCAACGATAACGAGTATTAGATGAAAAATTACCCATAATTATGTGCTACCAGGACGCATTTTTTTCCTGGACCAAAGGCGTAATGCTGCAGAATCGTCTCGAGATCGTTGAGCAGTTTGTCGAAGTGATAGTCCCTGGATCGATCGGGTGCCGAACTCATACCGTGTCCGAGAAGTTCCGGCGCTATGCAAGGATAGCCGAGATTCGTGAAATACTCCAGTTGATTCTCGAATATTTCCGCGGACGAGCCAAACCCATGAAGAAACACGATGGTCGGCTTGCGAAATTTACGAAATTTCACAATGTCAACGTGCTCGTCGTCGCGATTATCCCGCCACACTTTGTCATTCTTCACTCGCAATTCGACAACGGGACTCGCGTCAATTTCCTCGCTCTTCGTCACTTCGTTCCTCATTTTATCCGCGCCACCTCTCTTCTCGTCGCGGATTCTGCAGCCACTCGGGAATTTCCATGTAAATTTTTCGCGCAGTGCCTCTATTGGATTAATTTTTTTCGTTGTATTCGTCGTTTGCAACAGTTCCAATCGTAACTTATCGAAATTCTGCTGTTCCCCCGTTTCCTCGAGTTCCATCAGACTTTCGGCGCTACTTCGAGTCTCGAAATTTATCATCGATCGATCATTAATCCTTTCGTTCACTCGCGCCGTTTCTTCGACACTTTCAATCGTCAAATTTGGCTTTTCTTCAGGTTCAATGATTGAATTCGTTTTAACGTTTTTTTCTTCCTTACCGGCAGATAAAACAGCGGTCTCGTCGTTACCGCAGGTAATCCCATTGTTATCGACGATTATCGAGCAATTTTTCACAACGCTATCGTCCACCTTGCGTCCGCTTGGACGAAGATTTTTCGCGCTTCTCCTCGACGACGTTCTGCCGAATTTCGCGTCTATAATCTTCATCAAGGATTCCTCAAGGCTGGGTTCCTGGACAATTTGAAATTCCATCGTTTCGACGCTATTTATTCCGGAATCCGTGCAGTCCAAAATGTCTCGGTCGTTGGGCAACGACGACTTTTGCAAATGAAAATCCAGCGAGTCGGGATCGTTCGCCGAACCGGCGAAGCCACGATTGTCGTAGCCAAGATCTTCGAGATCTTTCGTTGACTCGTTGCTCGCCACATTCATCGTATTTTCGTGAAACACAAAGTTAATGGCGAAGGAATTCGTTGAATCGTGCAAAATCATCGCGTCGTTATCGACCGTCGGTAAGACACTTTCGATCGTAACGCTCGAACTTTTCGCGCTCTCCGGAGTGTCGCGGCACTCGCGATATTTGTGATCCGTGGAAACAGTCTCGCGACATTTATTCAGCACCTCGTGACTCTTTTTCAGTGTGTCACCGGCGTCGTTGAAAAACTTCATCGTATCGGTCAGCACCTCTTGCAACAGCCTGTCGATATATTCCTCGAGATCTTTGACGATTTTATCTTTAGCCAATGCGTCGTTGGCCCCGCGACTGTCGTTACCGACCGACGGTAAATTCGGAATGTCGGTAAATTGCTCGTTGATCTCGTCGTTCGTTTCTTTATGCCTCGATGACAAATCGGTCTTAACGAGAGCCTCGAGATTCAACGCTATTCTTTGCTCAAGTTCGTCAATGTCCTCGCCACTTTTTTCCGCCTCGCACAGGCTCGTTCTTATTCGTTCGATCTCCTCGCTTATCATACGCTCGTCCTTCGTGATCAGACGATTTTTCGTTTGTCCGAAGCTACAGCGACAGTTGCCCGAAGAATGTGGTCGCGATGCCCAGCGCGAAACGAAATTTTCGTCTATCGTCTCGGGCCTCTCGTTTCTCGTTGTCTCGTAATAAACATTGCCGCGCGGCAATGGCACCAGCACCCTTAACGTTCGTCTCGGGCCAACAATGAAAAAATCACAATCGGCCAATTCGATCTTGCCGGGACCAATCCGATTGCGATTCTTCACGTAACGAAATATCTTTCGGCACCACGAGGTGTCGCTCGACATCGTCGCGCTCTCTTCGATCTCGTTTGTCATGGTTCTTCCGGTGAAAAAATAACAAATTAACCTTTCTTTTTGTCCTCGAGATTTTAATTAGTCTTCTTCGCGGATCGGCAAATAAATTGCCGAATTATTTACGATTTTTTCATTATTAGTCCACGTTGCAATTTAATTTTGCGGCTGTGAGTTTAAAAGAAAAAATTATCAACTTTCCATTAATCTCGTTAGATCGGCAATTTCCGATCGATACCGCGAATGCTATTACATCGTTATTCGTTTAAGACGTTCGATAATTTCTTATCAAACCTTTCTTCCGTTTGTCCTTTCAAACTTTGGCGGGAGATCGCAAATTTGTTCGTTTAAAAATTGACGAGTGAAAGAAACCTGCTATTATCGTTTTTAAATTTCGCGGCCTCTCTCGTCGTGCTATTGCGCATGTGACTTTCCCCGTTGAACTGAAGACGAAACGCGCTTTCCACAAAGTCGCGCGTAGTACGCACGAGCGACGAGGGGGGGCGACGCTGCGCCGTTTCAAGAATGAAAGTGTTACGCCCTCTATCTCCGTGGGTGGTAGGGCGCATGCGTAATGGATCGCGAATGATTTTCCCTTTTCGCTGTTTTACCCTCGCACGGTCGTAGAAAAAAAACGCGTAATAAAGAGCAAAGAAATGTAGCGAAGAAAAATCTCGAATAAAGAACAGACTGTTTCGCGAGTAATTAGAAAATTCTTAAGAGGAAAACACGAGTCGAATCGTTCGTACGACGAAACACGCAGAATAATCTGTGTTTTTTTTAAACGGCGAGTAAAAAAAAAAAAACAATTGTACCGCGCAATTAAGAGTGTAACATCGAGTAAATTTCATTCTCCATTAATCCTTTCACTCTTTTAACAACAAAAACTGCGATAATCCTCATTGTCACGTGAAGGGAACAAAAATCTGTCAAAAATATCGTTAAAATAGTTTATCGACAATCCCAATGGAATTTCCACTTGTTGCTTTCGGTTTTTAAAAAATAAAAAAAGACCAGACGCTCACGGCGCCACAATCACGAACGCACAAATTCTTTAACGTCCCTCTCGATCGTTCAATTAATCACTTGAACTACATGAATCACATTCGAATCAATTGGACTCGTTACGAAAGTAATAACGATGAGAAAAAAAAAGGTTTAAAACACACACAACTGTCGTCGATCGACGGTTTTTTTTCTTCGTGTCCAACGAAGAGAGGAAAAAAATGCGTGAGAAAATAGAAACCGTTCGAAAGTAAAACACCACGAGATCGTGCACCCACTCAGCTGTTCTTATCGACGCAACGATAAATTCGAGGCCCCTGTTATCACAGGCGATATTTGAAATTTTAAAATACGTCCCGAGGCGACGATAGGAAACTTGACAAACGTGAAATGTCGGCGTTAACGACGTACGAGTTGTAAGAATAATTGAATAATAATTCGAACGGAATGGAAGAATTTAAAAAATGAAATGTCGACCGGTCTCTGATGTCATTGTTCAAGCTTTTGGGGGGGGGAACCGATTCGGCGATGTCGCGGCGATCGAACGCGACGAACGTGGGGGATGGGAACTCGACACTCAACAATATTAACGTTATACAATAGGCGCACAAGAATTTATGTCATACAGAAGAAATAGAATATGATCGGCAATGGTGTCGCGCAGTTTCGACGAGTCGTCGCGCTTCCTTCTTGTTTTCTTCTTCTTAACGAATTTCACACTTCTCGTCACGCTGCCGTTATTATTCTGGTTGTTTTTGTCGTTATTGTTGTTATTCCGAGACGTTGACGATCGGTAATTGTTGACGGGGCGTCGCACTCGTAGCGTCGAGCGTTTAATGACGTTCGACGTGTTGTCCGTCGTCGTACGGTGATGCACGACGACGTCGGGCATTTTTTTGACTTTTGTTTATACTTCACCCTCTACGGATATGTTTACCGATTTTTTTATCTCTCGCGAACGAGTCCGTTGTCATCGCGAGAGCGTGAAGAAGAAAATAATGGAATGTAAATATTAATTAAAAAATAAAAAATCGAGAAGATCGTTGGAAGACTTTAATGATGAGGCGCGCGCGCTAGTCACACTGCGGCCATTGGGCTTCGCGAACGAGTCGAGAGCAGTCGAGAGTTAGCGACTTGCTGCTGGGGGCTTCGGAACATGAAAACGAATAACGCACACTAACTACAAACTCTAGTAAACGTGCTCTTGTCTCTCTTGGTCAAAGGTTTTCTCTCGCGCGTTTCATCCTCGTCTCGCAGTTCTGCCTCTCGCCAGCGCTCTCGACCGTACGAGATACCCGTTACTTTGCCGAGGTTCCCCCTCGCCCTGCCGATCGCCCGATCTCCTGCCATCGTCGTGTACACTTTGTGTAGAGGATGATTCACAAAGAGGCCGGACAGTTTGCTCGTGAAAGGATTTTTGACGGGGAGGGGGGGGGGGGGGGGGATCATTTAGTTTTGTGGGAAATTCAATTTGGATTCGATCGTGGAAACGTAAAACTCTACACAGAAAGGCACTGTACACAAATCGTCGAGTCTACGAGACCTCAAATGTGCACGGTTTCAATTCTACGGGGTTATAAAAAAATCAACGTGTTTCGTTCCTATGGGTTTCAATAGTTTTTGATACCGCACCATTCCCCGTTCTACAACCCCTCTGAATCTACACGATCGGACTGTACACTCTTTAGCTCTACACATTTAGACTATACAGCTTTAAACTCTGCACGCTTCGACTCTACAATTTCAACTCTGCGCGTTTTCACTCTGGACTTTGAAATTCTACACGTTTCGATTCTACACTTTTCAACTCTACACCTTTGAAATTCTACACGTTTCGATTCTACACTTTTCAACTCTACACATTTAAACTCTACGCGTTTTGACCCTACACTTTTCAACTTTACCCATTTAGTCTCGATACTTTTCAACTTTACGCGTTTCGACTCGACACCTTTAAACTCTACACGTTTCGACTCTGCACTTTTCAACTCTACACATTTAAACTGTACACTTTTCAACTCTACACCTGTCAACTCTACACTTTTCAATTCTACACCTTCAAACACCTACGTGTTTTGACTCTGGACTTAAAAATTCTACACGTTTCGACTATACACTTTTCAACTCTACGCATTTCGACTATGGATTTCAAAATTCTACACGTTTCGACTCCACACTTTTCAACTCTACAAATTTAGAATCTACATGTTTCGACTCTGGACTTAAAAATTCTACACGTTTCGACTATACACTTTTCAACTCTACACATTTAGATTCTACACTTTTACAACTTTACGCGTTTCGACTCTGCACCTTTAAACTCTACACGTTTCGACTCTACACTTTTCAACCCTACACATTTAGACTCTATACCTTTAAACTCTGCAAGTTTCGACTCCACACTTTTCAAGTCTACAAATTTAGAATCTACATGTTTCGACTCTGGACTTTAAAATTCTACACGTTTCGACTATACACTTTTCAACTCTACACATTTAGACTCTACACTTTTACAACTTTACGCGTTTTGACTCTACGCCTTTAAACTCTACACGTTTCGACTCTACACTTTTCAACTCTACACATTTAGACTCTATACCTTTAAACTCTGCACGTTTCGACTCCATACTTTTCGACTTTAAAAATTTAGACTCTACACGTTTCGACTCTGGACTTAAAAATTCTACACGTTTCGACTCCACACTTTTCAACTCTACAAATTTAGAATCTACATGTTTCGACTCTGGACTTAAAAATTCTACACGTTTCGACTATACACTTTTCAACTCTACACATTTAGACTCTACACTTTTAAACTTTACGCGTTTCGACTCTACACCTTTAAACTCTACACGTTTCGACTTTACACTTTTCAACTCCACGCATTTCGACTATGAACTTCAAAATTCTACACGTTTCGACTCCACACTTTTCAACTCTACAAATTTATAATCTACATGTTTGGACTCTGGACTTAAAAATTCTACACGTTTCGGCTATACACTTTTCAACTCTACACATTTAGACTCTACACTTTTAAACTTTACGCGTTTCGACTCTACACCTTTAAACTCTACACGTTTTGACTTTACACTTTTCAACTCCACGCATTTCGACTATGAACTTCAAAATTCTACACGTTTCGACTCCACACTTTTCAACTCTACAAATTTATAATCTACATGTTTGGACTCTGGACTTAAAAATTCTACACGTTTCGGCTATACACTTTTCAACTCTACACATTTGACTCTACACTTTTCAACTTTACGCGTTTCGACTCTACGCCTTTAAACTCTACACTTTTCAACTCTACACATTTAGCCTCTATACCTTTGAACTCTGCACGTTTCCACCCCACACTTTTCCACTCTAAAAATTTAGACTCTACACGTTTCAACTCTGGACTCAAAAATTCTACACGTTTCGACTATACACTTTTAAACTCTACACATTTAGACTCTACACTTTTACAACTTTACGCGTTTCGACTCTGCACCTTCAAACTCTACACGTTTCGACTTTACACATTCGAAATCTACACCTTTGAACTCTACGCGTTTCGACTCTGGACTTGAAAATTCTACACTTTTCGTCTCTACACTTAAAAACTCTACACATTTAGACTCTACACGTTTCGACTTTACACCGTTAAATTTTACACCTTTTAGTTTTGGACTTAACATTTTTACACGTTTCAACTCTACACTTTTCAACTCTACACATTTAGACTCTACACTTTTCGTCTCTACACGTTCCGACTCTGCACCCGTAAAGTTTACACCTTTCGGCTTTGGACTTAAAAATTTCACACGTCTCGACTCTACACTTTTAAACTCTACGCGTTCTATATATCTATAGCAATCCAACTAACCCACCTAAACCCTCCCAGACCCGATGACCAACTAACCTCGATCGAATATCGCCGATAACTTCCCTCTATTCCACAAACATATAATCTATAAATTATTCGTAGGGGCTAATGGTTCAAGATGGCCCGCGAATCTTAGCGCTGTTCAAACTTTATGCACGTTTTCCAACCGATGAAAAAGGTGTATAAATTCAATGCCGCGTGTACAGGTTGGCGCTCGAGAATTCAAAGATGTTTCCCGTCTTTATCGTCTAGTAAAATTACGCATTACTCTTATGACGGATAATGACGGTGACGGAACTACAATTTATTATATTAATAATGATCATTTAACGGTGGGGGTTATTTTTTTTTCCCTACGCAATAATGTAAAAGATTTCTAGCGTTGATAAATGTGTTATGGGGGAACTGTCTCGAGGAAGTCATAACTGTGTCTTACGTTGGGCACGGCGCGTAAATATATACCGTACAACGTGCCCGATCACGAGTTTCTTGCCGGGCGATACATACGGCAAAGAATATGAATGAGGAACGTGAAAGAATTGCCGAACGTTTTAATTTTCCGTACGTGGAACAAGGAGCTCTTACACGAGTGGGTTGTTTTCCAATGCTATTGCAAAGAGATCTGACAATCGACGCGACACACCGGAAGCTACGAATGATTTTGTAATTTTCCAATTAATTAATCATCTCTTTTGTATTATTCAAATGCCCTCATTTAAATGCAATCGTGTACCCCACGCGTCTTCCGCAATATGTTTTTTTTCTTAAATTCAACTTTGTTTCTTTTTCTTTTTTTTCCAGGTTTCCACGTATCCAGGAAGGATAATTACAGAACAACGCTGACGCAGTCCACGCGGTTTTCTTCACATGACAAATGCGTATAATGAAGAAAATCGTCCGGTGTTAAAAGTAATTTATCATCGGTGGCGTTTGCCCGCTTGCTTCAACGCACTTTGCATTATCGCAGTCGTCATGTTGCTCCTTCGCATCGCGCATTGCCACAGGCGTTTTATTATTTTATTGCCTGAATATATCAGTTACATCATTCCACCTTACGAGTTTTGATCTCACGTGGCGTAACGCAACGTTGGGAGCGTGAAGAAAAAAAATTAAAAAAAATTTACGACGTGATAATCATCGCCGGTTAAAAAATAGAAATTATTATGTTAATTGGATCATTCTGAAAATTGCTTGCAACAAGTGTATCTCGGGGTAGAAAGCGTCACGTTGGAAATCAGCAATGTCAAAAAAAAAACGCATCGCTCAATTCTACAATTTTATCGTTTTAAATGGAATTGAGAAAAAATAATTCGTTTCGCAAAATCTCGCTTGGAACTACCGAACGAAAGAGACCAGGGGATGATAACGTCTCATCGTTGTACCAGCTTCTTTTTTTTATCTCGACGCTTGCAATGATACACGAATGCTTCTCTCTCTTTGTGTCTCTCTACACATTGACCTTCGTACGACGATTAAATTCACTGAGAATCACACGAATAAATGACTCAACGCGACACGCAGACCGACGGATAAAATGATTTAATTTGAAGAAAAAAAAATCCTCTTCTGCATACGCAAAAATTTTCATGCATTGTACAAACAAGGGAAAAGGGAGAAAAGTGCGTTGTATCTGGTAACATGGGAAGAAATACCGTCTTTGCACTCTGCCATGTCGTATATACTTCACAACCACGGGAATTGTCGTTACACATTATTGTTTTTTATTTTTATTTTATTTTTTTCATCGAGACTGTTGAACAAATCGACGCTGCTTACGAAGACTAGCATGTTTCAGATTTCTTAAGAAAATAAGCACGCTTCATGTCTGCGCGAAAACTAGCATGTTTAGGTTTTTATCACGGGAACTAGCAGGTTTCGACTTTCACCGTGAAAATTAGCACGTTTCAGTATCACTGGAAGTGTCTCTCATTTTTTACTCCACGTTTTTTTTAACATCCTTTTTTACTCCAAATTGACGAAATATTTATGCTCGTCATTTTATACTGTTTTATTTTTTTGTTTTAATTTATTTCATACATATTTTACTGTTTGAATTTTGGTCCGCTTGGCTTATCATAAAATGGCAAACGGCAAATGCCTCGTCATTTTGGAGTAAAAAAAAGCATGGTGAAAAAAATTAGAGAAAAGAAAATCGAGAAACAATTGCGGTGTATGCAAATTTAACAATGTCAGTTTTTTTTCCCTCTTGCTACTTCGTCCAAGACCTGACATTTCTCGAGATATCTCAATCGATTGTTTTGAAGATTTTGTCAACTGTACTTTACACTTATACTGTACTTTATACTTTAGTCGTTGATCACTCCAAGATTGTGGTTTTTTTTTATGAAATAAAAACACAATGAACGATTCTTCGGACTGCAAGTAGAATATACTTTTTATAAACAATAATTTTGTTCAATTCCATCGCTGACTCCGAAACTTGAAGTCATGAAAAATATCATTGATGAGCAATTTTAATTTTTGAGCGGTGAAAAATTGCGTATCTTATTTGCGAATCGTATTTTCAATAATTCTATTATTTTTTAAATAGACAACGAATATGAATGTTCAAGGGTGTACAGGCGATACACCGTTAAGGCCGTCGTCTGGTCTAGAGCGAGATTTTTGACGTCATTTCTAATGTGCAATAACGTTTAAACCGTTGAAGTTATCTTGATGAAAATTTACACGTGCATTTATTGATCCTCAGAGAATACTTGTACATTAAAAAAAAAAAATTATTTTAAATATTTTCATGTAGTTTTTTGCCTTGTTGCAACATGGTGCGCCTCAATCGGCGCCCACTCTGGACAATGTTGTATGCATCTGAAAAAAAAAAAAAAAAATATTCTCAATCTGCATGAGTATTCTGAGCACTGGTAGCAGAATTGGTACTTAAAAAAATTTTTTGACAAAATGGCGGCCTGTTGAACTTTCATTAATGATATTTCATGCATTTTCGGGTATTCGACGAGTTATAAAATGTCGGCAAAATTATTGTTCGACTCAATTCTGCTACCAGTCCTCGGAAACAGGCTGCCGAAGGTACGTGCAAAATTTGAGCTGGATCGGTCCATTGGTTATCGAGATATCGTGGGCGCCGATTTGAAAAACATAGTTCCGAGATAAACGCGTTCAAAGTTGCTTCCCGACCGCGCTACCTGAGCGCGCGGCTTGCTTAGAATTTTTATTTCTCGGCTAATTTTTGAAATATCAATAAACGGATTTCAGGAGTGTATGAAGAAAGGTCTAAGGAATAAGAAAATGAAAAATAAAATGGATTTTTTCAAATTTCTCGATCAGACGACGACCTTGAGGGAGAACACCACTGTGACCCCCTGTTTTTTTTCACATTTTTCAAGAATTTTTTTGGGTTTTGTTCCTTGTTTATTAATGTATCAAAAAACATTTTTTTCACATTTTTCACGCCGCATGGTGGCAGTGAGAAAGCTCTCGCGTCAGGTGCTGTCATCTCCGCGGCACGCAGCAGAACTCCCTTCAACGTCGATCTGAAAAAAAATACCGAGTGTTTTCGTTAATAATATGCTATTTTGAAGAGAAGTACATAGGGATTTGGAAAAATATTGTTTAAAAAAAAATAGGCACGCCTTTGAAATTAAAGTTAATTTCAAAGGCGTGCCTATTTTTTTTAAAACAATATTTCTCCAAATCCCTATGTACTTCTCTTCAAAATATCATATTATTAACGAAAACACTCGGTATTTTTTTTCAGATCGACTTTGAAGAGAGTTCTGCTGCGTGCCGCGAACCACTGCGGAGATGACAGCACCTGACGCGAGAGCGTCCCCAGCGCCACCATGCGGCGTGAAAAATGTGAAAAAAATGTTTTTTGATACATTGATAAACAAGGAACAAAACCCAAAAAAAATTTTCGAATATCTCTTTTTTTTACCGCAAAAAAAAATTCTTGAAAAATTTGAAAAAAAACAGGGGGTCACAGTGGTGTTCTCCCTTAATGTTTTTCATTTATTCCTTATAGTGCTCCCGAAAAAATTATTAAAACATTTGTGAAAGTTCCGAATCTTATTCGATTCAGTTCGGCAAATATACTCCTTTTTCCAGTGCAAATCGAAATGTGCTAGTTTTCGCGAGGGAAGCCGAAACATAGCCACTTTTCGCGGCAGAAGCCGAAACATGCTAGTTTTCGCGTCGAATATCGAAACGTGTTGGTTTTCGTGGTGGAATTCGAAACGTGTTGGTTTTCGTAAGAAATTTGAATCGTGCTACTTTTCGTAAACAGCGTTGAAATGATAATTACTTATTTGTGAAATGTTTACGACATTGCACAACGTCAGATATGCGTTATCGTGATTTTGCAAACAATTCGCCATATAAATACATTTTATACAAGAAGGAATGTGTCATTTAACTAATTTTGAGAAAAAAAAAGCGAAAAAACTTTAAGATAAAATTCTTTAAATAATTGTAAATCAGTTGCCAAAACGTGTGGTACGTAATATCGGTGGTTATCCATTATACAAAGATTTCCATGAGACATGGCAAAAAGATTGTTTTTCATTCTTCTAATTTTTAACGTTGTTCATTAAATGTTACAGATTTACGGAGATGACGGTCAGGCTGTGTGAGAGATAAAATGATGAAGAAAAAATAGTAATTTCGAGAAAAAAAAAACGACAAAAATCAATGATAAAATTCTTTACATAATTATAAATCAGTTGCCAAAACGTGTGGTACGTAATATCGGTGGTTATCCATTTTACAAAGATTTCTACGAGACACGGCAAAAAGATTGTTTTTCGTTCTTCTAATTTTTAACGTTATTCATTAAACGTTACAGAATTACGGAGATGACGGTCAGACTGTGTAAGAGATAAAATGATGAAGAGAAAATAGTAATTTTGAGAAAAAAAAACGAAAAAAATCAATGACAAACTTCTTTATATAATTGTAAATCAGTTGCCAAAACGTGTGGTACGTAATATCGGTGGTTATCCATTTTACAAAGATTTCCATGAGACGTGACAAAAAGATTGTTTTTTTTCATCTAATTTTTTATTCATTAAACGTTACAGATTTACGGAGATGACGGTCAGGCTGTGTGCGAGATAAAATGATGAAGAAAAAATAGTAATTTCGAGAAAAAAAAAACGAAAAAAATCAATGACAAACTTCTTTATATAATTGTAAATCAGTTGTCAAAACGTGTGGCACGAGATATCGGTGGTTTATTTATTTTACAAAGATTTCCATGAGACGTGACAAAAAGATTGTTTTTTTTCATCTAATTTTTTATTAATTAAATGTTACAGATTTACGGAGATGACGGTCAGGCTGTGTGAGAGATAAAATGACGAAGAATAAAATAGTAATTTCGAGAAAAAAAAACGAAAAAAATGAATGACAAACTTCTTTACATAATTGTAAATCAGCCAAAACGTGTGGTACGTGATATCGGTGGTTATTCATTTTACAAAGATTTCCATGAGACGTAACAAAAATATTTTTTTTTTCATCTAATTTTCAACGTTATTCATTAAATGTTACAGATTTACGGGGATGACGCTGCGTGAGAGATAAAATGGTGAAGAAAAAATAGATATAAAAAAAAAAAAAAACGTAATAATTACGCAAAAGCACACAAAGCGAGAGCGTCAGATGGGAATTTCTGTCGAAAGATAAGCAGTGCAAATTTGTTGATCTACGAGAGCACATATAGCCTCGAGGACTAAAAACTCGAGTTCCCTCTACGTACATTGTTCGTTGACAGAAAAAAATACTTGCGCGTACAATATGTATGTGGATATGTATGTACGAGCGAACGAGAAAAGTTGTGTGCAGAAAGAGAGAGAAAAAAAAAAAAAAAAAAGAAGCGAAACAACTAAAATATTGGCAAAGTGCAACGCCCCATATCCCATGGGTAAACATGTATAACGAAGGATAGTGTCAAGAACCAATGGCGCCTGGGGTCATTTACACCAACTGGATTTTTTTCTCGTACTTTCCTAAAGGGATATAAAGCCTCGTTCTCGAGCGCGAAGAAGATTCATTGTCGTTGACACATCATGATGTCGAGTACGTCGTTTCGTGTTTCAATTATTTTCATACTTTCGTTAATAGCTATCGGAATTTCGAACGCACAGGACTCGTCAGACTCGAGCTTGACGCATAAAACGAGTGGGAACGAGCATAAACTTTTACTCGAGTGTCAACATCCGGATTATCGGACTTATATAAAATGTTTGAAACGACAAAAGAGACATCATTCGCACAACGAGCACGAGATCGAAGGGGGTGAGTTTGCGAGAAGCATCTGAGCAGCATATTATCCGAAATTCGTGATACGAATTTCATTAATTTTTGATAAATTTGAAAAAAAATCGTAAGTCAATGAATCATGCGGCATTTTGAAGATTACAACGGTGAGGAAAGTAACGAGCATAGAGTGGAGTCTCAACTTCTTTTGGAAATCGAAATGACCACGACTTTGGTGCTCCAGCTATTTTTTCGTTTTTTTTTCGGTAGAATGCTAACAAATATTGGTTTTTCTTTTGATTTCTCTTATTATCACGTTCAAATTTATCATTGGCTTATTGACGAATGGTAAGGTATTACCTACCGAGTATCAGGGAAGTTTCCTGTTCGCGTAGAAAGTACCGACGCGCGTGGGCGATCGAGAGAGCATTTCATCAATTGAATACTGTTTTACTTTCTGTTGGCATAAAAGAGTTCTTGATTGAGAATATCGGCTCATTCATTTTTTCAAGGAATAGCGAATTTTTCGAACAGGGCATTGGTGATTAGCGAAAAATACATCATAACGGGGTCGTAGAGGAAATTGGAAACAAATTGAATACTTTTTGCAATGATTTTCAATGAAATTTCGAGTTTCTTAAGGAAACCAGTGAATTAATAATCAGCGAGTGAAAATACATCGAAATAGCGTCCTAAAAGGAAATTTAAAAATTCCAAATTTTTTTGTATTTTGGCGAAAAAGAAGTGGATTCACTAAAATCACTGTAACGTTGCTTCCCGATGGAGTTGGAACCCCACTCTGTGCTCATTCTTTTCGTAATCTTTCAACCTTTAAAATGCCGTTTCGTTTATTGAGCTACGATTTTTTTTCGATTTTTGGTAGATTTTTGAAGTTGGACCATCTATTTTTACGAATTTCTCCATACATACCCCTTCTCATTTTTTTCGCCGATTTTCAACCTGCTCTCACGGCTTCAATAATTAAGATACCGGGATGATCCAAAATGCATTCTCTAAGTCTACTCGAGACGTTTTGAAAACGCTCGTCAAAATCCAAAATCGATGAAACGGGAGCCAAGTTATGACCATTTGAAATTTCGAGATTTTTAGGTTTTCAAAAAAGTGGGCAAAAAATTATAAAAAAGTTTTCTTTCTCTTTTTCAATGTTTCGATACCCTATTCGATCGGAAATTTTCCGCTGATTACAAATAACATCGAGTTTTAGTCGGAATCTCAAAATATCAATGTAAAAAAGGCGAATAACGAAAAAAATCACTTTTTGGACGATTTTCAATGAAATTTCGCTGATTACGAATAACACCGAGTTTTAGTCGAAATCTCGAAATTTCGATGAGAAAAAGGCGAAAAACGAAAAAAATCACCTTTTGGACGATTTTCAATGAAATTTCGAGTTCCTCAAGGAAACGGGTACTGAATTAGTAATCAGCGAGTCAAAATACGTCGATATAGCGTTCTAAAAGAAAATTTAAAAATTCAAAATTTTTTTGCATTTCGGCGGAAAAGAAGTGGCTACACTAAAATCGCTGTAACGTTGCTTCCCGATGGAGTTGGAACTCCACTCTGTGCTCATTCTTTTCGTGATCGAAAACCCTTTAAAATGGCGCTTGAATCATTGTGCTATCATTATTTTTCGATTTTTCACAGATTTTCAAAGTCGGACTATCGATTTTTGCGAATTTCTCCAAAAAGAAATGGCTTCACTAAAATCGCTGTAACGTTGCTTCCCGATGGAGTTGGAACCCCACTCTGTGCTCATTCTTTTCGTAACCTTTCAACCTTTAAAATGCCGTTTCGTTTATTGAGCTACGATTTTTTTTCGATTTTTGGTAGATTTTAGAAGTTGGACCATCGATTTTTACGAATTTCTCCCTTCTCATTTTCTTCGCCGATTTTCAACCCGCTCTCACGGCTACAATAATTGAGATATCGGGATGATCCAAAGTGCATTATCTAAGTCTACTCGAGACGTTTTGAAAACGCTCGTCAAAACCCAAAATCGATGAAACAGGAGCCAAGTTATGACCATTTGAAATTTCGAGATTTTTAGGTTTACGAAAAGTTGGGCAGAATATTACAAAAAAAATTTTTTCAACATTTCAATACCTTATTCGATCGGAAATTTTCCGCCGATTACAAATAACATGGAGTTTTAGTCGAAATCTTAAAATATCAATGTAAAAAAGGCGAAAAACGAAAAAAATCACTTTTTCGCCGATATTCAACCTGCTCTGACAGCTACAATAATTGAGATATCGGGATGATCCAAAATGCATTCTCTAAGTCTACTCGAGACGTTTCAGAAACGTTACGGCCATTTGAAATTTCGACATTATTAAGTTTCTGAATAAGGGCAAAAAATGCCAAACATTTTTTTTTCTATTTTCGCAATGTTTCGACGCCGTTTTTGATCGGAAATTTTTCGCTGATTACGAATAACACCGAGTGTTCGTCGAGAACTCAAAAAAATCAATGTAAAAAAACGCGAAAATCGAAGGTTACTTTTGGTAATTTCTCCATAAATACCCCTACTCATTTTCTTGCGCCGATTTTGTAGGTGACACTGCCGGCCACAATAATAAACTCTATTAACAAATTTTTCAAAAACCCTTTGCAAAACCAAAATCGATGAAACGTTAGCAAAGTTATGGCCGTGTATACATGTGCTCGAGTTATGTTTGAATTGCAGGCGAGACGAAACATTGTTTCGACGAGTGCGGAATGGAACAGTGCGAGTCGACAAAGTGCGTTCACGATTGTCACAGGCGCTGTATGAAAAGAACGAAAGAGACTCGTCAGATAATAACGCAGTACGAGACAACATGCGGTGGCTCGGACGATTGTACGGAAAAGTCCGACAGGAGTGATTTACCGACGGCGAATATCACGACGAATATCGACATAAACAACGTGATAAACAATCATATGCCGAAACCAGTGGAGAATGGGGTCGGTAACGATGACGGAAGGAAAGTTAGCAGCGGCGATGGTGGAACGGTCGGTAAAGGCGTTGGAGGAAGCACCGGTGGTCGGGAACCATGTCAGGGAGGGAAAAATGGTCCTTGCGAAGGTACCAATTGGCCCTGTACACCGGGTTTGTTCGGTTGCAACGTTGGCCTATCTCTGGTACCGCAGGTTCAATTGGTACCGCAGATCACATTTGGCCTGGGAATAAATTCGATCGGTGGTGGTTTTTGGCCAAATACTCAGGTAAAGGCGTCACAGTAGTGCCAATGTTTTCCACTATTTCACACTGTCTCGCTGTGAAAAGTTGCCGTTTAGCTAATTATCGCCAGTTTTATCCCTACCATCAATATTGTCTTTCTTCGATTTCTAGCCCGGTGGAATTGATTGTTCGTCCTGCGGAAATCCATTTATGCGTTATCGATGCGACGTTTCCTGTTATCCCGTTCAAGGCACTGGACCGATTGTATCGAACATCGGTAGAACAGTTCCCGGTAATGCCAACTGCGTTTCACCGCATTGCGTCGGTGGTAATTGATAATGAAACACTCTGTACGAAGGTAAACATACTTGACATTGATAAACGACGATAAATTCGACGAAGAAAAAAATAATTATATTATTTTGTATATCATCGATAGTTTTAAGATTTCTTGAACCAATCATACATTCGCAACTTTAACGACGTTTCGTAAAATAATCTCGTTTATTGCAAAACAAAGAGAGAGAGAGAGAGGGTTCAAGATCCTTCGTTTATTTCATCGTGTAATGGAATGAAGAATTTTGTAAAATTGATTTGTGTTGCTGCATTTTTATTTCTATATCATTTTTATTTATCATCTTTCTATTATCGTCCTAACAATGGCCGTGACGATATTAAATTGAATGAAGCGTTGACGGAAATTGAATATATATAGAATTTAATTCAACGAGAATTCCTGATCGATTCTTCGTTCGTGAATAAACGTTTCGAAATCTCTCTGAACTGATTTCTATCAACGACTCGCTTAGTCTTTATTATTTATGACGCAGCAAATTAAATGATTCGAAGTTTTTACTCTGGAGCGAAATCCATTGAATTCTCGGTGATTCGAGAATTGAATGTCGTCACGGCAATGTTTGTTTGATAATTGGAAATGATAATAGAGAGGGAGAGTTGAATATATATATATTAGGGTGGTTCTTAATTTGGTGATGTTGGAAATTCTTTGATATTGTTCCTCAAAAGTAATCAACATATCTAGAAAAAAAATTGGGCGCAAGCGGAACTTTGTCAAATAATTCTAACCCACCCCACCGAGCTGTCGAATTTTTATATGAAAAAATGCATGCATTCAAAGTTTTGTTAAGAAAATTGTTTATTATTTCAAAACTATTTATGATAAAAGAATTTCATATAAGGTTTTTGTAGGAAATATAATGCTCTAAAAAAAGATATCTTGTGAAATTCTCGTGAATCTAATATTTATCACGTAATTAGCAAAAAACTGTCATCATTTATTCCAAAAGTTGATCATTACGGTCAAAACAGGAATTTGACGTCGAATAGCTGCAATTTATTTTTCGTATGTATGTAAGATCATGAAGAAATACGTAGCGCACTCAACAATGAAATGTAAACAATATTCAAATTTTCAATTTTATCAATTTTATTGTGAATTATAATGAATGATGTGATATATTTTAAAAATCAACTTACAATAATGAATTACATCGGTTGGAGCAAAGTTGCTTTGTTAATATCAGGATATTTTTTTTTATATTCTTCAATTATTTGTAGAATGAATTGTTTCTGATCTTCATCATAAGTGAGACGATCATTGTACTCTGTAATAAGTTTCACTCCTCTTTCCGCAACATCGTTAACCACATTAATTCCTTTAACGATTTTTAAGCCTTGTAAATAATTTTCATTAAAAATCCACTCGCTCACATCGATATAAAAAAATGAGGAGTTGATTTGAAATCTTTCGAAAAAAGCCATCGATTTGGAACTGATAAAGAAATCAATGTCCTTATCGATTAAAGAAGAAAAATTTATTATGAATGATAATAAAATTGATAAATTGAAAATTTAAATATCGTTCACATACTGTTATTGAGTGCACTACGTATCTCTTCATATTTCTAATTGCATGTGAAGAATACATTGCAGTTTTTCGACGTCAAACTCCTGTTTTGGCCATAATGATGGACTTTTGGAATAAATGATGACAGTTTTTTGCTAATAACGTGATAAATATTAGATTCACAAGAATTTTACAAGATACCTTTTTTGTAGAGCATTGAATTTCCTATAAAATCACAATATAACATTTTTTTATCACGAATAGTTTTGAAATAATAAACAATTTTCTTAACAAAATTTTGAATGCATGCATTTTTTCATATAAAAATTCGACAGCTCGGTGGGGTGGGTTAGAATTAATGGACAAAGTTCCGCTTGCGCGCAATTTTTTTTCTGGATATGTTGATTACTTTCAAGAAACAATACCAAAGAATTTCCAACATCACCAAATTAAGAACCACCCTAATATATATATATTAGAATAATCAAAATTTATAATAATACATTTATAATTATAATTATAAAATAATAACAAAATTTATAATTATAAAATAATCTCAACATTTTTACGGTAATATACGAGTAAACCGTAAAAATTGTATACTACTCATAATTTAAAGTTCAATATCTCAAGAAATATTAATCTAAGCAATTGGGTCGATAGGACCTTTTTTGTAGGAAATTAAATTTCCAACAAATTTTTCATTTACATTTTTTTCATAAAGTTAAATGGTTCGGAGATAACAGCAAAAAAACGAGAATTTTTGGTAAAAATCAACTTCAGTGAGCCGTACCAACTCACCAGCACAATTTACACTTTCGCCGCAATGGGCACTTTTCTAGATTGTTTTATTCTGAGTAAATCGAAATCAAGAACAATCTCATAGCATAAAATGCGGCTGAGTTATATAATTTGAAAAAAAAAAAAAAAAAAAATTCGATACGTGTATTTTAGATGGAAAATCTTTTCGCGCTAAGGGAAAGTACTTACAATTAATATTAAGGGCAATTAACTTTCAGGGAATTTGCTTTTCGACATATCCAACAAAATTTCAAGTGGGGACTGAGAGAAAAAAAATTGTCGAAAAAAAAATCGCCCTAATATATATATATATATATATATATATACTAGGGGGGCTTCGCCCCCCTGCGCGCTTCGCGCGCCAACCCCCCGTCCGGAAATGACCGCTAATGCACCCCCTGCATTTTTGGTCATTTTCGGTCAGTTTCGGTCATTTTCGGCCAGTCTCGGTCATTTTCGGTCAGTTTCGGTCATTTTCGGTCATTTTCGGTCATTTTCGGTCCTGAACTCTTGTACACGGCGGCGGCGGCGGCGGCGGCGGCGGCGAAATATTTATATAATATAGAGAGATATATAAAATAAGTCCCCTGCGGAGAGGAACGGATCGACAAATGTGTGGTTATTAACGAGCGTGCGGAGACATCTCTGTCAGGTGTGCATTGAGAACAGGTGCGAGAGTAGCGAGAGCCTGCTGGTTCCGTTCAGGTGACTTTGATGTTAATAAATGGCTGATCAATGGAGTTTAACAATACACATAGGGAATTCCACGGTTAATCGACCTAGTTACGTACCTCATCGTCTGGGATTTCATTCGACAATTTGTCTCACATTGTCGTTCACAATCCTAAGAGGCATGCAGTTTTTAGTTTTCTAAATATTTTCCCCACAAATCGTTATTTAATAATGATTAGTGATTTAAAAAAATTCGGCATTTAATAATGATTATTGACTTAAAAAAAATTCTTTTTCATTACGTTACACCGTCGTCTTGATGTACCGTTTCGTGGGCTTCGGAGAAGTCCTCCTAGTTGTAAAAATGAGATCACACGGCCGATGGTCGTCTACCGCAGGTGGCTTTCACAGAGCATAGAGCAAGAACCTGGAATCGCCATATTTCGTACAGGTGCGATAATTTTCATTGGGAAATTCGAAACGCCGGAAATTAAGAAGATTATTCTTGAACTCAGGTACACCAGTTCCTTCTTTTTAAAACGGTTTAATTTTTTTTTACTTTTCCTCTTAGACCAGTCGATAATTGTATTCGTTGACTTTGCCGAATGGCCGCGCCCTCTCCCTACGTTCGTGTGAAAGTGTCTGCTTCTTCATAGAAAGGCTAATCAGTCCCTCTTATTTCAGGTAGTTAAACGGTCGCGAATCGCTACATCGTTTATCGTTCGCACAGTCTATTCCACATAGCCCCGTATGACCTGAGCCAAATCGAAAGTATCTTAGGAGCGAGACCTCGCGTTAAATCGTTTCGCAATGCTCGTCTCGAAAGAAGCCGGCATATTACCGTCCGAGTAATGGGCAGAGAGGCGCTCCTTTTTGCCTGGCGCTTCTCGAATCTTCGAACGAAATGTTTATACAGCCGACTAAGCTGGGTAAAAGGAGAGTCCAGTTTTACGATAATCTCACGGGTATTGTATTTATAGAGAGATATGGAATCGTTAGTGCGGTACTTCTCGTTGAGAGACGTTCGTACGTAATGGGAATTAGGCGTACATCATGAAAGGTGGCTATCATAATCGTTGCTCTATTGCATATGTATACATTAGGAGTGTATCGGGGAAAGTGGTCTTCGCGCTCTGTGTGTACCATCATAGCGTGGGAATAACCAACCAGTTTTAATTAAATTCCATTCGCATCTTATCGTTTTTTCCGCTCGCCTCCATTAAACGCCTCTTACCGATAGAAGAATCCCTATTCTTCAATTGATTCTTGGAAAAATAAAATTTCGTTGCGATTTTGCGTGATGCCGAGTAACTGTTTTAACGTCATTCGCGAATAGTCGGGCTTCCCCGCTCGTAATTTAGCTTTTTGATGAATTCATAGATTTTTTAAGTTGGACCATGAATTTTTGCGATTGTTCCCATATCCCTTCTCATTTTTTTTCGCCCATTTTTCAAGATGCCCTCACCGCCACAATAATTGAGATATCTGGATGAGTCAAACAGCGTTCTCTAAGTCTACTCGAGGCGGTTTAGAAACATCCTCTTGGATCCTAAAATCGACCAAACCGGGTTCATGTTATGGCCATTTGAAATTTCGACATTTTTAGGTTTCTGAAAAACGTTCAAACGTTCTGTTGCATATCTACATTAGGAGTATCGGGGAAAAGTGGTCTTCGCGCTCTGTGTGTAACATCATAGCGTGGGGAATAACCAATCAGTTTCCATTAAGGTAGTCTGGTAACTTAAGCCGATTTTCATGTCTTTTTTGGAGGGCGTTTTTTTGTAGGAAAATAAAAATGAATCGTTTTGGATATTTAGGATGTTTTTATTTACATATTAAAGATACAAAAAAAAAAATTTTCGAAAAAATTTTATAGTTTATTATTATTATTATTATTGATCGAAGTTGGCACCTCGGAAAAAAAGCGCGTGGGTGGCCCCGGTCATTTTGGCTCTTGATATTATCTGAAATAAAAAATTCTTGGTAATTCTTAATCTATAGACATGTCATTCTTGTCGGAACTATCGAGAAATTTTTTCACCCCTAACTTTTTATTTTACAACCCCTTCTTTGCTAAAATAAAAGGACTTATTTTCCAAAGTCCGCCATTTTGTTATTTATCCATGAAATTTAACTTCAGTAGTTCCAACCAGAATGACATGTCTATAGATTAAGAATTATCAAGAATTTTTGATTTCAGATAACATCAAGAGCCAAAATCACCGGGGCCACCCACGCGCTTTTCTTTCGAGGTTCCAACTTCGATCAATAATAATAATAATAATAAACTATTACATTTTTTCAAAAAATTTTTTTTTTGTATCTTTAATATGTAAATAATAACATCGTAAATATCCAAAACGATTCAATTTTATTTTCCTACAAAAAAACGCCCTCCAAAAAGGACATGAAAATCGGCTTAAGTTACCAGACTACCTTAAATTCCATTCAATCTTTCCGTTTTTCCGCTCGCCTCCATTACGGTAGTAGTCTGGTAACTTAAGCCGATTTTCATGTCTTTTTTGGAGGGCGTTTTTTTGCAGGAAAATAAAAATGAATCGTTTTGGATATTTAGGATGTTTTTATTTACATATTAAAGATACAAAAAAAAATTTGTTTGAAAAAATTTAATCGTTTATTATTATTATTATTATTGATCGAAGTTGGCATCTCGAAAAAAAAGCGCGTGGGTGGCCCCGGTGATTTTAGCTGTTGATGTTATCTGAAATAAAAAATTCTTGATAATTCTTAATCTATAGACATGAAATTTAACTTCAGTAGTTCCGACCAGAATGACATGTCTATAGATTAAGAATTATCAAGAATTTTTTATTTCAGATAACATCAAGAGCCAAAATCACCGGGGCCACCCACGCGCTTTTTTTTCGAGGTGCCAACTTCGATCAATAATAATAGTAATAATAAACTATTAAATTTTTTTTTGTATCTTTAATATGTAAATAAAAACATCCTAAATATCCAAAACGATTCATATTTATTTTCCTACAAAAAAACGCCCTCCAAAAAAGACATGAAAATCGGCTTAAGTTACCAGACTACTACCTTAAACGCCTATTCCCGATAGAAGAATCCCGATTCTGCAATTGATTCTTGAAAAAAATAAAATATTTTTGCAATTTTTCGAGGTGCCGAGTAACAGTTTCAACGTCATTCGCGAATAGTTAGTTCGTTATTTACCACTTTGTACGAATAATTCGCAAAAAAGTTAATTTTTTTATTGTAAAAAAAATAATTTTTCCAAAACAATTCGCGTCAACAAGAAGTTAATGTTATTAACAACGTTTCTACAAAGTATGAACTCAGTCGGTTTAATAGTTTTCCCGTAATACCGCCAGACAATTAGGAAAATTGCATTTACGTGGAAAACCGCGCGTTTCTATATTGCGATTATAAAATTCTGTCAATTGGAGAGCGATGAAATTGCAAGAAATTCCGTAAAATTCGATGATAGCCGGAGAAAATTTGTCACAATTAACGAGATGATCGTGATAAATTTTTGCAACGTTTGGGGCCTTGGTCGTCCGTTAAACGATGGGCAGTTACGAGGGAATTAGTGCGCGAAGAGGCGTGGAGGATTAAACGGGAGAAAGGGAATGGAGCGAAAAAGGTACGAGGCATTATAATACGTGGTGAAGCGAAGGCGATAAGAATTTATTTGTCGAACCTATAGTCTGGGTTGCGAGAGAAACGGAGAAAGAGAAAAAAAGGCAGAAAGAGAGAGAGAGAGCTTTTGGAGTGGGTTGCAGAGGAGCTGTACAAGGGAGTTCGGTTTCAAAACAATAACATTTACTGCCCAACCGGCGTCCTGCCGTAATTGTCGCCGACGACGACGACGACAAACTCCGTAACCGTTTTCTCTCGACTAGACGGGCTCTTCCAACGTCGCTTATAAGGCTCCGGTGCTCCACTCAAACGTCTTTGCGAGGAAGCATTTTACATTAGTTTCGCCGGCGTAAATACGAGAAAACTTCAGCAAGACGAGAAACAACCAATGTCTCGTCAGCCGTCTTTTCACTCCGCCTGAAGCATGTTCACGCCAATATACTAATAAGTCGTTTGTAGAACGGTAGAATTCGCTCATTTTTACGCTAAATCCGTTTGAGACCACGGAATTTCCAACGCAAAGTACCGTTTTTTTGTGTGTGTAAATCTCAACGTTTTTAAGTCTTTCGTGGAGCCGTGGGATTGGGCCATCTTGAATTTTGTGCAAATTCACTTTGTATCCGAATTTAGGGATCTCGGTGAGCGTCCGTGTATCAATGTTCCTCTGGAATTCGATCATTTCTTTATTTCACTCAGAGAAAGCTGTGTTAAATCGATGTAAAATATTGTGGAAGCAGTTTGCAAGTTTCTAATTTGTATATGATTTTTCTTTTCTCTTTGTTTCTTCCACGACCATGACAAACGTTTATTATATACCGTTGGGTGTAAAACAACAGACGCTTACGAAGTATACCGTTTGATGATTGCCATTTTTCTTCCCGTCAAAGCGCTCTCAAATTATTATATATATCGCGGAATAGATTATACCGCTTTGTAGGAATATTATTGAGCACGTGGAAGACGGAAACGAGACGAGGAAAATGCCGGATGTGCCGGGTAAACTTACGGTATTAATATAAATTACTTGGTATCGAGCGCCCCACAAGACCCTTCATTTTAAATAAAGGGGATATTCACAAAATGTTTGTTTTAAGTGGACCGGCGGGTGAGAGACATGAGACAGCAGAAATAATGTCGATTGATTTTTTTTCCAACTCTCCTGCTCTTAAGGGGGAAATAGGGTTAGGACAGCGTTTTCTCAATCATTTTCATGAATTTTTTTATAGGATAAAAAATGAATATAATTTATTGAAACTTTGAGAATATTTTATACATATATTTAAGTATATACTATAAAATTTTCATACATATATTTAAGTATATACTATAAAATATTAGCAACCCCATATTGCAGGTCACAATCAGACTCAGCATTTTGCGTACATTCTGGAAGCCGCAATTTTCATCTGAAATCAAACGAGGTTCGAATTTACTTTTATTATATGTCTCTCTTCTATATGAACCTAAATGCTATGAAAGAAATAGAAAATTGAATTTTTTACAGGCGTCAAAACAAAAAAGCATGATTTTTTGCCACTTTTCACAACTTTATTTGCAAAAAAAAAAATTACTTTAAATAATGATAATATTCCGATTTTAGGTTCATATAGAGCGCAATACTATGAAGAAAGTACTTAAATATATGTATAAAAATTGTATAGTATATACTTAAATATATGTATAAAATATTCTCGAAGTTTCAATAAATTATATTCATTTTTTATACTATAAAAAAAATTCATGAAAATTATTGAGAAAACGCTGTCCTAACCCTATTTCCCCCCTTGATGGCTTATAACAATAGAACGAGTCGGAATTTTCATTAAAAATTTTGGGAACATATTTTTCAATAGTTTTACTAACAATTTATGACATAAAAAAAAAATCGATTTTTCGAACCGTCTAACCCTATTTCCTTCCTTTAAGGAATTAGGCCGAAAAAATAGGTTTCTTTGAAGGATTTTTTTTCCGAAAAATTACAAAATAAATCGAGATTACAAAATTAGATGTTTATCATACATATCAGTGACTGTATACAATAATTTTTTTGAAGCGAATAATTTCAAAATGGCGGCTGTACAGCGTTTTTGCGATGGTCTCTGTTTTTGTCGGCCGAAAACATAACTCAGACAACCGATTCACTTGAAATTCTGAATGTATCTTTAAAAATACATCGTCTATGGAAGTGCGTAGGATTTTTTTATTTATATTGCATAGTTCATTTGTTATTAACGATTTTCTGACGATTTTTCTAAGCAAATTTTTCACTTTTTACTTTAGAAGTGCGCCATTTGGCCAAAAATCAATATATCGAAAAAATCCAATGTACTTCCATAGACAATGTATTTTTAAAGATATATTCAAAATTTCATGTGAATCGGTTGAAAATTGTCTGAGTTATGTTTCCGGCCAATAAAAACGGAGATGTCATCGAAAAAACGGTGCACAGCCGCCATTTTGAAATTAATTGCTTTAAAAAAATTATTGTACACAGTCAATGATATGTATGATAAACATCCTATTTTGTAATCTCGATTTATTTTGTAGTTTTTCTGAAAAAAAATCCTCGAAAAAGCCTATTTTTTCGGCCTCTGGAGCAAGACAAATAGGCATATTTTGCGGAATTTTTTTTAGCGAAACAATGAAATAAATCGAAATTCCGCGCACAGTACTTCATTATACTACTAATGAACTACAAAAAATAATTTTTTTGTAGTGATTAATAGCAAAATGGCGGCAATACAGCATTTCTCCGTTGACCTCCTTTTTCAGAAAGGGTCCAACGAGCGGTTTAATAGTTTTTGAATAATCCTGGATGGCAATTTGGAAAATGCGCTGTCAGAAAAAATCCGTTCAAAGTTTCGACAAGTAAAAAAACCAATGATCAAAATTACTTACGTGTTAGTCAGCCATACCAGGTCCGTAAAACGTTGGAAAAATATTCCCAACGTATGGTTTAAAAAGAAGAAGAAAAAAAATCGATTTTTCGATCGTTGTAATTGTACGGGGGCCCTTCAGCTGTGGCAACACGTGAAAAATTGACTTTTGGCAAGTTACTTTGTTGGATATTCCACCGTACAATCTAACAATGATAACATTGTGTTAAACGTCGAAGCAACTGTCAGTTTCGTCTTTCGTCCAGGGGGGGTGTGTTCTCGTCCTTCAGCCCTTTCCAGAAGTCTCTCTTTTCTTTCCGTTCTCTCGGCGTCGCCCTCGTCGTCCTCCTGTAAGGCGTAATAACCGACGCGACCGAAATGACCCAAGAGGGGTTGTACTCGTATATAAAAGCGTCGTTCCTCATTTCTATAAAAATGGCGAGACTGGACATTAAATTTTAACGCTTCGATGATCGAATATGAGTCGTAAACTGTCTACCGTTGGGCGTCGTTGGGTTGTGTGTATCGTATTGGTTCGTTTAGATCGCGAAGGGATCAACGTCGCGACGTGTTCGTTCTCGTGGAATGGTCGAAAACACGAAGAAGACGGCATGTGGCACGCGCCTGTGGGCCCCCGTAAATTGTGCTGTGCCTTTGTGACTTTAAGAGCCCCCGAGGGACACCTAGATGACGTGCAAGGAGGTCCTTTAATTTGCCACGGGGTTGCGAACACACATATGCCCCCGTACGTGACTCTTTTGTCATTGCTACCTTCCTGGGCCTTCGTCTCTCTCGCTGTTTAATTCCCGGTTTATCGTACGCGCACACGACACAAATGACAAAAAGAAGAAGAGAAAAAAGACCCCTGTGGATGTGTGTCTTGCGAGCCGGAAAGTCGAAGAACGGAAAGGCGTAAAAGCTCCGTCAAGCAGAATGAACTTACTGTAAGCGACTTACTACTATGGTTACTTTATGGTTCCCGGGGGTTCGATACGTTAACGGTACCGTACGACTCTCCTTCATGGGAAAGGATGAAGCAGCGGAACGATGAATAAAAAGAAGAGGGAAAAAACAAAACAAAATTGGAACGAGGAAGCGAATCGAGGAAGAGGTTGAATGGCGTGGCCCGTGTGGTGTAAGTCGAACGAGAGGAAAGAGGCGTAAAGTAATAACACGGTGAAGCCCTCCAGCAGGCAGGAAGAGGGACTTGAACGATCGGAGGGCTGCACCTTTATGCGCTATTCTAGTCTAAACGAGGATTTTCCTTTTCGTGGTTTACGGGTTCATATGTAGTTGGAAATTTCTAAAAATCGATTTTTTTTATTGCATTTTCGGAATGTACATATATTTGAGTATATTCTCGGAAAATGTCAAATCGATCCGGTAAATATTCTTGGAGATACATGCATATTTGTAAGGGTTCCATGTCCAAACATCAAGTTGCAATTACTTCACGGATAATAACATCGCAGGCGCGAAACTGCACAGCGAATATTTACCCATCCGGTTTAATGCGTTTTGTTGGATTTTTTGGGTTTTGAACCCAACAACACAACCCAACCCAAAACCCAACAAACCCCAATCAAAAACCCAAAACCCAACAAACCCCAACCCAAAACCCAAAACCCAAAACCCAAAACCCAAAACCTAAAATCCAAAACCCAAAACCGAAAACCCAAAACCCAAAACCCAAAACCCTAAACCCAAAGCCCAAAACCCAAAACACAAAACCCAAAACCCAAAACCCAAAACCCAAAACCCAAAACCCAAAGCCCAAAACCCAACAAACCCCAACCCCAACCCAAAACCCAAAACCCAACAAACCCCAACCCAAAACCCAAAACCTAACAAAACCTAATAAAACCAAACAAAACCCACTAAACCGGATGTGTAAGTGTAGTGCTTCAAAAAAATTATTGTATACAGTCACTGTTACGTATGATAAAAATTCTATTTAGTAACCTCGATTTATTTTGTAGTTTTTCGGAAAAAAAATCCCCAAAAACGCCTATTTTTTCGGCCTATAAAGTGGCCTAACCCGTTAAGAGAAAAAAAATTTTCGTACGTACTATTAAATATTTCAATATCGTTCGTTTTTCCTACTCATTTATTGAAACTCATGGGTACTCTGCAAATTTTTTTCCAGTACAATAAAAATAAATTAGAAGGGTGTTACGGCGGTTTCAAGTCGCCGTTAATTACAGTCGTTGACTTGGAAACAACCGGATCGGATTCGCGCGAGACAAAACCGATGAGCAATCAACAAAAATGTCATCTTAGACTACGGAGCAATGAAACTAATGTGATAATCGTCGACTGATTGACATTTCCGACTGCAAAATCGTAAAGACACTTTGAAGAAATCGTAATCTTGAATTTATCGAAGAAAGGACGGTAATGGCGACATTTCGGAACAATTTGGCGATCATCAAGAGACAGGGCGACGTAATGACGCCAATTAAGACGTACTTTACTCCATTGGCCATTACAGGCCTTTGAGTAAGTGAATCAGCCAATAAATGTGTCTACGGTTATCCCTAAATACAGGGTTGGTATCGTAAGCACAAATGAGAACTGAGTCATCGAGGCTTTTAAACCGGTGATCCACGTTAGCCTGCATATTCGGGCTCGCCTCATTCCCATTTCCTTTTTGGATCAGCCATCTAGTGGTCGAAATTGCACGAGGCCACAAACGACAAACGTACGTGTGCAAACACGCGGCTGTTGCAACGCCAGGAAGTGTTTAACGAAGAACAGAAACCAACCCCTAAATCGTCAGAGGGTGAGTTTCGAGGCTGTTACATCAGCGCGCAATTAATTACCGGCGTTCCATCAACGCGGACAAACACCAACTCGTCTTATATACATTATAACTGGCTCCGTTAAATTTATTACGGAGGAGTAGTTTTTGTGTGTTTAATGTTTGCAGGGTCAGTTGAGGAGGGACCGACCAATTTTCATTAAATGCACCGTACACTTGGAGCACTTCAATATTTCTTCATTAGATCGAATAATTTTACATGGGTTAGGGGGGTTGATATAGAGAAACGCGGGAAAAAAAATCATAGAGGAGAAATGAGGAAGAGCAAAATAGTCAAAGGACCAAACGACGCGTACGTTTGGGTCTCGGTCTCGGTTCCAATGCGCCCATTGCGGGTTATTGAATTTTGTGGTATTTCGCTTTTCGATCGTACGATTTTGTTATTTCAAACGGGTAGCACGTCTAAACATCACGTTGCAATTACTTAACTGATAATAACATCGCAGGCGAAAACTACACAGCGCATATTTACACATCCGGATTAGTGGGGTTTGTTGGGGTTTTTTGGGTTTTGTTGGGTTTTTTGGGTTTTCTTTGGGTTTTATGAGTTTTGTTGGGTTTTTTGCGTTTTTGGGGTTTTTGTGGGTTTTTTGGGTTTTGTTGGGTATTTGTTGGGTTTTTTGGGTTTTGTTGGGTTTTTGGGTTTTTTTAGTTTTGTTGGGTTATTCGGATTTTTTTGTGTTGTTTGGGTTTTTTGGGTTTTTTTTTTGGTTTTTTGGGTTTTTTTAGGTTTTTTTTGGGTTTTTTGGGTTTCTTAATTGTTGTTGGGTTTTGACCTGAGCGAAGTATGTACGATAAAAGACACGGTTGTTATAGCTGTCCAAAGATGAAATTTTGTCTGATGCAGATATCTTCAGAGTCAATGTGGTTAATGCTGGCCGAAAAGTGTGAGGCCCCACCGGTGGTCAAAGTAAAATGTAATTTAACAGGTGAATAAATAACCGGCTGACTTGTAATGAACATCATAGTATGAGAATACATCACAGAAGCAACAACTGCCACGTGAAATTTTCATATGTACGACTACAATGAAAATATAGCGATTATCCATGGACAGGTCGAGTGGACGCAGGTGAGGCAACTCATCGACGCGTCGCCGAGTGTGTTCACCCGCTCTGTAACTTTAATACCTTTGGGAATGAAGGAACGAAAAAAAAAAACGAAATGCAGGACGGTTTGTTAGCGTTAATGAGGGCGCGAGACTTAACCACCGAGGGTGGCCCATGGGTTTAGTCTAACTGCACACCTTTCGACAATGGCCGAATACACCGGTCGATGTGTCGTTGGCGTTGTACTCGGTGATGGACATCCATGTTTCAATGAATACAATTCAAAGAACCTTAATTTTTTTTTCTTCGATCGAACGCCCGAGATAACGGAACACAGATCCGATCTCTTTACAAGATCAGCTGGGAATCCAAATCTACATGTGATAAACTATCGTTTAAAGTTTCCATGTCCTAAACATCAAGTTGCAAATTACTTTACGGATAATGACATTGTAGGCGAATATCCAAAACCTAAACCTCAATACAAAACCCAAAACCCAACAAAACCCAATGAAACGAAGAAAATGAGACTTGAGTCGAAGTCTGCACGATAAAAAACACGGTAGTTATGGCTGTTCAAAGATGACATTTTTTCTGATGCAGATATCTTCAGGGTGCGTGTAACAGAGCGGTACATTTATAATTATGATTAAAATGTGAGTTGTTTAAAATTCGGCGAGCGAGAGGTGACGTTGCTAAATGATAATAGATACGGAATTCCGTGGAAATTTCATCCCCGTTACGTAAAAGCCCTTTGAATAAGGCTAAACGTTGCAGTTACTTGGTATTCCCAATGCGTTTAATGGTCGAATAAGTAAACGATGGAGCCAGTAACTGTGCCGATACATTGAACCATTCCCAAACTTTATGGCCAAATCTTTCCCCTGAGATGCCAGGTACTACAACAATATTGAAGTTATGGTCATTCTCCCGTTTTGTTTTTTTTCCCTTCCTCTTGCTTTCTCTAAATCCTCCCTCAAGGATTACCCTCACTGTCTCATTTTCTCTCTTTACACCTATATTCGTCTCTCCGTACGGATATGTACCATGCGGAATCCTCCATTATTTATGGACGTGGTTTTCCCGCTCGTGTACCCATTACCTTTGAGAATTGAGCATCGAGGGATTGTCACCCTTGGTCAGCCCGCATATTATAAGTGAAAAAAACTTTCGAATATCGTGTTTTTCAATGTTTTTGTTTTTTTCACTTACACGCTCATATTTAGGGACATGGACGTTGTTTCTACATATGCTGCGTCTGACGTTTTATTTTAGGTGAGAATTACGAAGAGCCAAAATAACGTCCCTCGACCCATCTTTTATGTACATTTCTGTTGATTTATAAATATGTATATGTGTGTACAGAGTTGCGAGCGACGGAGAAAAGGGGGATGAAACCTCGCCCACTTCCGGGATAAATTTAAATAAAATATTCAAAATGTTACACTGCTGCGGGATGATAGCAGGTCTTTCTCGATAACGATCAACGAGCAGGTAGCCATACTACTAAATATAAATAAATGTATGTATATATATATATATATATATATATGGTATCAAAGTAAAACATTGCAGAGGCGCTTTATCTCGTAACCAGCAAGTGTAACGACCTGTTTTCTTGTGCCAACGATCATTCATGTTACAGTGAAACAATTATTTTTCATTCATTAAGAATGTGTGCACAGACGTTTTAAACGAAAAATTTGCGAGAAGGTCGAGATTTTTTGTTGTATATTATTTCTTCCAGAGATACTTAACAAATTTCAAAATCATTTAACAAGATGTTTTATAATGAAAATTTTACACTATTCGAATATTTTGTTATTCGTTAATAGCTCCACCATTGATTTTATTTTGGTGAATCAAATAATAATCTTATAAAAATTTCATAATCACTTAACAACTTGACAAATTTCAAAAATCATTTAACGAGATGTTTTATAATGAAAATTTCACATTATTCGAACATTTTATTATTCATTAACAGCTCCACAATTGATTTCATCTTGGTGAAAAAAAAAAATCTTACAAATTTCAAAATCACTTAACAACTTGACAAATTTAAAAAATCATTTAACGGGATGTTTTATAATGAAAATTTCACATTATTCGAATATTGTATTATTTATTAACAGCTCCACAATTGATTTCATCTTGGTGAAAAAAAAACAATCTTACAAATTTCAAAATCACTTAACAATTTCAAAATCATTTAACGAGATGTTTTATAATGAAAATTTCACACTATTCGAATATTTTGTCATTCGTTAATAGCTCCACCATTGATTTTATTTTGGTGAAAAAAATAATAATCTTACAAAAATTTCAAAATCACTTAACAACTTGACAAATTTTAAAATCATTTAACGAGATGGTTTATAATGAAAATTTCACATTATTCGAATATTTTATTATTCATTAATAGCTCCACAATTGATTTCATCTTGGTGAAAAAAAAACAATCTTACAAATTTCAAAATCACTTAACAACTTGACAAATTTCAAAAATCATTTAACGAGATGTTTTATAATGAAAATTTCACATTATTCGAACATTTTATTATTCATTAACAGCTCCACAATTGATTTCATCTTGGTGAAAAAAAAACAATCTTACAAATTTCAAAATCACTTAACAATTTCAAAATCATTTAACGAGATGTTTTATAATGAAAATTTCACACTATTCGAATATTTTGTTATTCATTAATAGCTCCACGAATGATTTCATCTTGGTGAACAAAAAACAATCTTACAAATTTCAAAATCACTTAAGGGGGGAAATAGGGTTAGGACAGCGTTTTCTCAATGATTTTCATGAATTTTTTTATAGTATAAAAAATGAATATAATTTATTGAAACTTTGAGAATATTTTATACATATATTTAAGTATATACTAAAAATTTTTTGAAGAATTTTCGTGAAAAACACCGAAAATATTAGCGACCCCATATTGCAGGTCACAATCAGACTCAGCATTTTGCGTACATTCTGGAAGCCGCAATTTTCATCTGAAATCAAACGAGGTTGGAATTTACTTTTATTATATGTCTCTCTTCTATATGAACCTAAATGCTATCAAAAAAATAGAAAATTGAATTTTTTACAGGGGTCAAAACAAAAAAGCATGATTTTTTGCCATTTTTTACAACTTTATTTGCAAAAAAAAAATTACTTTTAATAATGATAATATTCCGATTTTAGGTTCATATAGAGCACAATACTATGAAGAAAGTAACTGCCAATTTTAAAAACGATTGGTTGAAAACTTTTCATACTAGCGTGTACGCAAGTTAAAAAAAAGTCGTTTTCAGAAAAACGCGTTTGAAAAAATAGTACGTTCGGTTATACACGTGGCGCGCTCGGGGCCTGAAGGCGAGCTACTAACTTTAATGGCTTATACCAATAGAAAGAGTCGGAATTTTCTTTTAAAATTTTGGGAACATATTTTTCAATAGTTTTACTAACAATTTATGAAATTAAAAAAAAATCGATTTTTTGAACCGTCTAAACCTATTTCCCCCATTAACAGCTTAACAAATTTCAAAATCATTTAACGAGGTGTTTTATAATGAAAATTTCACACTATTCGAATATGTTGTTATTCATTAAGAGCTCCACTATTGATTTCATCTTCGTGAAAAAAAACAATCTTATAAATTTCAAAATCATTTAACGAGATGTTTTATAATGAAAATTTCACACTATTCAAATATTTTGTTATTCAATAAGAGCTCCACAATTCATTTCATTTTGGTGAAAAAAAAACAATCTTACAAATTTCAAAATCACTTAACAACTTAACACATTTCAAAATCATTTAACGAGATGTTTGATAATGAAAATTTCACACTATTTGAATATTTTATTATTCATTAATACCTCCACAATTGATTTCATCTTGGTGAAAAAAAAACAATCTTATAAATTTCAAAATCATTTAACGAGATGTTTTATAATGAAAATTTCGCGTTGTTCAAATATTTTATTATTCATTAACAGCTCCACAATTGATTTCATCTTGATGAATAAAACAATCTTACAAATTTCAAAATCACTTAACAATTTCAAAATCATTTAACGAGATGTTTTATAATGAAAATTTCACACTATTCGAATATTTTGTTATTCATTAATAGCTCCACAAATGATTTCATCTTGTTGAAAAAAAAAAAAATCTTACATATTTCAAAATCACTTAACAAATTAAGAAATTTCAGAATCATTTAACGAGATGTTTTATAATGAAAATTTCACACTATTCGAATATTTTGTTATTCATTAACAGCTCCACAATTCATTTCATCTTGGTGAAAAAAAACAATTTTACAAATTTCAAAATCACTTAACAGCTTAACAAATTTCAAAATCATTTAACGAGATGTTTTATAATGAAAATTTCACACTATTTGAATATTTTATTATTCATTGATACCTCCACAATTGATTTCATCTTGGTGAAAAAAAAACAATCTTATAAATTTCAAAATCATTTAACGAGATGTTTGATAATAAACGTTTCACACTATTCGACTATTTTGTTATTCAATAAGAACTCCACAATTCATTTCATCTTGGTGAAAAAAAAAAAAATCTTACAAATTTCAAAATCACTTAACAACTTAACACATTTCAAAATCATTTAACGAGATGTTTTATAATGAAAATTTCACACTATTTGAATATTTTATTATTCATTAATACCTCCACAATTGATTTCATCTTGGTGAAAAAAAAACAATCTTACAAATTTCAAAATCATTTAACGAGATGTTTTATAATGAAAATTTCACACTATTCGAATATTTTGTTATTCATTAATAGCTCCACAATTGATTTCATCTTGGTGAATAAAAAACACACACAATCGTTTCGCTAATCCCAAACGAGACGAACGTTGCAAATATTTCTACGATAATGTAAAAGGAATATTCAGGCTCTTGTGAAGAAAAAAAAAATCAACACTTGCATAGAATTTCTGAAAGCATTTTTTTTTTTATTTTTTTGCACGATTAGTCAATCCCCAGTTATCATCAGCTCATTAGTACCTTGTGAATATTCTCACCTCGTGTTTGTTCTCGTCGGTAGCAAAAAAAGAACGGAAAAAATTATGGCGAAAGACAGCGTCGAAAAAAATGATTTGTGGGCGAGCGGGAAATGTTAAATTGTCGTTTTTTTTCCCGTCTCCTTCATACTTTTCAATGTTTCTTCATTTTATTTCAGTAATAATCCCAATGCTTCGGTCCCATTCTATATACGGAGCGTATCCGTCATCTTTTCCTTTCTGTCTGTGCCTCTCTAATCCCTCGAGAGACGCGAAAGAAAAAAAAAAGAACAACGAAGGAGAAACGTCAAAATCGTTGAAATCCTTTCGTTTACCGCGGTCCAGTGAGATAACCGCGATGTCCGCACGCGCTAAATCTCCCTCTTGACTTAATTTTAACGATTCGTTTTTTTTTTTGGCCATAAAAAATTCATAAAATCTCTTTCATCCCGTCCATCAATGTGAGCACGACGTTTATCCGATTACTCAAGAATGAATATATGGTAAAGAAGAAAGAAATTGAAAAAAAAATTATGTAGCGTTCCGTTTACGGAATCGTTTCGATGGTCGCTGCGTCTTGCATATTCATTTTTTTCTCTATCGGTAAACGAAAACAGAAAATCGCAAAAAAAACCATAAATACTCTTCTGGGATTCTTTTCTAATATCGTATAATGCAATATATGGGCGATTCTATGCGAAATCAAACCGTTGATCATAAAATATCGGTAAACGAAAACAAAAAAATCGGTAGACGAAATAAAAAAATCGGTGAACGAAAACAATAAATCCGTAAACGAAAACAAAAAATCGGTAAACGAAAACAAAAAATCGCAAAAAAAACAAATACTTTTTGGGATTTTTTTCTAATATCGTATAATGCAATATATGGGCGATTCCATACGAAATCGAACCATTGATCATAAAATATCGGTAAACAAAAACAAAAAATCGGTAAACGAAAACAGAAAATCGGTAAACGAAAACAAAAAATCGGAAAAAAACATATACTTTTTGGGATTTTTTCTAATATCGTCTAATGCAATATATGGGCGATTCCATACGAAATCGAACCGTTGATCATAAAATATCGGTAAACGAAAACAAAAAAATCGGTAAACGAAATAAGAAAATCGGTAAACGAAAACAAAAAATCGGTAAACGAAAACAAAAAATCCGTAAACGAAAACAAAAAATCGGTAAACGAAAAAAAATCAGAAAAAAAAACAAATACTTTTTTGGGATTCTTTTCTAATATCGTATAATCCAATATATGGGCAATTTTATGCAAAATCAAACCGTTGATCATAAAATATCGGTAAATGAAAATAAAAAATCGTAAAAAAACCATAAAAACTGTTTTGGATTCTTTTCTAATATCGTATAATGCAATATATGGGCGATTCCATGCCGAATCGAACCATTCATCATAAAATATCGGTAAACGAAAACAAAAAATCGCAAAAAAAACGACAAATATTTTTTGGATTCTTTAATATCGTGTAATGCAATATATGGGCGATTCTATGCGAAATCCAACCATTAATCATAAAATATCGGTAAACGAAAACAAAATATCGCAAAAAAAAAAAACCATAAATACTTTTTGGGATTCTATTCTAATAACGTATAATGCAATATATAGGCGATTCTATGCGAAATCAAACCGTTGATCATAAAATATCGGCAAACGAAAACAAAAAAATCGTAAAAAAACCATAAAAACTGTTTCGGATTCTTTTCTAATATCGTATAATGCAATATATGGGCGATTCCATGCGAAATCGAATCATTCATCATAAAATATCGGTAAACGAAAACAAAAAATCGCAAAAAAAAACCACAAATACTTTTTGGGATTCTTTTCTAATATCGTACAATGCAATATATAGGCAATTCCATGCGAAATCGAACCATTCGTCATAAACTATCGGTAAACGAAAACAAAAAAATCGCAAAAAAAAAAAAACACAAATATTTTTTGGATTCTTTTCTAATATCGTATAATGCAATATATGGGCGATTCCATGCGAAATCGGACCATTCATCATAAAATATCGGTAAACGAAAACAAAAAATCGCAAAAAAAAAACGACAAATATTTTTTGGATTCTTCTCTAATATCGTATAATGCAATATACAGGCAATTCCATGCGAAATCGAACCGTTGATCATAAAATATCGGTAAATAAAAACAAAAAAATCGCAAAAAAAAAACGAAAAATCCTTTTTGATATTGCGTAAATAATGTTGAGAAAAAAAACAATCGTAGATGAAATCGTGAGAAGGGTCGCAAGTTGAGGATTGAAACGTGGGGCCGAATTGGACGTTAAATTGACGCTTTGTGTACTACAAATGGGTTGGCGGTGGTCAAGCTTCGAGCTCGGCTCCTCTCTGCTCAGAAAAGTTACACACGAGAGAAAGAGAGAGAGAGAGATCCTTTTTGCCAAGGTGCCTCTCTCCAAGGTCTCGCGGAACACACGAGACGTGAATGAATCTAGAACCTGTTCCTCAGCATGGTTTCTTCTCACCGGTTCTTTTCAAACACACACACACACAACACAAAAACACAAACGCACACAAAAACACACACACAGAGCATCTCTTCGCAGAGCAGAAGTTAAAATCATCCCCGGTCACTTACACAGCGCGTCCATCCTATAAAATAGTCCCGATGCCCATACCAGAATCTCTCGTGGTTAATTGTGTCTCTTCTTGCGTATCCGCTTTAGCCAGTAGATGGATCTTCATCCTCCTACTCCTTCTCCTCTTTTTTTAAATTTCCCCCACCCCTCCTATCGCAAGGATCGTAACGAAAAATCGCGCGGGTTCGCTGTACCCTTGTACCCACGCAATCCGATAAAAATCTGTATGCCGCGATGGGTTATTTAACGTGCAAAAAAATAATAATAATTATTATTCTCACGACGACCCCGGTCATTTTATCATATTTTTTTTTAGATTCTTTTTTCGAATCATCGTTTAGTCAAGTGTTTTATCATTTTTCGCAATCTGTCGTCGCGCCGGTCAGTGTGTCTCCGTTTATTCTCGACAGTTTCTTCATTGTACGAAATGAATGACGGAGAATGGGAAGTTCCCGGGCGATTTATTGAAATTGTCGCGGTGTTTCGTACACTCTCTGGATTAAATTTTATCTCGTTTCAAATCGAGTCTGTTAGAATATGATAAGATTGAACGATAACGGTGAAAAATTGACCTCTTCACCCCTTCGCCACCCCTTCCACCGCCTCACGCGCTGTGAGAACGATCGATTTAAGTCGTAATCGACTCTTTTGCTTCTTTCCTGAAGTCTCGAGCCCGCGCGATCGATGAAAATCTGTCAATATTGTTGAGGCGGGAAATCGGGTTGGACGGTTCAAAAAATGGATTATTTTCTATTTCATGAATTGTTGGTAAAACTATTGAAAAATGTGTTCACAAAATTTCAAATGAACATTCCTACTCGTTCTATTGTTATGAGCCACTAAGAGGGGAAATAGGGTTAGGACAGCGTTTTCTCAATGATTTTCATGAATTTTTTTATAGTATAAAAAATGCATATAATTTATTGAAACTTTGAGAATATTTTATACATATATTTAAGTATATACCATAAAATTTTTATACTTATATTTAAGTGTATACTATAAAATATTAGTGACCCCATATTGCTTGCTTTTCTTGGTACTATTTTTTCAAACGCGTTTTTCTGAAAACGACTTTTTTTGAACTTGCGTACACGCTAGTTTGAAAAGTTTTCGACCAATCGTTTTGAAAATTGGCAGTTACTTTCTTCGTAGTATTGCGCTCTATATGAACCTAAAATTGGACTATTATCATTATTTGAAATAATTTTTTTTTGCAAATAAAGTTGTAAAAAATGGTAAAAAATCATACTTTTTTGTTTTGACCCCTGTGAAAAAATTAATTTTCTATTTTTTTGATAGCATTTAGGTTTATATAGAAGAGTGACATATAATAAAAGTAAATTTCAACCTCGTTTGATTTCAGATGAAAATTGTGGCTTCCAGAATGTACGCAAAATGCTGAGTCTGATTGTGACCTGCAATATGGGGTCGCTAATATTTTCGGTGTTTTTCAAGGAAATTCTTAAAAAATTTTATAGTATATACTTAAATATATGTATAAAATATTCTCAAAGTTTCAATCAATTATATTCATTTTTTATATTATAAAAAAATTCATGAAAATCATTGAGAAAACGCTGTCCTAACCCTATTCCACCCCTTAATTTCATAAATTGTTACTAAATCTATTGAAAAATATGTTCCCAAAATTTTAAATGAAAATTTCGACTCGTTCTATTGTTATAAGCCATTAAGGGGGAAATAGGGTTAGGACAGCGTTTTCTCAATGATTTTCATGAATTTTTTTATAGTATAAAAAATGCATATAATTTATTGAAACTTTGAGAATATTTTATACATATATTTAAGTATATACTATAAAATTTTTATACATATATTTAAGTATATATTATAAAATATTAGCGACCCCATATTGCTTGCTTTTCTTGGTACTATTTTTTCAAACGCGTTTTTCTGAAAACGACTTTTTTTGAACTTGCGTACACGCTAGTTTGAAAAGTTTTCGACCAATCGTTTTGAAAATTGGCAGTTACTTTCTTCGTAGTATTGCGCTCTATATGAACCTAAAATTGGAATATTATCATTATTTGGAATAATTTTTTTTTTGCAAATAAAGTTGTAAAAAATGGTAAAAAATCATACTTTTTTGTTTTGACCACTGTGAAAAAATTAATTTTCTATTTTTTTGATAGCATTTAGGTTTATATAGAAGAGTGACATATAATAAAAGTAAATTTCAATCTCGTTTGATTTCAGATGAAAATTGTGGCTTCCAGAATGTACGCAAAATGCTGAGTCTGATTGTGACCTGCAATATGGGGTCGCTAATATTTTCGGTGTTTTTCAAGGAAATTCTTAAAAAAATTTATAGTATATACTTAAATATATGTATAAAATATTCTCAAAGTTTTAATAAATTATATTCACGTTTTTATACTATAAAAAAATTCATGAAAATCATTGAGAAAACGCTGTCCTAACCCTATTCCACCCCTTAATTTCATAAATTGTTACTAAATCTATTGAAAAATATGTTCCCAAAATTTTAAATGAAAATTTCGACTCGTTCTATTGTTATAAGCCATTAAGTGGGAAATAGGGTTAGGACAGCGTTTTCTCAATGATTGTCATGAATTTTTTTATAGTATAAAAAATGCATATAATTTATTGAAACTTTGAGAATATTTTATACATATATTTAAGTATATACTGTAAAATTTGTATACATATATTTAAGTGTATACTATAAAATATTAGCGACCCCATATTGCTTGCTTTTCTTGGTACTATTTTTTCAAACGCGTTTTTCTGAAAACGACTTTTTTTTAACTTGCGTACACGCTAGTTTGAAAAGTTTTCGACCAATCGTTTTGAAAATTGGCAGTTACTTTCTTCGTAGTATTGCGCTCTATATGAACCTAAAATTGGAATATTATCATTATTTGAAATAATTTTGTTTTTGCAAATAAAGTTGTAAAAAATAGTAAAAAATCATACTTTTTTGTTTTGACCCCTGTGAAAAAATTAATTTTCTATTTTTTTGATAGCATTTAGGTTTATATAGAAGAGAGACATATAATAAAAGTAAATTTCAACCTCGTTTGATTTCAGATGAAAATTGTGGCTTCCAGAATGTACGCAAAATGCTGAGTCTGATTGTGACCTGCGATATGGGGTCGCTAATATCTTCGGTGTTTTTCATGGAAAATTTTCAAAAATGTTATAGTATATACTTAAATATATGTATAAAATATTCTCAAAGTTTCAATAAATTATATTCACGTTTTTATACTATAAAAAATTCATGAAAATCATTGAGAAAACGCTGTCTGAACCCTATTCCACCCCTTAATTTCATAAATTGTTACTAAATCTATTGAAAAATATGTTCCCAAAATTTTAAATGAAAATTTCGACTCGTTCTATTGTTATAAGCCATTAAGGGGGAAATAGGGTTAGGACAGCGTTTTCTCAATAATTTTCATGAATTTTTTTATAGTATAAAAAATGAATATAATTTATTGAAACTTTGAGAATATTTTATACAGATATTTAAGTATATACTATAAAATTTTTGAAGAATTTCCTTGAAAATCATTGAAATTTCCAACTGCGTATAACTCCTTAAATACGTCAAAAAAAAAAAAAAATGATCGCGATTAGACAATTTTGGATACGCTCACTGCGTTTCAATGAATTCACGAGGCAAAGTCCAGATTTGTAATTTATGGAGCGAGTCTATAAAACAGGAGCTACGAATGAGATTTGGCTCCGAAGCACATAGAAGTATGATTCAACCTGTTAAAATTGAATTCCTATAGAAGGTGGAGAGAAAAAAGTGTCACTTGAAAGAAATAGCTGTTTCGGCAATTTTTTTTCCCCCATCGTGTTGCTCCACTTATAAAATCTTTTATCCTCACCAAAATGCTCGAGTTTTATATAGTTTTTTTTGTTTTATTTTTATACATATTGAGAAGAGAGAAGAAGCGAGAGAGAACAATGTGATTAGATTACTGGGTCGTGTCGAACACTCGAGCGCACCGTTGTTGGCTTCTCATTCGATTATTTTGACGAATAATCGCGTATAACGTCGCTCCAATAAACTCGAATCTCTCTTGAAGCATTGAAAAAAAAAAACGTACGTTATTTCCCGATTATATTAACTGGTGAATAACGATTTTTTTGTTGCTACTTTGTCTACTTTAACGAGATAATATCGTTTAGGAAATGTGAGATCAATCGGGTTGCTCGATCGATCTTGTGATGTCTATGGATGCTGGACTTTTTTCCGAATGTGTAATAATTTGTGTAGGCGGTCTCGGAGTGGTCTAAACATTGATCTACGGGTCCATGAACTTTCTATATATGAGCAAATGTATCGTCGATCCGTTAGACCCCCAAATTGGACAAGCAGTGCTGCCTTTTTTTTCCATCCAGTTTGCTTGTATCACGGTAAAAGTGCATCGGCAGAGGGACAAGAGTGCGAGCTCGTCTGCCTCGTTCCGATTTTTCGTCTACCTGCCCCCCACTCTCGTACGCACGTGCATCGCGTATTGGCTAGTAGGTTGACCACTCTTACTCCGCGGGGTATTAGGTGGTGGGGGGTACCGAGCGAGTCACCGGCCGAGAGAGAATCCGATAGTTCCAAGAGGGAAATACCCTCGTTCGTGCCGATGCGCGAGTAAATAAAAGTCTCTCGGTAGGAAGGCACGAAGCTTCTCGAGCTCGTCGTCAACACTCGCGCGAATTACGGCGGGGGGTTCTTCAGTATCGGATGAGAAACGCCGGTGTACGGACGCGAGCGCACGAAACACCCACTTTAAATCGCTCCCGTGGTTTCTCGGAGTAAAAACAATTTTTTTTTCTCGTTGTCGTTACGCGCTCTTTGTTTTTTTTCCCGCCACGCCATTCTGGACTTATAAACAATGTCGCAAATGCGATAAAGTGACTCGATAATTAATAACGAAATTGTTAAAGAAGACAACGAGTATTCGTTAATTTTTTTTTTTCGTTTATTTCTCGTAATTGAAATACAGTTTGTAGAAAATTTTGAAGCCGGACAATGTGCCCCGTGCGACTTTGATGGGAGAGAGAAGAGTGCAAACTTTCGTTTGGATCTCGCGTTGTCACGTATTATGCAAGAAATTTGTGATTTTAAGCCCGTCTAGTCGGTGAAGGTGAGTTGTGAATAATAATAAATTATTATGAGATAAATAAATGAAATTGGGGAGGGCTATTCGTAAAAATTCGAAAGGGTATACGTTCGAATACACAATAATAATAATAATAAATTATTATGAGATAAATAAATGAAATTGGGGAAGGTTATTCGTAAAAATTCGAGAGGGTATACGTTCGGATACACAATAATAATAATAATAATAATAATAATAATAATAATAATAATAATAATAATAATGATAATAATAATAATAATAAATTATTATGAGATAAATAAATTAAATTGGGGAGGGCTATTCATGAAAATTCGAACGGGTATACGTTCAAATACACAATAATAATAATAATAAATTATTATAAGATAAATAAATGGAATTGGGGAGGGTTATATGTAAAAACCCGAAAGGGTATACGTTCTAACCAACAATAATAATACTAATAATATAATAATAAAAAATTATTATGAGATAAATAAATGAAATTCGGGAGGGTTATTCGTAAAAATTCGAAAGGGTATACGTTCGAACACACAATAATAATACTAATAATATAATAATAATGAATTATTGTGAGATAAATAAATTAAATTGGGAAGGGTTATTCGTAAAAATTCGAAAGGGTATACGTTCGAACACACAATAATAATACTAATAATATAATAATAATGAATTATTGTGAGATAAATAAATTAAATTGGGACGGGTTATTCGTAAAAATTCGAAAGGGTATACGTTCGAACACACAATAATAATACTAATAATATAACAATAATAAATTATTGTGAGATAAATAAATGAAATTGGGGTGGGTTATATGTAAAAACCCGAAAGGGTATACGTTCTAACCAACAATAATTATAATAATAACAAATTATTATGAGATAAATAAATGAAATTGTGGAGGGTTATTCGTAAAAATTCGAAAGGGTATACGTTCGAACACACAATAATAATACTAATAATATAATAATAATAAATTATTGTGAGATAAACAAATGAAATTGGGGAGGGTTATTATGTAAAAACGCGAAAGGGTATACGTTCTAACCAACAGTAATGATACTAATAATATAATAATAATACATTTTTATGAGATAAATAAATGAAATTGCGGAGGGTTATACATGAAAATTGAGAGCATTGAGGAAGAAATAAAAATTGATGCCGCACTGATGTCGCCTGTTAATATTGAAAAATCGGTTATTAATCGTTTGAAAAGTGTTTTACAATTTGTCAAACAATTTTTACGAACAATCAACGGATTTTATAAAGAATTAATTGTCGTTACGGTGCTCGAAAAAAGCGTTCCTGGAGGCCGAGCGTGACTCCGAAATGAATCCATTAATTGTTCTTTCAATCTCTCGTCAAATTTATTAACAATAATAAAAAAATTTCAATCTCTTCAATGTTTTACGGATATATTGGCAACGGTTTTTCTCGTGTAAAACCGTTGTTCTCACTAGTGTCCTCGAGTTTCGTGTTCTCGATTTTTGTTTATTCTCCGAGAGTCTCTCGATCGTCAATTTCTACATACAGAAGAGGAGCTTTTCTTGAGAGCGTGTGTTGCCAAGCGACTCGGTGCTACTTACATTACAACCGGTCTTTCTCTCTCTCTCTCTCTCTTTCTCTCGCTTTTTTTTTTCCTTCAACTCTCATTTGTAATCTTCGAGACGTCAGAGAGTCTTGGAAAGTACGAGCGAAGACCAGAAATGTATAGATTGTTATTATTATTTTATTTTTCAATCACACAATTGATCCTCAAGGTGTAATGTATTTTTGTAAAACGGGTATAAGGTTGAGAAAAAAAAAAATTCTAACAATGTTTCATAATGGAGTAAACATGATTTAATTTACATTTCATTGTAGAATTGTGTTTGAGCTTTAATTCAATTTTTTATTTTACCACATTTTTCAAACGTTTTCTTTTCTTTCCTGTTTTTTTTTTTTAAATAAAATCTCATGAATAATTGGATGAAGATTTTAACTAAAAAAAATATTCGCACTACGTTTTTGGATTATAGTAAATTTTCTTAATCTTCTTAAAGGAGGAAATAGGGTTAGGACAGCGTTTTCTTAATGATTTTCATGAATTTTTTTATAGTATAAAAAATGAATATAATTTATTGAAACTTTGAGAATATTTTATACATATATTTAAGTATATACTATAAAATTTTTATACATATATTTAAGTATGTACTATAAAATATTAGCGACCCCATATTGCAGGTCACAATCAGACTCAACATTTTGCGTACATTCTGGAAGCCGCAATTTTCATCCGAAATCAAACGAGGTTGGAATTTACTTTTATTATATGTCTCTCTTCTATATGAACCTAAATGCTATAAAAAAAATAGAAAATTGAATTTTTTACAGGGGTCAAAACGAAAAAGCATGATTTTTCGCCATTTTTTACAACTTTATTTACAAAAAAAAATTATATTAAATAATGATAATTTCCGATTTTAGGTTCATATAGAGCGCATTACTAGGAAGAAAGTAAATGCCAATTTTCAAAACGATTGGTTGAAAACTTTTCAAACTAGCGTGTACGCAAGTTAAAAAAAAGTCGTTTTCAGAAAAACGCGTTTGAAAAAATAGTACCAAGAAAAACAAGCAATATGGGGTCGCTAATATTTTATAGTATATATTTAAATATATGTATACAAATTTTATAGTATATATTTAAATATATGTATACAAATTTTATAGTATATACTTAAATATATGTATAAAATATTCTCAAAGTTTCAATAAATTATATTCATTTTTTATACTATAAAAAAATTCATGAAAATCATTGACAAAACGCTGCCCTAACCCTATTTCTCCCCTTAATGGCTTATAACAATAGAACGAGTCGGAATTTTCATTTAAAATTTTGGGAACATATTTTTCAATAGTTTTACTAACAATTTATGAAATAAAAAAAAAATCGATTTTTGAAACGTCTAACCCTATTTCCCCCTTAATCTTCGTGGAGCTATCCGACCGACCTCTTTTTTTTTCTATTCAATATTTTGTTTCTTGAGAGAGACTCGCGCGCATCGTAGAAACCGCGATGGCGATTTCTCCGTCAAATAAAATATTTTTGACCCACAACACGAGAGAGAGAAAGAGGCAGTCCTCGTGAAAGGAAATATAATGCTCGAATGTAGTTGTTGCGAGTCTTACCACGATTACTTGAAAGATCCTTGATCCACGGGATTCGCACGTGAATATATTTCGCGAAATTGCCTATGAAAAATCCTATAACCAACGAGATGTTCCGTTAGGTTTTACCTTTTACTCGTAAATTTCATTGGACTCGTTTGAAAAAATTTGTGTACGACGCTCGGGGAAACGATGGGTCATAATTGTTCTCACGACAAAAGACTTTGCACTCTGTATAACGATATACAGGATTTATATACGAGTGTATAGGGCATTCCGGGCGAAATCGACGAGCTTGCGACCGGTAGATTAAATTTTATTTTCCTTCCGGAATGTCGTAGAACAAAATGAAGAAAAAAAACGGTAGCACGACTAAACAACACGTTGCAATTACTTACGTTAATAACATCGCAGGCGAAAACTACACAGCGCATATTTACACATCCGTTTTAGTGGGTTTTGTTGGGTTTTTTGGGTTTTTGTCGGGTTTTAGGTTTTGGGTTTTTTGGGGTTTTGTTGGGTTTTAGGTTTGGGTTTTTTTTGGGTTTTAGGTTTTGGGGTTTTGTTGGGTTTTAGGTTTGGGTTTTTTTGGGTTTTTTGGGGTTTTGTTTGGTTTTGGGTTGGGGTTTGGGTTTTGGGTTTTGGGTTGGGGTTTGGGTTGGGGTTTGGGTTGGGGTTTGGGTTGGGGTTTGGGTTTTGGGTAGGGTTTGGGTTGAGTTGTTGCGTTAAAAACCCAATAAAATCCATTAAACTGGATGTGTAAATATGCGTTGTGTAATTTTTGCTTGCAATGTTTTCCGTAAAGTAATTGCAACGTGATGTTTAAACATGGAACCAAAAAAACTGTTTGAAACGAACTTTAAATTATTTTTCGGATCCGTTAATTTGATTTTTAACAAACATTTTTAATTTCTTCCGTTAGAAAATAAATCTTTTAGTGGCTTGCGATTTTTGCTTTCGAATAAATAATCATTAGAATTATCTTAATAACGAATATCTACTTTTATTTTTTCAATTATTCCGTCGAACGCCATTTTCCATGATTTTCCATTGGCGATTTCACCTGGAACGGGTCCATACAATTTTATACCTGCAATGTACTATGTATATTCGGAGAGAAAGGTATTACCTGAATTTTATTTGTCTCGCTGGTACGGAGACGGTACCGAGCAATTCGTACGAACAATATGTCCGACCGGTTCTAACGGTGAAAATACGATATTTGCCATAAAATCGAAGAAATTTCAACTGCGACTGACAACGGGACACGATATTTTCGAGAATTGTCGAAAACTGTCGAAAAATGACGAAAAATTGAAAATCTCGATGGAATTCTCAACGAGAAAATTCCAATGGAAATTAATTCGAGTCATTAAAGTGAAGATTCAACTGCGACTGTCAACGGGAGACGATATTTTCGAAAATTGTGGAAACCTGTCGAAAAATGACGAAAAATAGAAAATCTCGATGGAATTCTCAACGAGCAAATTCCAATGGAAATTAATTCGAGTCATTAAAGTAAAGATTCAACTGTGACTGCCAACGGGAGACGATATATTCTAAAACTGTCGAAAAAAAAGGTTGAAAAACTGAAAATCTCGATGCGATACTCAACGAGCAAATTGCATTGTAAATTAACTCGAGTCATTAGATCGAAGAGCATATAACAGGAGGTAAATAATTTAAAAAAAAAGTGTACTTAATTAATTACACAATATCCTATGCATACAATTTATAAACCAAACGACCGTGCGCATAAAAGTGAATGTCACGGTCAATGAGGCACAGATAGGAAGATCCCTATTATCCTCTTTTGGGCATTAAAGAAGAAAAGAAAGAAAAAAAAATGAAGAATTAGAAAAAACCCGAGATAAAGAGCTTCTCGGACTCTGTGATGCTCGTTACACGATTAGCTCTCGGCCGCACACGAGCGCTAACGAGTTCTCCAGCTGCTAGTTAACGAGATATTGTTATTAGACTGACTGGATAGCTATGAAAAAAAGCGTTTCTTTTTCTTTTTGCAAACGAGTCAGTTTAATGTGTCGTCGCCTACCCGCGAGACTTTCGTTCAAGTATTTTATGTTAAAAATTCAAAAAATTCAATAGCACAATTCCAATTTTTTTTTCTAAATTAACCCACGTCCGTTTGTAATCGATGATGAGTATTGTAACTGTCTATTTCACCTGGAATAAATCGTGTACGTTTTACACGCTACAACAAATTTAATGGTGGATTATTGATGGCCTAACGGTTCTCGTTGTGTATCGCGTGATAAAATTGTACAGTCCCGTGTCCATAACGTTGGCTACTCTATTAACAGGAAATAAGTTACAATAGGACAGGTTTCGACGGATTGAGGTAATTGCCAAGGCGTTGAGAACGGGCGTGGCCGTTGGTATGAGTTGTACACCTCGGGGGCATTGAAATAAAAAATTATTCGTAACTAATGTTATTCGTAGTATCGATAGGCGAATGACAACGAAATCTGTTATGTTGTTATATTTAAAAAAATCCTAATCCTTGTAGGGGATTAGGTTTAATTTGGGAGAGAAGAAAAAAAAATTTTGACCTGCCAGAAGGGCGAATAAATGTGCTTGTGTGTTCTAACGATGTGTATCTCATTCTTAGCTCCTATTTAACGATCGTATCGATTATATTACACGAATATATTCTAACGAGATAGCGAAAAGGATTTTGGTCGTGAAAAGAGATGTGTGAGAGAGGAGCTAACGATATTCAGTGGGGAAATTTGGTGAAGAGCGACGAACGAATAAGAGGAGAAAGGAGGTACCTGGCGCGCACACACCTGACCATCCTAAGGGTCGTTCGACCGGCTGACGCTTATTCAAATGGAAAAAAATTCGACATGGTGCGCTGCGCCGAAAGGTTTTTCGAAATTATTCCATTTTAAGACGTACCCACTCGCAATTCGCTACGGATAATATTGAATAACAGTTTTTTTTTTATATCTTGCCGATATATTTGCAATCCCTGATCGTGAAAAATGGGACTTTTCATCGTGAATAATAAACATTGTTTCCACTGTGAATTATGCTTAAGAAAAAATGATGAAAATTTAATTATTCAAAAAATCAATTTTATTCAATGAATTTCCGTAAAATTCGTTGGTGATGATGTTTCTGTGTCATGATAACACTTTACTACTGTAAAAATGATTTTTCAAGATTTAATTTCAATCACACGTAAAGAGATCGCTGCCCGGATGAAAAGTGTCCCATCTTTCCTGTATTTACGTTTATACCTGGTTCCTTCTATCCCCATAAGAACTTGGGACTTTTCGTGAAAAATAAAAATCGTTTTCACTGTGAATTAAGCTTAAGAAAAAATGATGAAAATTTAATTATTCAAAAAATCAATTTTATTCAATGAATTTCCGTAAAATTCGTTGGTGATGATGTTTCTGTGTCATGATAACACTTTACTACTGTAAAAATGATTTTTCAAGATTTAATTTCAATCGCACGTAAAGAGATCGCTGCCCGGATGAAAAGTGTCCCATCTTTCCTGTATTTGCGTTTATACCTGGTTCCTTCTATCCCCATAAGAACTTGGGACTTTTCGTGAAAAATAAAAATCGTTTTCACTGTGAACTATGCTTAAGAAAAAATGATGAAAATTTAATTTTTCAAAAGGCAATTTTACTCAATGAATTTCCGTAAAATTCGTTGGTGATGATGTTTGTGTGTCATGATAACACTTTACTACTGTAAAAATGATTTTTCAAGAATTAATTTCAATCGCACGTAAAGGGATCGCTGCCCGACTGAAAACTGTCCCATCTTTCCTGTATTTTCGTTTATGCTTGTTACTTCTATCCCCATGAGAACTTGGGACTTTTCATCAAAAATAAAAAATTGTTTCCATTGTGAATTATGCTTAAGAAAAAAAAGATGACAATTTAATTATTCAAAAAGTAAATTTCACTCAATGAATTTCCGTAAAATTCGTTGTTAATGATGTTTGTGTGTCATGAAAACACTTTACTACTGTAAAAATGATTTTTCAAGATTTAATTTCAATCGCACGTAAAGGGATCGCTGCCCGAATGAAAAGTGTCCCATCTTTCCTGTATTTTCGTTTCTGCCTGTTCCTTCTAGCCCCATGAGAAATTGGGATTTTTCATCGAAAATAAAAAATTGTTTCCACTGTGAATTATGCTCAAGAAATAAAAGCTAAGAAAAAAAAGATGAAATTTTAATTATTCAAAAAGTAAATTGTACTCAATGAATTTCCGTAAAATTCGTTGTTAATGATTTTTCTGTGTCATGAAAACACTTTACTACCGTAAAAATGATTTTTCAAGAATTCATTTCAATCGCACGTGAAGGGATCGCTGCCCGAATGAAAAGTGTCCCATCTTCCCTGTATTTCCGTTTATACCTGTTACTTCTATCCCCATGAGAACTTTGGACTTTTCATCGAAAATAAAAAATTATTTCCACTGTGAATTATGCTTAAGAAAAAAAAGATGAAAATGTAATTATTCAAAAAGTACATTTTACTCAATGAATTTCCGTAAAATTCGTTGTTAATGATTTTTTAGTGTTATGAAAACGCTTTACCACTGTAAAAATGATTTTTCAAGATTTAATTTCAATCGCACGTAAAAGGATCGGCGCCCGACTGAAAAGTGTCCCATCTTTCCTGTATTTCCGTTTATACCTGTTACTTCTATCCCCATGAGAACCTGCCGATGGACGGGATCGCAAAAGCGTCGTTCGCGTCTATACGAATGTGAGCGAACAGGGGGGACAGCTGTAGATTGTCCTTAATGGTTTTTGGCCAGAACTACGCGGACCCTCCCGAATCATTTCGGAGCGGATTTTTTTTCTGCCTCAACCATATACGGTACTCGTGTTTGTGCGCGTAAGAATTCCTTTCATGGAAACTTTTCTCCCACGCTTTTTTTTCCTTTCAATGCCTTGCTTTGTTGGCGGACATACGGCGAATTTCGAAAAGCTTAAATATCAATAAGGGTCATGTCAAAAAAAAAAAATTGAAGATGAAAGAGAGAAGCTTGAAAGAACATGGAGGATTTTTTGCCAGATTTAAAGAAGAACATTTATAGGAACCATTAAATATTTTAAGATCAATCGTTTTTCCATTTATTTATTTTTACTCGCAGATAATTTGCACATTTTTTTTCGAGCACAATAAAAATGAATTAAGGGTGCGGTTTCAATTCGCACGACTGTATTGTAATTTGTGCCTTATATATAGGTTCTATTTGTACGAATTATGCGGTTGCGGATTCGCGCAACGAGAGCACAAAACGATAACGTCTACATACTTATTTGTTCGTTTCGCATCGCGAATCGGATTACGGATATGTAACGTGAGGCACACGCGAATACGGTATCTCTGATATAAAAAAAACGAACAACAGAAGATTATATATATTATTAAAAAACGAAAATAAATTTTGGACTTTATTAGTACAATGATTAATGTTAAAATTAACATTGAAAATTTCGCGCTAAATATAAAAGACCATCGTGTGTTAAAATCTCTCAGGATCAGTAGTGTCGTTGTTCAATTATGACTGAGACGCTTCATATACCGTGTAGAAAGTAAAACTATAGTGATCGAGGAGGGAAATAAGATTCAAAGTCCATATCTCTGGCCCGATGTCACGGAAGCCTTAAATCCATGGCTTTTAACAAGTTCGATACGCCCCTTTAAACTCTGTACCATCGACTGTGCCCCGGTACTATTTATAAAGTAAAACGCCGTACGTCCTCGGAGCCTGAGGTCCTGACACGAATTCAAGCGTATTTCTTTTTTTGGCTCTCCTCGTCGTTATAATACACGAGACTTTCGACGGACGAGAAGAAAGAAAAAGAAAAACGCAACGAAACGAAGGATTGCTGGGATGGGGGGAAACACTTATTTTTCTCCCTTTTGGGATTGACCCCGATTTACCGCCAGCCTCGCGATATGCTCCTTCGGTGATAATTTTATTCGGCATCCCGTGCACACGCTCAAAGCCACTCTCGAATGAGGCTTCTCTTATCGGTGACACAATCCAACGCTAAAAATAATCACGATAACGATGTACGAGGAGGAAAAAAACTACGAAAGGCCTTTGATTAGAGCGGGGCGGGGGGGGGGGGGGGGGGGGGAGGTAAGGTTAATTCGGTGATAAATACATGCATATTTTCAATTTTTTTAGACGATACAGGCATGCTGGTTTATTAGGTGCATTAGATTTTGAGTTACAGCGTACACCGACTTCGAAAATGACAAGTTTCAGAAAAACGCTTGAAAGTTTTGACAAGTTTCAGAAAAACGCTTTAAAGTTTTGACAAGTTTCAGGAAAACGCTTTAAAGTTTTGACAAGTTTCAGAAAAACGCTTCAAAGTTTTGACAAGTTTCATAAAAACGCTTTAAAGTTTTGCCAAGTTTCAGAAAAACACTTTAACGTTTTGCCAAGTTTCAGAAAAACGCTTCAAAGTTTTGACAGGTTTCAGAAAAACGCTTCAAAGTTCCGACAAGTATCAGAAAAACGCTTTAAAGTTTTGCAAAGTTTCAGAAAAACGCTTTAAAGTTTTGACAAGTTTTAGGAAAAACGCTTTAAAGTTTTGACAAGTTTAAGAAAAACGCTTTAAAGTTTTGCCAAATTTCAGAGAAAAGCTTTAAAGTTTTGACAAGTTTCAGAAGAACGCTTTAAAGTTTTGACAAGTTTCAGAAAAATGCTTTACAGTTTTGACAAGTTTCAGAAAAAACGCTTTAAAGTTTTGACAAGTTTCAGAAAAATGCTTTAAAGTTTTGGCAAGTTTCAGAAAAACGCTTTAAAGTTCTGACAAGTTTCAGAAAAACGCTTTAAAGTTTTGACAACTTTTAGAAAAAACGGTTTAAAGTTTTGACAAGTTTCAGGAAAAACGCTTTCAAGTTTTGACAAATTTCAGAAAAACGCTTTAAAATTCTGACAAGTTTCAGAAAAACGCTTTAAAGTTTTGACAAGTTTCAGAAAAACGCTTCAAAGTTTTGACAAGTTTCAGAAAAACGCTTTAAAGTTTTGCCAAGTTTCAGAAAAACACTTTAACGTTTTGACAAGTTTCAGAAAAACGCTTTAAAGTTTTGAGAAGTTTCAGAAAAATGCTTTAAAGTTTTGACAAGTTGCAGAAAAAACGCTTTAAAGTTTTGACAAGTTTCAGAAAAACGCTTCAAAGTTTTTACAAGTTTTAGAAAAAAACGCTTTAAAGTTTTTACAAGTTTCAGAAAAACGCTTTAAAGTTTTGACAAGTTTCAGAAAGACGCTTTTAAGTTTTGACAAGTTTCTGAAAAACGCTTTAGAGTTTTGGCAAGTTTCAGAAAAACGTCTCAAAGTTTTACAAGTTTCAGAAAAACGCTTTAAAATTCTGACATGTTTCAGAAAAACGCTTTAAAGTTTTGACAAGTTTCAGAAAAACGCTTTAAAGTTTTGCCAAGTTTCAGAAAAACACTTTAACGTTGTGCCAAGTTTCAGAAAAACGCTTCAAAGTTTTGACAGGTTTCAGAAAAACGTTTCAAAGTTCCGACAAGTTTCAGAAAAACGCTTTCAAGTTTTGCAAAGTTTCAGAAAAACGCTTTAAAGTTTTGACAAGTTTTAGGAAAAACGCTTCAAAGTTTTGACAAGTTTAAGAAAAACGCTTTAAAGTTTTGCTAAATTTCAACGAAAAGCTTTAAAGTTTTGACAAGTTTCAGAAAAACGCTTTAAAGTTTTGACAAGTTTCAGAAAAACGCTTCAAAATTTTGACAAGTTTCAGAAAAACGCTTTAAAGTTTTGCCAAGTTTCAGAAAAACACTTTAACGTTTTGCCAAGTTTCAGAAAAACGCTTCAAAGTTTTGACAGGTTTCAGAAAAACGCTTCAAAGTTCCGACAAGTTTCAGAAAAACGCTTTAAAGTTTTGCAAAGTTTCAGAAAAACGCTTCAAAGTTTTGACAAGTTTTAGAAAAAAACGCTTTAAAGTTTTTACAAGTTTCAGAAAAACGCTTTAAAGTTTTGACAAGTTTCAGAAAGACGCTTTTAAGTTTTGACAAGTTTCTGAAAAACGCTTTAGAGTTTTGGCAAGTTTCAGAAAAACGCTTTAAAATTCTGACATTTTTCAGAAAAACGCTTTAAAGTTTTGACAAGTTTCAGAAAAATGCTTTAAAGTTTTGCCGATTTTCAGAAAAGCGCGTTAAAGTTCTGACAAGTTCCAGAAAAACTCTTTAAAGTTTTGACAAGTTTCAGAAAAACGCGTTAGAGTTTTGGCAAGTTTCAGAAAAGCGCTTTAAAGTTTTGACAAGTTTCAGAAAAACGCTTCAAAGTTTTGACAAGTTTCAGAAAAACGCTTTAAAGTTCTGACAAGTTTCGGAAAAACGCTTTAAAGTTTTGCCAAGTTTCAGAAAAACGCTTTAAAGTTTTGCCAAGTTTCAGAAAAACGCTTTAAAATTTTGCCAAGTATCAAAAAAACGCTTTAAAGTTTTGACAAGTTTCAGAAAAACGATTTAAACCGGTCTGAAGCAACGGACGTTCAAGTGCTTATAACTCCGTTAATTTTGCTCCGATCGACTTGAAATTTCGACACAATATTCTTGAAATGTTATAGATTCATAAAAAAAATAAAAAAATGCAAAAAAAAAGTGTGAATACTTTACGCCGCCCTTAACAACAATAGAAGCTATCGGATTGTCGGATAGCGGTGAAACATTGAAATACTGTTACGGCGGGCAATCATGCGCGAATTACGAAACTCTCTAGCGTCGAACGGTTCCTCTAGCTCGCGGCTCCCCTCGCAATTATTCGATTAAATCCTCGCGGAGTTATTGGCCGCTTAAACCACAGTTATCGGCACATTTGTGCACGAACGGTGCGCGATCTTAAACCCGTGAAAGCGCAATGGAGAAATGGCCAATCATCCTGTTCACGAGCGACGTAACGTTTTTCGCTCTACATACATATATAGATTCGTTAATCGTTTGCCCGGAGACCGTGAGGTGGACCGTGAAAGGTACGCGACGAGAGATAATGGTCTTACAATAGTAATACGAGAGCTTCTCGCCAAGTAACTGTAATGCACCTTCTCGCACGTCACCTATGATCCTGGATGGACCGTTACGCCGCAGTGGGTTGAGACATCGGGTATTACCGGAGGGTGTTGGCTAAAAATCTCCTGGACCAATTTTCTAAGCTTGGACGTCGGTACGTTTGTGCGATCTACGAGATATTCTTCGTACAAATCGGATGAAATCTTTGTCGATTTATTGGGAATTACCAAGGAGATGCGGCCATCTTTAATTCGGCAGTTCAATTGACATTTAGAAGATTGAAGATCAAAGAAGGACTTCAAAATTGACGGAAGGTGATCTTTTCGGTCTGAGAATCGAAACGACCGTATTCTGTCCTATAACGCAATTTTCAACGACGGAAATAACCGTCAGCCGGAAGTTCGGGCTTCCGCTCGTCGAGACGCGCGGTATATAACGTGCGAAAGAAAGAGGGAGAGAAAAAGAGGGACAAGATACCCGCGCTTCGAATAATCAGCATCCGTATAGTTTCTATTCTCGGATGAAGCGATGATCCGTGCGACACCACGTGACTTTCGAGCGAGAGCGTGGAGGACGGAACAAAAGAAAAAAAATTCTCCCCCTAGAGTGAATCTTCATGTCCTAATGGCGTGCGGTACGGCCGGAAGTCGCGAGGATTCATCGGAGGGGGATGGAATAAAAATAAAAAAAACAGAGTTTGTCAGCTGTGTCTCATAATTCTCGCTCTTTTTCTCGATCTTTCGCGACGAAACAAAGCGGTGCATGTCAATGGGATTTTTCACGAACATTTTCAAGCGACAGTTTCGTTAGGAAAAACAAAATGACTTTGAATGTTTTGTCAAGTGAAAGCCATTAAATCGCGATAACCAGAAGGATACATCCTAAAGAAATTTCGAAAAATTTCGTAGAACAGCAAAAATCCCTGAGGGGATCAGGCCACTCTAGAGGACGAAAAAATAGGCTTTTTTGGGGATTTTTTTTCAGAAAAACTAGAAAATAAATCGAGATTACAAAATAGGTTGTTTATCATAAATATCAGTGACTGTATACAATCATTTTTTTAAAGCGATTAATTTCAAAATGGCGGCTGTGCAGCGTTTTTTCGACGACGTCTCCGTTTCTCTTGACCGGTAACATAACTCAGACAATTTTCAACCGATTCACTTGAAATTTCGAATATATCTTTGAAAATACATTGTCTATGGAAGTGCGTAGGATTTTTTTCGATATATTGATTTTTGGACAAATGGCACGCTTCTAAAGTGTTTAACTTTAACGGTTTAAACGTTATTGCACATTAGAAATGACGTCAAAAATCTCGCTCTAGACCAGACTACGGCCTTAAAAAAATCGTCAGAAAATTGTTAATAACAAATGAATTGTGCAATATAAAAAAAAATTCTACGCATTTCCATAGACAATGTATTTGCAAAGATATATCCAGAATTTCATGTGAATCGGTTAAAAATTCTCGGAGTTATGTTTCCGGCCAACAAAAACGGAGACGTCGTCGCAGAAACGCTGCACAGCCGCCATTTTGAAATTTATCGCTTAAAAAAAATTATTGTATACAGTCACTGATATGTATGATAAACAACCTATTTTGTAATCTCGATTGATTTTCTAGTTTTTCTGAAAAAAAATCCCCAAAAAAGCCTATTTTTTCGGCCTCTGAAGTGGCCTAACCGCTTGAGGAGGGAAATAGGGTTTGGACAGCGTTTCTGAATGATTTTCATGAATTTTTTTATAGTATAAAAATTGAATATAATTTATTGAAACTTTGAGAATATTTTATACATATATTTAAGTATATACTATAAAATTTTTGAAGAATTTCCTTGAAAAACACCGGGGATATTAGCGACCCCATATTGTAGGTCACAATCAGACTTAGCATTTTCCGTACATTCTGGAAGACGCAATTTTCATCTGAAATCAAACGAGGTTGGAATTTACTTTTATTATTTGTCTCTCTTCTATATGAATCTAAATGCTATCGAAAAAATAGAAAATTAAATTTTTTACAGGGGTCAAAACAAAAAAGCATGATTTTTTGCCATTTTTTACAACTTTATTTGCAAAAAAAAAATTATTTCAAATAATGATAATATTCCGATTTTAGGTTCATATAGAGCGCAATACTATGAAGGAAGTAACTGCCAATTTTCAAAACGATCGGTTGAAAACTTTTCAATCTAGCGTGTACGCAAGTTAAAAAAAAGTCGTTTTCAGAAAAACGCGGTTGAAAAAATACCGTACCTGCACTTTAATGGCTTATAACAATAGAACGAGTCTGAATTTTCGTTTAAAATTTTGGGAACATATTTTTCAATAGTTTTACTAACAATTTATACAATAAAAAAAAATTTCGAACCGTCTAACCCTATTTCCGCCCTTAAGGGGCCCTAATTAGAATTAAAAAAAATCAATTTATTGTAATTGCATTTTTCCAAAGTACACATATTTAAAAGTATCATACTAAAATTTTATAAAGATCTGAGCAGTCTAAAGGTACTTTTGAGCGACGTTTACTTAGCTACCTGAGCGCGATAACACGCACCGCGCGTACTTCAAACGCGTTTTTCTCAAAATCACGTTTTTGGACGGCTCGTTGATAAAATCTCCGAAACTATCAAACCGATACTTACCAAAATTTTACCACATTTTCTTTATGACTACAGTTATAGCGCATATCATACAATTTTTGAAATTTTTAGTTGAACAATTTTTTGTGTGCAAAAAAACGATGAAAAAAAACGTGCTTTTTCGTGGTTTTTTCGAAAAATGGCCGCCATTTGGTTATTTTTGAAAAAAATAAAAAATCGTATGATACGCGCTATAGCTATTACCCTACTGAATCTAAAACCATTTTTTAAAATTTTTTCCGTTCATCCATTCCAGAGATTTCATCAACAGCACGCACCCATCTTTTTTTTGGACCTTTTTTTCCCCCCCCATTTTTCTCTACAAAAACTGACTAAAATTAATTAAAAAATTTTTTTTTGTGTATTTCAAAAGTGTATTTATTAGGTCCAACACTTTATATATCAATATTTATAACTGAAACCCATCAAAAAAATTCGTGAAAATGGCCTTTTTTTTGCGCGTCTAATTAGGGTAGACGCGCACTGACACTGAAAACTGGTTTTTGTCTTCTTCACGAGAGCCAGAGTTTCCTCCATGAGGAAGCAAAAAAAAACATAAATTCATACATTCAAATCGCTCGTACATTACGATAAAATAAATAGACATTTTTAATTACGATTCGAACAATTGCGAAGCTTTGCGCTGAAAGATTTCTCGCCATTTCACGCACTCACGCACGCACCGCATTCATCGAGACATTGCGTATAAAATGATGTATTCAAGAAAGAGCGACGCCGCGTTTATAATCGATCGGTTGCCAGTGATTTCTCAAGTCGAAGCTTTATTATAATCGCGTATATACGTATATATACGACTATTATTGCGTTGAATAAATTCTATAGTCCCTGGTGCAAGAATAACGAGCATCAAGCAGCGTGAGATCGCAGGTTTTCCTTGAGAAGGTTGGCGCCTTAATGAAGCGTAGATTCGCCCGTGTGTGTGCCCGTGTGTGTGGGGGTCTTTGGATGTATGTACGAAGCTGTACGATTAGATCGTTGCACCATGGAATATTTTATACACCCCGGGCATTGATGGCAAAACGAACTCTGTGCGAGATGACTTTCTAGGCATTCCATCCAGCGTTCATGTAGGAAAAGGGGGCTTGCTACAATCGCTTCTCGCTCTTAAACGAGAAGCTGCACGTACCCGAGAGTTCATTCCAATCCCGATGTCCGGTATAGACTTATCAGCGAGAAATTTTGACCAATTGTCTTCTCAATGATTTTCATAAATTTTTTTATAGTTTAAAAAATGAATATAATTTATTGAAACTTTGAGAATATTTTATACATATATTTAAGTATATACTAGAAAATTTTTGAAGAATATTCTTGAAAAACACCGGAAATATTAGCGATCCCATATTGCAGGTCACAATCAGACTCAGCATTTTCCGTACATTCTGGAAGCCGCAATTTTCATCTGAAATCAAACGAGGTTGGAATTTACTTTTATTATATGTCTCTCTTCTATATGAACCTAAATGCTATCAAAGAGTTCATTCAATCCCGATGTCCGGTAGAGACTTATCAGCGAGAAATTTTGACCAATTGTCACTCTCTCTATCACTCGTTCATTTTTGGTTTTACACACACACAAAAGAAACTATGAAACATTATTTTTCTTCAAATCATTGGAGGAGCACGTTACCACACAAAAAACAATGTCCGTACGTGTGGGGATTTTGAAAGAAACTCGTCTCGAGGCGGTTAGGCCACTCAAGAATTTTTCGAACAAACGACATTTTTTGTTTAAAAGTTACTTAAGGGAGGAAATAGGGTTTGGACAGCATTTTCTCAATGATTTTCATGAATTTTTTTATAGCATAAAAATGAATGTAATTTATTGAAACTTTGAGAATATTTTATACATATATTTGAGTATATACTATAAAATTTTTGAAGAATTTTCTTGAAAAACATGTCACAATCAGACTCAGCATTTTGCGTACATTCTGGAAGCCGCAATTTTCATCTGAAATCAAACGAGATTGGAATTTACTTTTATTATATGTCTCTCTTCTACATGAACCTAAAGGCTATCAAAAAAATAGAAAGTTGAATGTTTTACAGAGGTCAAAACAAAAAAAGCATGATTTTTTGCCATTTTTTACAACTTTATTTGCAAAAAAAAAATTATTTCAAATAATGATAATATTCCGATTTTAGGTTCATATAGAGCGCAATACTATGAAGAAAGTAACTGCCAATTTTTAAAACGATTGGTTGAAAACTTTTCAAACTAGCGTGTACGCAAGTTAAAAAAAAGTCGTTTTCAGAAAAACGCGTTTGAAAAAATAGCAAAATGCTGAGTCTGATTGTGACCTGCAATATGGGGTCGCTAATATCTGCGGTGTTTTTCAAGGAAATTCTTCAAAAATTTTATAGTATATACTTAAATATATGTATAAAATATTCTCAAAGTTTTAATAAATTATATTAATTTTTTATACGATAAAAAAATTCATGAAAATCATTGAGAAAACGCTGTTCTAACCCTATTTCCCCCTTTAATGGCTTATAGCAATAGAACGAGTCGGAATTTTCATTTAAAATTTTGGGAACATATTTTTCAATAATTTTACTAACAATTTATGAGATTAAAAAAAAATCGATTTTTTGCACCGTCTAGCTCTATTTCCGCCATTAACGGGTGAAATAGGGTTAGGACAGCGTTTTCGCAATGATTTTTATGAATTTTTTTATAGTATAAAAAATGAATATAATCTATTGAAACTTTGTGAATATTTTATAGATATATTTAAGTATGTACTATAAAATTTTTGAAGAATTTTCTTGAAAAACACCGGGGATATTAGCGATCCCATATTGCAGGTCACAATCAGACTCAGCATTTTTCGTACATTCTGGAAGCCGCAATTTTCATCCGAAATCAAACGAGATTGGAATTTACTTTTATTATATGTCTCTCTTCTATATGAACCTAAATGCTATAAAAAAAAATAGAAAGTTGAATGTTTTACAGGGGTCAAAACAAAAAAAGCATGATTTTTTGCCATTTTTTACAACTTTATTTGCAAAAAAAAAATTATTTCAAATAATGATAATATTCCGATTTTAGGTTCATATAGAGCGCAATACTATGAAGAAAGTAACTGCCAATTTTTAAAACGATTGGTTGAAAACTTTTCAAACTAGCGTGTACGCAAGTTGAAAAAGAGTCGTTTTCAGAAAAACGCGTTTGAAAAAATAGTGACCGCTCGGTTATACACGTGGCGCGCTCGGGGCCTGAAGGAGAGCTACTCACTTTAATGGCTTATAACAATAGAACGAGTCGGAATTTTCATTAAAAATTTTGGGAACATATTTTTCAATAGTTTCACTAACAATTTATGAAATTAAAAAAAAATCGATTTTTTGCACCGTCTAACCCTATTTTCCCCCTTAAGGATCTTGAAAATGATATACGAAAATACTATGAACTGCGAAGAAAATTGTATTGTTCCAATTTCGAATTCTGCCTCAGCAGACTTAATTTTTCATTTTCTAAGAATGACCCGGTACGTGTGACAAAATTCTCTCCGGTATCTCTCGCGTTCAACGTACGGTCTGTGCACGAAAAAAAACGAAAAAATGCGAGCTCGGAGATAGAATATTATTATGGCGTGCGGAGAGTCGAGATTTCTGATGGTCGCCTCTCCGCTGGAAAGGCACGAGAGGACCGGGAGATAAAAGTTTCGCGAGCCCGACTATGGCCGCGCGGCGCGGGCACTACCCACGTGTCTTTCGACCCGCGAGGCCGTATAAGTGCATATCACTTACCAACCACCTACGGTACTCAAGTCCACCAGCGGCTGCAATCATTGCACGCTGGATATGCTTGTTACTTTTTTGTTTTTGTATTTTTCTTTCTCTCTTTTGAACGAAAAACTCCGCGCAAAACCGGAGCATCGGGACTTTAAGACCAAAGTTAGCGGAACAGTTTGACGCCAGAGTCGTATCACATGTATACTCGGGGAAGCAGAGAGATTATAGGGAAAAAAAACATTATGGATAAACGAATTTTTCGAAATTTCTTTAAGGGATTTGTGCTTTTTTGCGAATTTTTTTCGAAATTTCTTTAAGGCATCTCTGCGTTTCGGCGAATTTTTCAAAATTTCTTTAAGGGATTTCTGCGTTTCTGCAAATTTTTCAAAATTTCTTTAACGGGTTAGACCACTCTATGAAAAAATAGGCTTTATTGGGGATTTTTTTTCAGAAAAACTAGAAAATAAATCGAGATTATAAAATAGGGTGTTTATTATACATATCAGTGACTGTATACAATAATTTTTTTGAAGCGATTAATTTCAAAATGGCGGCTGAGCAGCGTTTTTGCGACGACGTCTCCGTTTTTGTTGGCCGGAAACATAACTCACAGAATTTTCAACCGATTCACTTGAAATTTTGAATATATCTTTGAAAATACATTATCTATGGAAGTGCGTAGGATTTTTTTTTTATATTGCATAGTTCATTTGTTATTAACAATTTTCTGACGATTTTTTAAAGCAAATTTTTCACTTTTCACTTTAGAAGTGCGGCATTTGGCCAAAAATCAATATATCGAAAAAATCCTTCGCACTCCCATAGACAATGTATTTTTAAAGATATATTCAAAATTTCAAGTGAATCGGTTGAAAATTGTCTGAGTTATGTCTCTGGTCAACAAAAACGGAGACGTCATCGCAAAAACGCTGCACAGCCGCCATTTTGAAATTAATCGCTTCAAAAAAATTCGTGTATACAGTCACTGATATGTGTGATAAATACCCTATTTTGTAATCTCGATTTATTCTGTAGTTAATCTAAAAAAAAATCCCCAACATAGCCTATTTTTTCGGCCTCCAGAGTGGCCTAACCTGTTAAGATGTGTCAAAACATCCAAAAAATGACATCCAAGAAAGTTGAACCAGTGAGAACGAGATTAAATAATGAGAGAAAGCAACGTGCAAGTTTTTAATTTTATGTTTTTTCGGTTGAATATTGTTTGCAGTTAGGAAAACAAAAGATGCGTCTGTTCAAAAGGCCGAGCACGAGTCCGCAGTTGGTATCGGCAACGCCAATATCACAGGACGTCACCGTCATCAAGAGTACCGAGGATAACGTTGAAAATATCGAAGAAACACCGATAGGAGTCAATAACGTTGCTGAGCGATCGTTTAAGCCGGAAAATGACGGTCGCGTCACATCCGACAACGCGATACCCGCTGCGTCAGCCTCATTTTCCGCTCGCAAAGGTACCGCAACAATAACGCATATAACTTTGTGAAATATTTATGATAAATGTAAAATCACGCGGCGCGAGGCTGTATCGAGAATCCTTTGTACTTATCGCCGAAAGAAATATCAAACAAAACGAGTCTCGAAGGGAAGTAACACCGTCAGAGCGAAGCGATACGAAGTGGCGCCAGTCGTTTAATCATCGACTATTTATCACGAAACGATAGGAAAAATGTCGTGCACGTTATGTGCAATGAGAACACTCATTAATTGCAATACAATTGATATTCAATGAAATGAAACAAGTCATTAAAATAGCCCAAAAACACACTTAAAGTTTGAAGAAAATAAATGGCAAATTAATCGAAACGTAGATAGCAATTTGAACGAAGTAAATTTAATTCCAGTTGCACAAATCTCAGCGCAATATTTCAATCAAGGTAGTAGTCTGGTAACTTAAGCCGATTTTCATGTCTTTTTTGGAGGGCGTTTTTTTGTATGAAAATAAAAATGAATCGTTTTGGATATTTAGGATGTTTTTGTTTACATATTGAAGATACAAAAAAAAATTTTTTGAAAAAATTTAATAGTTTATTATTATTATTATTATTGATCGAAGTTGGCACCTCGAAAAAAAAGCGCGTGGGTGGCCCCGGTGATTTTGGCTCTTGATGTTATCTGAAATCAAAAATTCTTGATAATTCTTAATCTATAGACATGTAATTCTGGTCGGAACTACTGAAGTTAAATTTCATGCATAAATAACAAAATGGCGGACTTTGGAAAAAAGTTAAGCCGATTTTCATGTCTTTTTTTGGAGGGCCTTTTTTTTTAGGAAAATAAAAATGAATCGTTTTGGATATTTAGGATGTTTTTATTTACATATTGAAGATACAAAAAAAAATTTTGTCGAAAAAATTTAATAGTTTATTATTATTATTATTATTGTTCGAAGTTGGCACCTCGAAGTTGGCAGCCCGGGTCCTAACTTTTTTTCTACCGAACCGATTGCTTTCAAATTTTAACAGGCTACTCTACACACTTATAGTTCTCGTCGGAACTTCCGAGAAATTTTTTCACCCCTAACTTTTTATTTTACAACCCCTTCTTAGCTAAAATAAATGGACTTTAGCAAAGAAGGGGTTGTAAAATAAAAAGTTAGGGGTGAAAAAATTTCTCGGTAGTTCCGACGAGAACTATAAGTGTGTAGAGTGGCCTGTTAAAATTTAAAAGCAATCGATTCATTAGAAAAAAAGTTAGGACCCGGGCTGCTAACTTCGAGGTGCCAACTTCGATCAATAATAATAATGATAATAAACTATTGAATTTTTTCAAAAAATTTTTTTTTTGTATCTTTAATATGTGAATAAAAACATCCTAAATATCCAAAACGATTCATTTTTATTTTCTTACAAAAAAACGCCCTCCAAAAATGACATGAAAATCGGCTTAAGTTACCCTAATAGCTTTTTTTTTGAATATTTATAACATTACTTTTCCATAGGTATCTCGACGTGGGGAAGAAAAGTGGGTAGAAGATGGGATCAATTGAAGAGATCGGATAGTTCGGAATTGCTTTCGGTCTCAGGACGAAGACGTCGTTGGAGTCCAAATCGAAAGAGCGTTGGAGACACGAGCGAGGCTCAGGATAAGGTAAGAAGATTTCTAATTCCAAAAAAGAAAAAGAAAACAACAATCGTCTCTAAAAGTTTTATTTTCGTTTGACACGAAATATTGATCGGGGGATAAAAAAAAATTATTGTTTTGCAGTGCCACGGTGAGATATCGTCGAATTCCGGTTACGTAAAGCCAAAGCGTATATCGAGGGTTGAATCATTGAGAAATTTGTTCAGAGCGAGCGAGCGTGGCTCGAGCAATAATCTAAATGACGAAACGTCGAGGAGAGGCATCACAATCGAGGAGGAAGACGATCTTACGGATTTGACGCATTACAAAATGGACAAAGCTCTCAGCGAGGGTGCATTGAGAAATTCTTTGCACTTTCGAATATCCGCGGAATTACGAAACGAGACACTGAACGAGAGGAAGAAAAACTTGAGCCAGAGCATACATAATTTACAGGAACAACAGCGAGTGTTCGATTATATACTGAACAATCAGGAGATAATGAAGACCGAGGAAGGCATGTCTTTTGTTCGCGATGCTCTTGACAAGGCTCGAACAAACGTGAGAAACGATAATTCCACGATAATGACGGATAGGATCGGTTGCAACGTCGAGCTCGGTACGAGCGAGCCGACGATAGGCACTCGCGAAAGTGTTAAAACGAGCAATGTCAGACGAACTCTCTTCGGTAACGGTGACAATGAGAGGTGAGGTCCGGGGTTTTTTTAATTATTTAAAGCCGTTAGACGGCTGTTTTTTTCGCTTTTTTTCCCCAATTTTTTCTAACGAACTATGAAAATACATGATTTTGAAATTATTACAAGATATTTATTAACATTTGTACGGTCACTGGGAATTTGTCGAAGTCACAATATCGATTGGAATCGATTTTACAGCGTTCGAAAGACACACATGTGAAACATGAGTAGGTTGACGACTGACACGATTCCGGCTGTTCTGCTCGTCTGAAAGAAAAAAAATGATATGACATTTTAAGCTGTAGATCTGTGGCGAAAAGATTGACGAATAAGAGCGAACAAAAATACAGCCGTCACACGGTACGAGCGCCTTAAGTGGGGAAATAGGATTAGGACAGCGTTTTCTCAATGATTTTCATGAATTTTTTTATAGTATCAAAAATGAATATAATTTATTGAAACTTTGAGAATATTTTATACGTATATTGAAGTATATACTATAAAATTTTTGAAGAATTTTCTTGAAAAACACCGGGGATATTAGCGACCCCATATTGCAGGTCACAATCAGACTCAGCATTTTCCGTACATTCTGGAAGCCGCAATTTTCATCTGAAATCAAACGAGGTTGGAATTTACTTTTATTATATGTCTCTCTTCTATATGAACCTAAATGCTATGAAAAAAATAGAAAATTGAATTTTTTACAGGGGTCAAAACAAAAAAGCATGATTTTTTGCCATTTTTTACAACTTTATTTGCAAAAAAAAATTATTTTAAATAATGATAATATTCCGAGTTTAGGTTCATATAGAGCGCAATACTATGAAGAAAGTAACTGCCAATTTTTAAAACGATTCGTTGAAAACTTTTCAAACTAGCGTGTACGCAAGTTCAAAAAAGTCGTTTTCAGAAAATCGCGTTTGAAAAAATAGCAAAATGCTGAGTCTGATTGTGACCTGCAATATGGGGTCGCTAATATCTTCGGTGTTTTTCAAGGAAAGTCTTCAAAAATTTTATAGTATATACTTAAATATATGTATAAAATATTCTCATAGTTTCAATAAATTATATTCATTTTTTATACTATAAAAAAATTCATGAAAATCATTGAGAAAACGCTGTCCTAACCCTATTTCTCCACTTAATGGCTTATAACAATAGAACGAGTCGGAATTTTCATTTAAAATTTTTGGAACATATTTTTCAATAGTTTAACTAACAATTTATGAAATTAAAAAAAAATCGATTTTTTCAACCGTCTAACCCTATTTCCCCCTTAACGGGTTATGCCGCTCTAGAGGCCGAAAAAAATTGGCTTTTTTGGGGATTTTTTTTCAGCAAAACTACAAAATAAATCGAGATTAAAAAATAGGGTGTTTATCATACATATCAGTGACTGTATAGAATAATTTTTTTGAAACGATTAATTGCAAAATGGCGGCTGTGCAGCGTTTTTGCGATGACGTCTCCGTTTTTGTTGGCCGGAAACATAACTCAGACAATTTTCAACTGATTCACTTGAAATTTTCAATATATCTTCAAAAATACATTGTCTATGGAAATGCGTAGGATTTTTTTTATTTTATTACATAGTTGATTTGTTATTAACAATTTTTTGACAATTTTTAAATGAAATTTTTGCACTTTTCACTTTAGAAGTGTGCCATTTGGCCAAAAATCAATATATCGAAAAAAATCTTACGTACTTCCATAGACAATGTATTTTTACAGATATATTGAAAATTTCAAGTGAATCGGTTGAAAATTGTCTGAGTTATGTTTCCGGCCAACAAAAACGGAGACGTCATCGCAAAAACGCTGCACAGCCGTCATTTTGAAATTAATCGCTTCAAAAAAATTCGTGTATACAGTCACTGATATGTATGATAAACGCCCTATTTTATAATCTCGATTTATTTTGTAGTTTTTCTGAAAGAAAATCACCAAAAAGCCTATTTTTTCGGCCTCTAGAGTGGCCTAATCTCTTAACGGGTTATACGCAGTTGCAAGGCCAAAAAAGTCGGTTTTTACGAATTTTTTCTGAAAAGGGATTTTATTTGACAAATACAAGAAGTATTGATAAATGTAGTGATAGCTTTTAACTTTATATCGGCATTTTTCATTTTCAAAAATATTGATTTACACTGCTCCTGTAGACGATCTCCTGGAGATCCTGCAAAAAAAGGTGTCTGACGGTGAGCACGATATCTCCGGTTTGGATTATTTAAAATAAACAAAACAAAAAGGTTCTATTAGTGGATAGATAAATCTAGGTATTGATCGAAGGAATAGTTGAAATTTTCATTTTTGACAAAATGCCGGCTCCAAAACGAAAAAATTCCAATTTTTGACCAAAATTATTTCGTTAAATTATTTATAAAAAATAGAAATAATTATCGGAAAGCTTATTCCTTCGATCAGTACCTGAAGAATATATCTGAGATGGCTGTGTTAAAATTGCAGACCGATCGGTCGAGCCGTTTTTGAGAAATCGTGCTCGCCGACTTTGAAAACACCGTTTTGAGAAAAACGCGTTAAAAATTTAGACCGCCTACTTCGCAACGCTCCGAGCGTCCTTACAAATATGCACGTATCTCCAAGAATATTTGCCGGATCGATTAGAAATTTTCCGAGAATATACTCAAACGTATGGACATTCCGGAACTGCAATAAGAAAAAATCGATTTTTTGAAATTCCTAGATCCAATAGAGATCGCCCAGTTTACTTTTACGAAAGAGCTTCACACGAGCTTTCGGGGACTAAAATAATGTTGCCTATTTGCCTTTAGAGCGTATCAACGAAGATCATTCAACGGTTCAGCATTGGAAGACCTGATGTGCAACATGAGATTGGGTTGCGACGAGAGCGGTTACGATTCCGACAGTACGAGAGCCGGTGCCGATTCGCCGGACAGCGAGAAAGCCTGTGTCCCATCATCGCTGATACCGCGAAGTTTCTCCATAACTTCGGACGATTATCAAGGCATCGATCTGTCACTAGCGATGAGTACACCGAAAAAGAAAAATCCCATCGACAGCATTGTCGATTCGTTCGTGCCAGCCAGCTCGAACAACGAAAACAACAATAACAATGAAAATCATCGTAACAATAACGAAGACATCGATGATGTGGAGAACAGTGTGTTCGACGAGTCAATGAGAACGGACACGACACTCGTTATGTCAGACAACGACGATACCGACAGTTGCGACGACGACACCTTCGAGGAATTGTGTTTCAACGATTGTTATCATCCGAGAAACAATTGTCCAGATCGCGACACGTCCCACGTTATCTCCCGTAATCTTGAACACTATAAATTCAATGGCGCGAGTACTCTGAGGTGTGTCGAACCGATTGTCAATGAGAGTACATTGGGAACGCCAATTAAGCGTGTTATTCCGGGAAACGACGTAACAACGGCAATTGGACAACGTGTGAGATTGGAAAATTTGTCGAAAGACACGAGAAGGGCGAAAGGTCGCAAAGTCTCGAACGCGAGTATATTGAATCTTTTGGAAAATGCGTCGTCACCCTGCAAAGACAGTCCACCGGCGACGAAAATATCTTCGCGTCTAACATCCGAGAGAATTAATTATTACAGCCCCAAGAGATCACGCTCGAACATGGAACCGGATGGTGTCGATGGTGTTACGTTGAAACCGGTTAAGAGACCAGTTTTCGCGACACCAGGACCAATAGCCATTGGTACCGCGACGAAGAAACTCGCGCGTCGCGAATTAAAAACCATGAAACTGCAGGTGAACGGCGCCGGCAATCTTGGAATAAGAGTGGACAAGCGCGAGGCAGTTCGGCCATTTTACGTTGTCGCGAAGCTCGAGGAAAATGGCGCCGCAGCAAGGTCACGGCAGATCAGAGTTGGCGACGAGGTTGTTCGCGTCTGCGGACGTAGATTGCGCGGTATGTCGACTTTGGAAGCGAGAAACGCTCTGAAAAATTCTTTCGGCACTGTCGAACTGCAGATTGCCCGTGAGCCAACGTTCAATTTTGACGGCGAACTCGGCGACACTTGGGGCGAGCCAATAACACGAACGCAAAATGATTCCGAAGTGTGGACACTCAACGAAACGAAGATCGAAGAAAAGAATGTGATTAATCCCGAAACGATTTATTACTCGCGTGATACGAATTGTTGCGAGATCGTTGGTGCTTTAACGAAATGTGGCAAGAGCGTCTCGATGAACACGATGAATGTCGCCGGAAGGGAAACGGATTTGGGACTTAAGATAACCGGTATGAGAAAGTTTCAGGTTATGAAGAAGCGAAATTCAATGCCGGCTGCTAGGACGAAAAGAGGGACGAGTTTAGCGAACGATTTATTGACGATCGAGCTGGAGAAAGGAGCTACGAAAAAATTGGGTTTTTCCATCGTTGGTGGGACTGACAGCAACAAAGGTAGCATGGGCATTTTCGTGAAGGAAGTGATGAACGGCGGTCAAGCCGCTGAGGAGGGCACGTTACGAGCTGGCGATGAGATTTTGGCTGTCAATGGTCAACTCATGGAGGGTCTTACTCACGCCAAGGCTCTGCAAGTCTTCAAAGCTGCTAAACCGGGAAAATTGTTACTACACGTCAATCGCAGGGATCCAACGCACAAACGGTTGTTTAACAGACGATAATAACGACTAATTCGCATTAACAACAATGGGTCAGTTGAGAAGCTTCGCATTAATCGTTTAATTAACTTTTTTTTACAAGCTTTTACACTGTTGGCTTGCTTCGCTGAGCTTTTCTGCATTATTGGACTTTCTCAGGATTTTGTTTTGGCGGGATGTTCGTTTGCAGTTTCTCATTGAACGATATTTCCTATTACATTTTCCGAAAGGTCGAGACAACGAATTTCCATAATGAAAACAAAAATAAGTGTACGAGGTGGGACCCAAAAAAAAACGGGAATTTCGTCATAATTTCTTTATTTTTTAATATTTTTACACCAAACTTTGATCACCTTCAAAGTATTCTCCTTTGGACACAACGCACCTCTGCAAACGATCCCTCCAATGTTCAAAACATTTTTTGAATTCACTTATCGGGATGTTCTTTAGGCCTTCCAGCGATTTTTGTTTTACCTCCTCCACTCCTCCACAGTGGCAAAACGCTTTCCTCGCATGTCCCTTTTGAGTCTGGGAAACAAAAAAAAATCACAGGGGGCTAGATCCGGTGAGTAGGGGGGAGTGGACAATTGGGTGCACAACACCTCTGCAATCGAAGAAACAAATGAGCATTGTCTTGAAGTGTGACTTCACTTGGCGAGCTTTTTTTCGGACGAGGAGACCGAGGTGTCTTTCACTGGCTTGATTGCTGCTTTGTTTCGGGGTCGTAGCCATAGCACCACGATTCATCAACAGTAATCACCTTGGAAAAAAGTTCAGGGTCCTCTTCGAGCTGACTTTGAAGTTCAAAACATGCCCGAAGTCGACGCTCCCTTTGCTCGTCTGTGAGAAGGCGAGGGACAAATTTGGCTGCAACTCTGCTCGTGTGCAAATCTTTGGATAAAATCCTCTGAATCCCATGATATCCCAGACATCTCACAGAGTTGATCAATGGTTCGGCGACGGTCTTCACGAATGAGAGCATTAATTTTGTCGACGTTTTCGTCACTTCTTGACGTTGAGGGGCGTCCTGAATGGGGTTGGTCTTCAATTGACGTTTCTCCATTTTAAAAACGTGAAAACCACTCGTAGACTCTGGTTTTACTTAGGGCAGCATCTCTCCATAAGCAGTCTTAAGAGAGGGGTAAGGGTTTCAGCGTGAAAAAAAAAAAACATTTTTTGCGATTTTTTTTTCTCAAATATGGATTGAGCAATTTTATTCGAACCTTTTGTACGTTATTGAGCATACTTTTGACAATGTTGTGTAATTTTTTCATGCATAAATATTGAAGCATAAGCCCGTAACAGAGCTTCCCCCGGAACGTCTTGGAAAAAAAACAATTTACGGTGTTCACTATAACTCGGCCGGAAGTTATCTGAAAATGAGAAACCATAAAAATTTAGTCAAATTATAATCAAATCTTCCCCCCAACGTTCTCTGATAATTTTTTTTTTCATTTAAAAATTTTTGCCGGCCATCTAAAGTGTGAACTGTTATTTTCCACGAAAAATCCCGCCATTTTGTGGGTGGGAAACACCCTTAATGTAAAAAAAAAAAAATTTTACTAAACGTTGGGGGGAGGTATTTTATATGTAGAAAATGTGTACAAAGTTTGAAATGAATCGGTCAAGTAGTTTTTAAATGGCAGTGAACACGGACTTTGAAAAAGTAGTTTTGAGAAAAACGCGTCTAAAGTGCACTGCTAGCCCGACCGCCCGCAGCTGTTAAAGGTATAGCGTTAAGGGATAGCACCACTGTGACTCCCTGTTTTTTTTCACATTTTTCAAGAATTTTTTTTTTTTGGGAAAAAAAAGAGATATTGGAAAATTTTTTTTGGGTTTTGTTCCTTGTTTATTAATGTATCAAAAAACATTTTCTTCACATTCTTCACGCCGCATGGTGGCGCTGGGGAAGCTCTCGCGTTAGGTGCTGTCATCTCCGCGGCACGCAGCAGAATTCTCTTCAACGTTGATCTGAAAAAAAATACCGAGTGTTTTCGTTAATAATATGATATTTTGAAGAGAAGTACATAGGGATTCGGAAAAATATTGTTTAAAAAAAAATAGGCACGCCTTTGAAATTAACTTTAATTTTGAAGGCGTGCCTATTTTTTTTAAAACAATATTTTTCCAATTCCCTATGCACTTCTCTAGAGACTGTACGTCTCTAAGACAATAACTTCAAGAATATTGCTTAGATCGGTCTAAAATTTTAAGGACATATTCTTGAAATGTTAAACAATAAGATAAGACAAAAAAAAATCGATTTTTCGAAAGTGAAAACCCTTACCCCGCCCTTAAGCATTGCAGTAGTTTCCGCGGCCGAATTCCCCAACAGGAAACAAAATTTCACAGCGAAATGGAAAAAAGTTGTTTCACTACAAAAATTCCCACGGGCGAACCGATGCACTCACGGCGACGGAACTTCGCACACTAACGCGGAAGACGTGTCCCCAACGGACACCTGGTCGAGCAATGGGTTCCCCCACTCTCCCTCCCCGTCGCAGCGCAATTCCCGTTTTTTTTGGTTCCCCCCTCGTACAAATTGAAACGAGCAAATTTGATTCCTGCATTAGAAACTATAAAATTTTCTTCTTCACGAACGCAAAGCTTTCACTCTCGGGCAAGTAAAAACTAATTTTAACACTAACGAAAGAAAAAATATTCTTTGCAGGTTTCTTGGACATTCCAAATCCTACGATTGCCTCGACAAATTGACAGAGTGCGGCGAGGAGTGAAGACCATCCGTCGAGTGGAACGCCAATCGACAAACAATTTCGAGCGCAGAGAAAGTAATAATGTTTTCTTTTTATTTATATTATCATTGGTCGAGATCGCTTTTATTTGTCGAAAAAAAAGAACACAATTCCATGGCGAAAATTTCTATTGTTACGCTGTATTCTCGATCGATCGTCGACGACGAAAGTGCGTCACAACGTTTATTATTTAAAGTTCAGCGTTTATATTTAAAATCGTCGTTTGTCGCTCGATAAAACAACGAAAAATTGTGATATTTCTCCGAGATCAGGGATAAATAATGTGTACGATTATTATTTTTTCTTCGAACGAGACTCGTCGCGTTCGTCGTGCGATTTTGAGCAAAGAAAAAACAAATTGAAACTCTTGTCTAGCGCGTTCTGATTATTCCAGCAATGAATGGAATAATCGGGACGGCTTGAGAACGGGAATGAACGAAAGTAAGAAATATATTTTCTCCACCGATAAATTTCGTTCTTGAAGCACTTTTCGTTTTCTTCATTAAATCGCCCGACGAAATCGCGTCTCGTCGGCTCCGGCCAACGAGAACATTCGGATTGTACCATTCGCGTTAAACAACCTGTCCCTGTTAGAATTTTTAACAACGCTAACAACGCGGAACACGGTTGCCCACTAAACTGCCCTGTAACTTGAAAAAAAAAAAACGTAATTGTGACTCATGTTAAACATATCGTTTTATGTTTAAACACTGTTAAAACACATAAACAAAACCATCCTCTCCCCATTTCCCTCATCCCCTTCGTTAATTCGTATCGCGTGCATATTTTACCGAAATGCTGACGCGGTTTGTGAGTACGTGAGCTGTATTCAGAAAACTATTGGTCTCTAAATTAAATTTTTATTTACATTTTTTTTTTAATTTATTTGTTTTTCACGAACTAGAAATGTAGTTCGAGGTAAGAGCGGAGAGAGTGCACACTGGAGATAGTCTTTAAGAGCTAATGAGACTGACATTGGCAATGTCTACCTGAAGAGAAGCAAGAACAAAAACAAAAAAACTTCTGTGATACGGATTGTAGTCACGTTTAATCCGATAGGTATACCACTAATGTCGTATAGAAGCGTATGTAAAATATAGTAATAGACACTAATAACGATTATGATTATAATAAAGCGATGTTATTGATGTAATACAGGTGGCACCCTTTGTGTTTTTTTTTTCTTACATTTTTTTCATTCGCAGTTTGGTCGAGTTGGCGAGAACATTGTTCTCTCGGGGGATGAAATAATTTCCGTCCGTTTTGTCTACGATGCGTTGGCCATGGCGTTGTACAAAAGTGCATAGAGGCTGTTGTGACTTTTTTCTTAAATTACTAACGATTTAACGATTGATTAGAAAAAATATTATCCAGCCGGTGGCAGATATCTTCGGTTCTGTTGGGGCGGCGGGTTCGGCGGTGGCAAGTATCTTCTGCTTTGCGGCTGCGGCGGTGGACGTGGTCGAGGTGGCGGTGACGGTGGTCGTGGCCGGGGCGAAGATGGCGGCGGACCTGGGATAAAGTAGCAAAACAACGTGGTTTATCGTAAGGGATGATTCAATGCATTATAGATGCGAGCGTGACGATGAGCGCTAACCTGGAGTTGGACTCGGATAACTGTAGTTTTGTTCCGGTTGGGGTCGCGGCGTTGGAGCGGGAGGAGCGGGAGATGGATAGTTGTAAGTCGTCGGTGCAGGGGCTGGTAACGGCGTGGGTATGGGACGCGGTGCGGGAATAACGACCGGTGGCGGCTCCGGCGTTGGATAACCGCAACCTGGAGCCGCCGGTGACGAGGAACAGCCGACTGTCGGTGCTGGATACGTTGGCGAATATGTGGAACTTGACGCGGTCGCTGTGGCGGTCGATGAGCTCGAAACACTCGGATAATTAGGCGACGTTGGTGTGTACGGGGGTAAATAGGTCGGAGCAGGGGTTGAAACACTCGGCGGTTGGGGCGCGACGGTTGACGGTGGATAATACACGGAGGGAGGTGGAGATGGCGGTAGTGGCGATGGAGAGGGAGGCTGGGAGATTGGTGGAAGGTAAGTTGATGGGGGAGGAGGCGGCGGAGGAGGAGGCGGCGGCGGCGGAGGAGGCGGAGGAGGAGGAGGAGGAGGAGGAGGAGGAGGAGGAGGAGGAGGAGGAGGAGGAGGAGGAGGAGGAGGAGGAGGAGGAGGCGGAGGCGGAGGAGGAGGAGGCGGAGGAGGCGGAGGAGGAGGAGGAGGAGGTGGTGGAAGATATGCTGGTGGGGGAGGAGGTGGCGGCAGCGAAGGAGGTGGCGGTGGCGGCGGGGGAGGAGGAGGAGGTGGTGGCGGTGGATAATTATAAGTAGGTGGCGGTGGAGGGGGAGGAGGAGGTGGTGGTGGCGGAGGAGGAGGAGGAGGAGGAGGAGGAGGAGGAGGAGGAGGTGGTGGTGGTGGTGGTGGATAATTATAAGTAGGTGGCGGCGGGGGAGGAGGAGGAGGAGGTGGCGGTGGAGGAGGTGGTGGTGGTGGCGGCGGCGGAGGAGGAGGAGGCGGCGGCGGTGGCGGCGGCGGAGGAGGAGGTGGATAATTATAACTAGGCGGTGGCGGAGGAGGCGGAGGAGGAGGAGGAGGTGGAGGTGGTGGTGGTGGATAATTATAAGTAGGTGGCGGCGGAGGAGGAGGAGGAGGAGGCGGTGGCGGCGGTGGAGGAGGAGGAGGAGGTGGATAATTATAACTAGGTGGTGAAGGTGGAGGAGAAGGTGGTCGAGCTGGATAATTATAACTAGGGTAATTAGTTGGAGCCGGTGGCCCAGGAATTCTCGGTGGCCCGTATTCAGGTGACGTCGATGGATTTTGGAATCGTCGTCCCGGCGGCGACGGTAAATCGAACGAAACTTTCGGACGCTCGTACGAATAACCAGCCTGTCGCACGTACCTCGTGCGGTGTGCGATCGCACAATTGACCACTATCAATATACCCAACTGTAAAATAAACGCTCAATGAGATTCAGCGCCGATTTATAAACTAACTAATGTCCAACACGACGACTCACCCATCGCAGTGGCAGCATAATATTCTAACGTATAAGAGAGGCACCGACATCGCCCTCGCTTTTATACGAAAGTTTTGCCTATTTAGAAATTCGTGCATATCGCTTTGCGCCACAAAACCGCACGCTTAATGACATCACATTAAATTTCCTATTACCGTGACACGAAAAAAAAAAGAAGAAGAAGTACGGCTGAATACCGCCAAAACAATTTACCATTGCGTTAATTTAATCCCTCGCTTTCGTCGGGAACGTTGCGTTTGCGCGTTAATCGAAATAAAAACATTTTAACATCCTTCGTAGATGCAACGTCGACAATATAATCAATTCATTGGGGATCTATGGGAATTTTTTTCTCTCCCTTTAATCGCCAGGCTCGCACTTCTCTTCTTATTGTCGCGGAATTCATCAATGGGGGATGAAGTAACGTGGCCATATTGCGTGGGAAACATCACGATGCTCTTGCGGGAGACGAAAGAGCGATCCTGATGATTTCGATAGAGAGACGAGGTTTATCAACAACAGGCATATTTATATTTATACCTCGGGAATCTTCTCTCTTTCCACGGTCTAATTGGCTTAATTTACTTAATAGCTGCGTTACGACGGACTCTTCTTGGAATATTTCAAGGAGCAGTCACCGTAGATCGGCTTGTTAAACGCGCCGTACATTTCGTCCCTTTCTCTCAATCTCCTTCGCTCCATCCATCGCCTATGAATCTCTTGGCAGAGCATCTCGTCTATGTTTTGAAAAAGAAAACCGTTGATGGCGGAAGAAGCTTAATGTCCTTTGGGCCGAGATGAGAAGGAATACAAAAAATCGTTTGTATAATAGATGGAAAATTGCAGTTGGCATTGTTTAATATTCGCTTGCACCTGACGAGGATATCCGGCGTTATTCCGGGAGTGGCAGGAAGATAAGACTCACGGGATTGTGTTGAATGCGTTACTTTTTGCGAGACTGGTGCCAAGTCTCGAATAAAAAATACTTCTTCCATAATCGTGGTCGTCGACGTTATTCTCTGCCAGCAAATGGCAATGAATACCAGGATAATTCGAACCAGTAAAACGGATTTGAAATTTCTCCCTCCTCTCCCTCCCATGAGAGCGATCGGGGCTGGGTACCACAAACGTTACAGCGAGAGAAGTGAGCCCTAATGGTAACAACGAGTGTTGGTGCTCTTTCTGGCGCGTGATTCGTTTTCCGTCGCGATCAACTCGCTCAGCAATCATTGGCACGAGAAAACGGCGAGCCAACAATAAGAGGGAGGGAGAGTGAGAGAGAGCCTTAAAGAAAGATGCCGCGGGTTGAGTTCGTGCGATCACGCGAAGTAGGTACTATTTTTCTCCACTTAACCGTGAGGCCTCCATATGCCAGATGGCAAATAATTCCGCCGAGAAGCCTCGGGACAGAGCGAGTGAGAGAGAGAGTAGTGGTGGACTGTTTTTTTTTTCCCTCTTCATTTCTTCCTCTTCCTTTCGCCTCTTCCTCATGACATTTAGCATTGTTCACCGCGTCCATTGTCCATCGCACACTTTACAAATCTCATCGCTCGTGCAGATTTATATTTGCTCGTTGTAATGAAAGTTTCAACGAAGTTGAGACCGTATTATGGTCAATCGTCATCAACCTTTCAATTAAATCGTCGCCGTCAGACATTGTAGAATTTCTAACAATGGTATTTTCAGGGGTTATACGCAGTTGGAAATTTCCAAAAATCGATTTTTTTTCATTGCATTTTCGGAATGTACATATATTTGAGTATATTCTCGAAAAATTTCTAATCGATCCGGCAAATGTTCTTGGAGATACATGGACATTTGTAAGGACGCTCGGAGCGTTACAAAGTAGGCGGCCTAAACTTTGAACGCGTTTTTCTCAAAACGGTGTTTTCAATGACGGTGAGCACGATTTCTCAAAAACGACTCAACCGATCGGTCCGCAATTTTAACACAACCTTCTCAGATATATTCTTCAGGTATTAATCGAAGTAATACGATTTCCGATAATTATTTCTATTTTTTTTAAACAATTCAACGAAAAAATTTTGGTCGAAAATTGAAAATTTCTTTTTCGAGCCGCCATTTCGTCAAAAATCAAAATTTCAACTAGTCCTTCGATCAATACCTAGATTTATCTATCCACTAATAGAATCTTTTTGGTTTTTTCATTTTGGATAATCCAAACCGGAGTTATCGTGCTCACCGTCAGACACCTTTTTTTAGAGGAGCTCCCGGAGATCGGCTATAGCAGATTTAAAAATCATTATTTTTACAAATAAAAAATATGGAAATAAAGTTAAAAGTTACCACAATACGTATATAAATTTTTACGTTAATAAATTAAAATGTCGTTCAAGGAAAAATTCTTGAAAAATCGCCTTTTTTCGGCCTCTTGACTGCGTATAACTCCTTAAGGGTGGAAATAGGGTTAGACGGTTCGAAAAATCGATTTTTTTTTATATCATAAATTGTTAGTAAAAAGTGAGTAGCTCTCCTTCAGGCCCCGAGCGCGCCACGTGTGTAACCGAGCGGTCACTATTTTTTCAAACGTGTTTTTCTGAAAACGACTTTTTTTGAACTTGCGTACACGCTAGTTTGAAAAGTTTTCAACCAATCGTTTTGAAAATTGGCAGTTACTTTCTTCATAGTATTGCGCTCTATGTGAACCTAAAATCGGAAAATTATCATTATTTAAAATAATTTTTTTTCTGCAAATAAAGTTGTAAAAAATGGCAAAAAATCATGTTTTATTGTTTTGACCCCTGTAAAAAATTCAATTTTCTATTTTTTTGATAGCATTTAGGTTCATATAGAAGAGAGACATATAATAAAAGTAAATTCCAACCTTGTTTGATTTCAGATGAAAATTGCGGCTTCCAGAATGTACACAAAATGCTGAGTCTGATTGTGACCTGCAATATGGGGTCGCTAATATCCCCGGTGTTTATCAAGAAAATTCTTCAAAAATTTTATAGTATATACTTAATTATATGTATAAAATATTCTCAAAGTTTCAATAAATTATATCCAATTTTTATACTATAAAAAAATTCATGAAAATCAATGAGAAAACGCTGTCCTAACGCTGTTGTAGACGAGAATTTTTTTTTTAGCGACTTAAAACAAAAATTCTTCCGTTTTTTTTCCACTTATTTATTGATACTCGCAGGCGCTCTGTAAGTTTTGTTTCGAGTACAATGCAAATAAATTAACGGGTTAGGCCACTCTAGAGACCGAAAAAATACGCTGTTGTGGGTTTTTTTTTTTCAGAAAAACTACAAAATAAATCGAGCTTACAAAATAGGGTGTTTATCATATATATCAGTGACTGTATACAATAATTTTTTTGGAGCAATTAATTTCAAAATGGCGGCTGTGCAGCGTTTTTGCGATGACGTCTCCGTTTTTGCTGGTCGGAAACATAACTCAGACAATTTTCAACCGATTCACTTGAAATTTTGAATATATCTTTAAAAGTACATTGTCTATGAAAGTACGTAGGATTTTTTTCGATATATTGATTTTTGGCCAAATGGCGCACTTCTAAAGTGAAAAGTGAAAAATTTGCTTAAAAAAATCATCAGAAAATTGTTAATAACAAATGAACTATGCAATATAAAAAAAAAATCTTACGCACTTCCATAGACAATGTATTTTTAAAGATATATTCAAAACTTCAAATGAATCGGTTGAAAATTGTCTGAGTTATGTTTCCGGCCAACTTGAAAAACGCACTGGCGCAAAAACGCTGTACAACCGCCATTTTAAAATTAATCGCTTCAAAAAAATCATTGTATACAGTCACTGATATGTACGATAAACACCCTATTTTGAAATCTCGATTTATTTCGTAGTTTTTCTGAAAAAAAATCGCCAAAAAAGCCTATTGTTTCGGCCTCTAGATTGGCCTAACTCCTCAAGGGAGCTACGCCGGTTTCAATTCGTCATGATTCCATGACGACTGTGATCCAGGAGTTCTCCCGATCCGAAACGAAAAAAAAACCTCTACAATATCGAAAAAAAATGGTACTCGAGCTTCGGGCGTGTACAATTCACCCATATGTACGTGTATTTTATATTTTGGCCATTTATGATACACCAGGTGTAGTTTATCAGCGTTTACAAGTGTTCAAAATGTTTTTCATTCAAAAGTTTTCCATCCTTAGATATAACAACGAAACATATGCCGTCAGAAACACTGCAAGAAACGTTTCGTTGTTATCAAACGATAGGAAACCACCTGTTGCTCCAGAAAAAGCCACCTCACCCACGATCGTTCGCGGGCATCGTGTTATCGATATCATGAGAGAAAAGACACGCGTAGTAAAGTCCCGTGTGTTCGACTATGAAATATAAACGTCAAGAACACTATCGAATACGAGATCGGCTCTCGGAAGTCTCCTCGTATTCGATCCCACGTAATTTATAATAATCACAAAGTCGATTGAACGTGTACGAAGCTATGTTGAGCGATTTATCGGTATGCACCTGCGCGAGTTGGGTCAAACAAGGCCGAAAGAGAATGTTTTATACCAACCTGATCCCTTCACTGCCAAGTTTCGCGTTATACACCCGGATTAACAAAGTGTCGTTACCCCGAAAAAATCTACAATATAAAACGCGAATCGTGATGACAAACGTACGGAAAAAGGGAGCTGCCCCGTTATTATTCTTCCTATGCATGACTAATCACGCGGTTGGAGAAGGATATTTTCTCTTATTTTTTTCTTTCCTTTTTGAGATAAATTATCAATTTAATTATAAACTCTACTAAGGGGTCTGCGTCACCTGCCATAAACGGTATATAATGACGAGCGATCACTAGGATTTAACAGCGCGTTCATCGATGCGCGAATACTTCCCGGATTCCCTCCCCCCCTGTTTCAATAATAACAAGAATTCGCGATAATAATAAATCTATAATTATTGTGGATCAATGACATTTAACGCATTCCCGGTATCAGTCATGGCGAACGCACCGGGTGAACGTGCCAACAACGTTTCGTTGGGGGTTTGTTTATCGTCATTACCATGGATATGTACATGCATGCGAGACCGAATGTATGGATATTAGTTAACCGGACCGGTATCTCGAGTATCATCTTCACTCGAAGCAATCAGTATCATCGGAGTCACATCTCGCCGCAAGTTTCTCCAAGAAGAAACCGCACGATGACCACGCCTAGCTTCTTCCTTTCCACACTTGGATCACGTAATATTTTTCACTTCCTGGAAGCAAATCATGTCTTTGGCTCGCGTCTTAACCGATGGCAAACCGTCAGCCACACAATTATCGAGTATCACGAGAGATACGCGAGAAATACACGACTCTCGATCGTTACCGATTTTATCTTAAATTTGTTTGGCTCACAATGCAATTGTCGCAAGCGAAAAGATAAAAAATAATATAGAACTAAGGGTTCGAAGCGAGGTAGTAAATTATAAACTAAGTCGGAAAAAAAATTGCTTCAAGAAAGCAAAAAGAACGAACGAAGATGAAGAAGAAACGCTGGAGCTTGGACGATGTTTCTCGTTTCAACCGCCAGGAGCCTAAGACGGCGCGCGCATCCACTTATCGATCTCATTCTCTGCGCCGTAGATCCACGATCTTGAGACGTTGACGAGTCCTCTCGTGCCAGCCAGAAGCATCACGAAGAAACGAGTACGCCGGGAGAGGGAGGCAAACAGTGCTTCATCTATTCTGTTTTCTCTCCACCTTGTATCTTGGAAAGTAAGCGACGCAGATGCGTGGTATGCTTTGCGTCTAGGTGGATACAGGACGATACATAACTGAGACGATTTACGATAATGGCGCCTAGTCGAGAATCACAATGAACAAAGGTAACGAAGCTTCTCCGGTGAGTTCTGAGCTTCGAGTGAAAGTTTCGAATTTTCGAGCGTCTTCCGTTGCTGTTTAATGGAGAAGGGAAGAAATTAAGGGTTGATGGGTTGTACTTTCATCAAAACTGCGACATTCATTGATTAATTCGTACGACCTTTTGAACGCTGCGATCTGTTCGAGCGCAATCTTCAATTCCTCCCGGTCAACGCATAATAAAAAATCGAAAGGGAATTCAATCTCTTTTTTTCGGCAGATTACCTCATTATCCGGAAAGAAGATTCTACTAGTGGATAGATAAATCTAGGTATTAATCGAAGGAATAGGCGAAATATTGATTTTTGACAAAATGGCGGCTCCAAAAAGAAAGAATCCCAATTTTCGACCAAAGTTTTTCGTTGAATTATTTTTAAAGAATCGACATAATTATCGGAAATCTTATTCCTTCGATCAATACCTGAAGAATATATCTGAGAAGGTTGTGTTAAAATTGCGGACCGATCGGTTGAGCCGTTTTTTCAGAAACCGTGCTCATCGACTTTAAAAACACCGTTTTGAGAAAAACGCGGTCAAAGCTTAGACCGCCTACTTTGTAACGCTTCGAGCGTCCTTACAAATATGCATGTATCTCCAAGAATATTTGCCGGAGCGATTTGGAATTTTCAGAGAATATACTCAAATATATTTACGTTCCGGAAATGCAATAAAAAAATCGATTTTTTGAATTTTCTAACTGCGTATGACCCCTTAACGGAGTTATGAGCATTTGAGCGTCCGTTGCTCCAGACCGGTTTTCTAGTGGGCAAAACTTTAAAGCGTTTTTCTCAAACTTGTCAAAACTTTAAAGCGTTTTTCTGAAAGTTGTCAAAACTTTAAAGCGTTTTTCTGAAACTTGTCAAAACTTTAGAGCGTTTTTCGGAAACTTGTCAAAACTTTAAAGCGTTTTTCTGAAACTTGTCGAAACTTTAAAGCGTTTTTCTGAAACTTGTCAAAAACGTTAAAGTGTTTTTCTGAAACATGTCAAAACTTTAAAGCGTTTTTCTGAAACTTGTCAAAACTTTAAAGCGATTTTCTGAAACTTGTCAAAACTTTAAAGCGTTTTCCTGAAACTTGTCAAAACTTTAAAGCGTTTTTCTGAAACTTGTCAAAACTTTAAAGCGTTTTTCTGAAACTTGTCAAAACTTTAAAGCGTTTTTTTGAAACTTGTCAAAACTTGAAAGCGTTTTTCAGAAACTTGTCAAAACTTTAAAGCATTTTTCTGAAACTTGTCAACATTTTAAAGCATTTTTCTGAAACTTGTCAAAACTTTAAAGCGTTTTTCTGAAACTTGTCAAAACTTTAAAGCGTTTTTCTGAAACTTGTCAAAACTTTAAAGCGTTTTTCTGAAACTCGTCAAAACTTTAAAGCGTTTTTCTAAAACTCGTCAAAACTTTAAAGCGTTTTTCTGAAACTTGTCAAAACTTTAAAGCGTTTTTCTGAAACTCGTCAAAACTTTAAAACTTTTTTCTGAAATTTGTCAAAACTTTAAAGCGTTTTTCTGAAACTTGTCAAAACTTTAAAGTGTTTTTCTAAAACTTATCAAAACTTTAAAGCGTTTTTCTGAAACTTGTCAAAACTTTCAAGCGTTTTTCTGAAACCTGTAAAAACGTTAAAGCGTTTTTCTGAAACCTGTCAAAACTTTAAAGCGATTGTCTGAAACTTGTCAAAACTTTAAAGCGTTTTCCTGAAACTTGTCAAAACTTTAAAGCGTTTTTCTGAAACTTGTCAAAACTTTAAAGCGTTTTTCTGGAACTGGTCAAAACTTTAAAGCGTTTTTTTGAAACTTGTCAAAAAATTAAAGCGTTTTTTTGAAACCTGTCAAAACTTTGAACCATTTTTCTGAAGCTTGTCAAAACTTTGAAGCGTTTTTCTCAAACTTGTCATTTTTGAAGTCGGTGTACGCTGTAACTCAAAATCTAATGCACCGATTCTTTTGTATTTTTGCACACTATTTCCACACATAAATCACCAGGTAACGCTGCCAAGTTTTTTTTTATAATTAATTTTTACTTTACAATAACAAATTTGCCGATTTTTGTTGGTGAAAATCGCATTTTTGACTTCCAAGTGCTACGAAAAATGAAAAAATCGATAAAAAAAAACTCGACAGCGTTACCTCGAGATACATTTGACCTAATAAACGCATTTTGATTTTTTTTTTTCGGATGATCCAATGACGAGTTATAGGGTACATTGCAAAATAACTTTTTTTCGAAGTGCCTGCGGAGATTTGCTCTGCCAACGGCTTATTTATCAATATTTTGCAATGAAAATTTAGGAAAGTATAGATCAGATGTTGTATTATTATATGGAAAGTAAATAAATAAACCAGCATTACCTGTATCGTCTAATATAATTCTTGAAAATATACTTTTTTATTCACCGAATTAACCTTACCACCCCGTTAACAATTTTGAATCATCCTCTATACAAACACTGTATATAGTATAATCGACTATTGAGAAAAAAAAGCATCACCAGAACCGCGTCTTCTTTCGCGGTTGTCCGTACGGATAGTTATAACTATACGTATTTCTACGAGTATGTGTACAATCTTGACGGGTGGAACGTCCAGTTTTTGCCGGGAGAAGTTTATCTACGCCGAGAGATGTGCGTGCTGCTTCTGTACCAGTGCTCAGCCTCCGCACTCTATATAACCAAGAGAGCACGGAGTAACACGAAGTTCTATAAGTAGAGTACTTTGTATACTGTATATACATCGCTCATTTTGTCGTATATCCAAAGTTTGAAAATTAAAAATCGTCAGAAGCATCTTTTACTTTTTGTAAAAAAAAAAGATGCAATTCTCCGATGACCAAAGATCCCGGAGATTTTTTGACAATACGAAGTTTCTCGTATCCGGAAGTTGAGCCAGTGAAGAAAAATTTACGATAATTTTTCCATTACCGTGCACAAATCGCTTCGGTAATCATAGGCCAATGAACCTTAGAGCGTAACGATCGGATGGTCTCCCCTCCGAGCGTCAATAGGACAAACATTTTCTTCGCGTTACTTCTTTCACGTCCTTTATTCCATTTTCCGCTCTTCTGAGCGGGCCGACACGTTTTTTTTTCTATCCTCATTGCTCTCCATATGACGCTTTTTATTTATATATTTATTTATTTGCCATTGGAGCAAAGCGAATCACGGGACAAATGGAGATGTTGTTAAGCTTTTCCTTCGTACATTCGTGCCGAGCCACTGCCTCGAGAATCTCTATAATATATTTTCATGGACTGGCGATTTTTAACGGCGGGGGTTAAGGTTAATTCGGTGAAAAAAAAAGCATATTTTCAAGAATTTTTTTAGACGATACAGGTAATGCTGGTTTGTTTATTGACTTTTCATGTAATAATACAACATCTGAACTATATTTTCCTAAATTTTCATTGCAAAATATTGATAAATAAGCCGTTGGCAGCAAATCTTCGCAGGCGCCTAAAAGTTGTTTTACGGTGTACGCTATAACTCGTCACTGGATCATCCGAAATAAAAAAATCAAAATGCGTTTATTAGGTGAGATGTTTCTCGAGGTAACGCTGTCGAGTTTTATTTTTCATCGATTTTTTTTCATTTTTGGTAGCACTTGGGAGACAAAAACGCGATTTTCGCTAAAAAGATCAGCAAATTTGTTATTGTAAAATTTAAAATAATTATTAAAAAAAACTCGGCAGTGTTACCTGGTGATTTATGTGTAGAAATAGTGTACGAAATTTCAAAAGAATCGGTCCATTAGATTTTGAGTTACAGCGTACACCGACTTCAAGGTGACAAGTTTCAGAAAAGCGCTTTAAAGATTTGGCAAGTTTCAGAAAAACGCTTTAAAGTTTTGACAAAGTTCAGAAAATCGCTTTAAAGTTTTGACAAGTTTCAGAAAAACGCTTTAAAGCTTTGACAAGTTTCAGAAAAACACTTTAAAGTTTTGACAAGTTTCAGAAAAACGCTTTAAAGTATTGACAAGTTTCAGAAAAACGCTTCAAAGTTTTGGAAAGTTTCAGAAAAGCGCTTTAAAGATTTGACAAGTTTCAGAAAAACGCTTTGAAGTTTTGACAAGTTTCAGAAAAACGCTTTAAAGTTTTGACAAGTTTCAGAAAAAGGCTTTAAAGTGTTGACAAGTTTCAGAAAAATGCTTTAAAATAATGACAAGTTTCAGAAAAACGCTTTAAAGATTTGACAAGTTTCAGAAAAACGCTTTAAAGTTTTGACAAGTTTCAGAAAAACGCTTTGAAGTTTTGACAAGTTTCAGAAAAACGCTTTAAAGTTTTGACAAAGTTCAGAATATCGTATTACAGTTTTGACAAGTTTCAGATAAACGCTTTACAGTTTTGACAAAGTTCAGAAAAATGCTTTAAAGTTTTGACAAGTTTCAGAAAAACGCTTTAAAGTATTGACAAGTTTCAGAAAAACGCTTTAAAGTTTTGACAAAGTTCAGAATATCGCTTTAAAGTTTTTACAAGTTTCAGAAAAACGCTTTAAAGTTTTGACACGTCTCAGAAAAACGCTTTAAAGTTTGACAAGTTTCAGAAAAACCCTTTAAAGTTTTGACAAGTTTCAGAAAAACGCTTTAAAGTTTTACACACTAGAAAACCAGTCTGGAACAACGGACGCTGAAATGCTCATAACTCCGTTAATTTTGCTCCGATCAACTTGAAATTTTGACACAATATTCTTCAGATGTTATACATTCATTTGAAGAAAAGCAAAAAAAATGCAAAAAAAAGTTTAAATACCTTACCCTTCCCTTAAGGAATGAAACAAAAAGGTTGAAATGAAAAATCGTGCTTCTAGGTTGCCGTCTGGATTTCGAGGAAAAGTTCAGAGAACCATATGTGCCAGCGAGTTGTTTCTTCTTTCTTCTCTCTCTCTCTATATTTTACGTTTTTACCACACTCTTCTCAGTTTCTCGATCGCGTGTCAGCTGTACAATCATAGACTACTTGTATAAAGGGTGGTCCGACGATCGACGTATTCCACGACTATTCTATTATATATAAATATTCTATATATATAGGAAATTCCATGTCGTATCTTCAAAGAAGTTGATCTCGCGCGGTGATCTTCCCCGTTCTAGTCGAAAAAGGATCCCGTGAGGTGTCGGAATGTCGAATTCGCTTACGAAAAAACATTCTAATCGTAGTAACTTTTAACTTTATTATCATATTTTTTATTTATAAAAATAATGATTTTTAAAGCTGTTACAGCCGATCTCCGGTAGTTCCTCTAAAAAAAGGTGTCTGCCGTTGAGAACGATATCTCCGGTTTGGGTTATCCAAAATAAAAAAAACCAAAAAGATTCCATTAGTGGATAGATAAATCTAGGTATTGATCGAAGGAAAAGTCGAAATTTTGATTTTTGACAAGATGCCGGCTCTAAAAAGAAAAAATTTCAATTTTCGACGAAAATTTTTTCGTTGAATTGTTTTAAAAAAATAGTAATAATTATCGGAAATCTTGTTCCTTCGATCAATACCTGAAGAATATATCTGAGAAGGTTGTGTTAAAATTACAGACCGATCGGTTGAGCCGTTTTGCGAGAAATCGTGCTCACCAACTTTGAAAACACCGTTTTGAGAAAAACGCGTTCAAAGTTTAGGCCGCCTACTTTGTAAAGCTCCGTGGGTCCTAACAAATATCCATGTATCTCCAAAAATATTTGCCGGATCGATTTGAAATTTTCCGAGAATATACTCAAATATATGTACATTCCGAAGATGCAATAAAAAGAGTCGATTTTTTTAAATTCCCAACTGCGTATAACCTCTTAACATTGGAGATTGCCGAAGCCAAGCACCGACCGCGCGTTCACTGCTGTCGGTTTGTTTTACAACTTAATATTTATTGTTATATAAAAACTCCGAAATTAATCCATTAAATTAATATTTGATTGATCCGACAAGGAATGCTCTACATATAAAATTATTCCCTACTTACTCAGGACCCTTATTTAAAAATTACTGTTTACGTACGTGTGCATATGTGAAAGGTTCAAAAACCTCTCCACTATGTCGTAATACATGAGTTTCTCGTTTGTTGATTCGATCGTTAACGAATAATGCGTCTGGAACGTAACATCTAGTCATTAGCATATGTCGCAGTCTCGAGAAATACGTAATAATATCTGTATATATATATTTTTTTTTCTTTTTTTTTTTTCAGTATCTCGTGCCATCGTTCCATCTCGTTATTTTTTTATATTTCGTATTTTCGGACGTGCGAGATTCTAGGAGCGAGTTTCGTCTCCATCTCCGTTGATCTTTGACGGTGTCGGTAAAGCATTGAAATAAAAATGGTAATAAAAAAGTTTTTTTTATTAAAGAAAAAAGAAAGAGAAAATTAAAACAATGAATAATTGTCGTTGATCGACAAAATGATATAAATTGCAAAATTTTCAATGTAATTACGAATAATTTGAAACAACCGGGGGAGAAGTTAATATGACCCCTCGGGGGAAGTTAGTATTTTTATTTTTTTTCACGTTAACAAATTAGAAATGTTTTTTCGCTTGTTTATCTTGTCGGTTCCGACGATTATTACATTTTTTTTGCAGACAATTGGTTAAAATTATTTTTTTTCTTTTTTTACTCATTCTAATGAGATATCCTTTTTTTTTGCTGCTCCCCTGGTGCCGCGCCGTGGTGTGTCTGATGCTCGGTCGGCTGCAAAAACCCATCGTATCTACCATCCACCAGAGAGGCCATGGTGCTCGTCGCAGCTTCGCCCGGAGAGAACATCTCGTCGCTCTATAAATAGACAGACTATATTCATCGTCGTCGTTTCTCGCGTTTTTTCGAATGGAAAGAGTCTCTCTCTCTCTCTTTCGCCTAAACCAAAGTTTCGCCTACTCGCCCGGGACCTCTGTGTCTCTCGCGAGCGAATTTTTTCGACGAGAGACACATCTCGCACCGACATCAGAAATCCTCCTCCACGATCGCACTCTCCGATCCTCCTCTAACTAAACGTATATTACGAGCACGCTTGAAAGAATGACGAGGACCAGATGGAATTTATCGCGTTCGAACGAAAACGTCCTCAAAGTTACTGGGGCTTGAATTAAGAGGGAAATAGGGTTAGGACAGCGTTTTCTCAATGATTTTCATGAATTTTTTTATAGTATAAAAAATGAATATAATTTTTTGAAACTTTGTGAATATTTTATACATATATTTAAGTATATACTATAAAATTTTTGAAGAATTTCCTTGAAAAACACCGAGAATATTAGCGACCCCATATCGCAGGTCACAATCAGACTCAGCATTTTGCGTACATTCTGGAAGCCGCAATTTTCATCCGAAATCGAACGAGGTTGGAATTTACTTTTATTATTTGTCTCTCTTCTATATGAACCTAAATGCTATCAAAAAAATAGAAAATTGAATTTTTTACAGGGGTCAAAACAAGCAAGCATGATTTTTTGCCATGTTTTACAACTTTATTTGCAAAAAAAAAATTATTTTAAATAATGCTAATATTCCGATTTTAGGTTCATATGGAGCGCAATACTATGAAGAAAGTAACTGCCAATTTTCAAAACGATTGGTTGAAAACTTTTCAAACTAGCGTGTACGCAAGTTCAAAAAAGTCGTTTTCAGAAAAACGCGTTTGAAAAAATAGTACCAAGAAAAACAAAGTCGAGGCAGTCATAAATTTTCTTCGGTGTTTTCCAAGGAAATTCTTCAATAATTTTTTAGTATATACTTAAATATATGTATAAAATATTCTCAAAGTTTCAATAAATTATATTCATTTTTCTATACTATAAAAAAATTCATGAAAATCATTGAGAAAACGCTGTCCTAACCCTATTTCCCCCTCTTAATGGCTTATAACAATAGAACGAGCCAGAATTTTCATTTAAAATTTAATGATTTTCATGAATTTTTTTATAGTATAAAAAATGAATATAATTTATTGAAACTTTGAGAATATTTTATACATATATTTAAGTATATACTATAAAATTTTTGAAGAATTTCCTTAAAAAACACCGAGGATATTAGCGACCCCATACTGCAGGTCACAATCAGACTCAGCATTTTGCGTACATTCTGGAAGCCGCAATTTTCATCCGAAATCGAACGAGGTTGGAATTTACTTTTATTATCTGTCTCTCTTCTATATGAACCTAAATGCTATCAAAAAAATAGAAAATTGAATTTTTTACAGGGGTCAAAACAAGCAAGCATGATTTTTTGCCATGTTTTACAACTTTATTTGCAAAAAAAAAATTATTTTAAATAATGCTAATATTCCGATTTTAGGTTCATGTGGAGCGCAATACTATGAAGAAAGTAACTGCCAATTTTCAAAACGATTGGTTGAAAACCTTTCAAACTAGCGTGTACCCAAGTTAAAAAAAAGTCGTTTTCAGAAAAAAGCGTTTGAATAAATAGTACCAAGAAAAACAAAGTCGAGGCAGTCATAAATTTTCTTCGGTGTTTTTCAAGGAAATTCTTCAAAAATTTTATAGTATATACTTAAACATATGTATAAAATATTCTCAAAGTTTCAATAAGTTATATTCATTTTTTATACTATAAAAAAATTCATCAAAATCATTGAGAAAACGCTGTCCTAACCCTATTTCCCCCTCTTAATGGCTTATAACAATAGAACGAGTCGGAATTTCCATTTTGGCAACATATTTTAGTTTTACTAACAATTTATGAAATTTAAAAAAAATCGATTTTTTGTACCGTCTAACCCTATTTCCCCCCTTAACGAAGAAATGAAAAAAGAAAACGACGCGCTTAATCCAATTTTTATTTTCGCATTTCGGCCGAACAGAAGTGGCTTCACTAAAATCGCTGTAACGTTGCTTTCCGATGGAGTTGCAACCCCACTCTGTGCTCATTCTTTTCGTAACCCTCCACCCTTTAATATGTCGCTTCGTTTATTGAGCTACGATTTTTTTTCGATTTTTCATAGATTTTCAAAGTTGAACCATCGATTTTTGCGAATTTCTGCATACATACCCCTTCACATTTTTTTCGCCGATTTTCCACCTGCTCTCACGGCCACAATAATTAAGATATCGGGATAAACGAAACGTCGTTCTCTAAGTCTACTCGAGACGTTTCTGAAAACCCCGTTAAAACTTAAAATCGACCAAGCAGGAGCCACGTTATGGCCATTTGAAATTTCGACATTTTTAAGTTTCTGAAAAAAGTGGGCAGAGATGACAAAAAATTTTCAAATCTTTTTTCCCAATGTTTTGGCACACGATTCGATCAGAAATTTTCTTCTAAAAAATCGAATGAATCATTTTTTGAACGACGGTCGGGGCAGGCTCATTCCTCGAGTTCGTTTCACTCGGTGGAACAGGGGACAGAAGGCTAATCGTGATTTTTGATGTTTCAGTTAACATTTGTCGCTGATGCGTTCGCCTCATCTCTCCCGTTAGGACTGATCAAAGTTACCGATGAAAGTGCATCAATAGGGAGGAATTAATGACGTATCCCGGTGTCTCGCTTTGTCGGCCCGCGTGTCACGTGGGAAACGGAGAACAGAGGGATTTGAAGAGAAATAAAAGAGGAAGCGAGAGCGAGAGAAGAGGATACATTCCAACGTAGCAGCAGCAACAGCAGCGACAGACACGGTAGCTATATACGAATTCCTAATGAAATGTCCACAGGTGCTCACACTGGTCATTAAATATTCCAATGTGCGGCCCGACGCACTCGGGGACGCCGGGAAGCCCGGAGAACTAAAAATCGATGATGCGTTTTGGGGCTCCCACCACAAAATTTATCGGATCGACGAAAGATAAAGACTTTTTACTTTTGAAGTAAAGTATGCAATCATATATCTTTTCAATCAACGCTAATCCATGGATATCCAATTTAAAAAATGTGTCTATTTGAACGAAAATAGGATTTATATGACTGTCCAAAAATTTTAAAAATTGGACCCAAAAAGTCCATTAAGTATGTGACAATTTTGTACTTTACACAACGTTAACGAGTTATACGCAGTTGGAAATTTCATAAAATTGATTTTTTTTATTGCACTTTCGGAATGTACATATATTTGAGTATATTCTCGGAAAATTTCAAATTGATCCGGCAAATATTCTTGGAGATACACGCATATTTGTAACTTTTGAAACTTTTGAAACTTTGAACGCGTTTTTTCTCAAAACGTTTTCAAAGTCGATGACCACGATTTCTCGAAAAACGGCTAAACCGATCGGTCTGCAATTTTACCACAACCTTCTCAGATATATTCTTCAGGTATTGATCGAAGGAATAACATTTCCGATAATAATTTCTATTTTTTTAAACAATTCAACGAAAAAATTTTGGTCGAAAATTGAAATTTTTTCTTTATGGAGCCGCCATTTTGTCAAAAATAAAAATTTCAACTTTTCCTTCGATCAATATCTAGATTTATCTATCCACTGATAGAATCTTTTTGGTTTTTTAATTTTGGATTATCCAAACCGGAAATGTCGTGCTCACCGTCAGACACCTTTTTTTTAGACTAGCTCCCGGAGATCGGCTATTATAGCAGCTTTAAAAATCATTATTTTTACAAATAAAAAATATGAAAATAAAGCTAAAAGCTACCAGAAAAAGTATATACATTTTTACGTTAATAAATTAAAATGTCTTTCCAGAAAAAATTCTTGAAAAATCGCCTTTTTTCGGTCGCCTGACAGCGTATAACACCTCAAGACGATCTTACCGTGTGACGACCATATTTTTTCGCTTTTTTTCGTGAATTTTTTTTAACGAACCATGAAAATACATCATCTCCAAATTTTTACAATATAATTATTAACATTTGGACAGTTACTCAGAATTTTTTGAAGTTAAAATCTCGATTGCAATCGATTTAACAGCGTTCGAAATTCACACATGTGAAAAATCGGAAGGTCGACGGCTGACATTGTTCCGGCTGGTTATGTTCATCTGAAATTGAAAAAAAAAATGAAATACTGACTTCAAAAAATTCTCAGTGACTGTACAACTGTTAATGAATGTATAGTAGAAATTCCAAGATGGTGAATTCTTATGGTACGTTAGAAAAAAAAATTTTACGGTAGTAGTCTGGTAACTTAAGCCGATTTTCATGTCTTTTTTTGGAGGGCATTTTTTTGTAGGAAAATAATAATGAATCGTTTTGGATATTTAGGATGTTTTTATTTGCATATTAAAAATACAAAAAAAAATTTTGTTGAAAAAATTTAATAGTTTATTATTGTTATTATTATTGATCGAAGTTGGCACCTCGAAGTTGGCAGCCCGGGTCCTAACTTTTTTTCCACCGAACCGATTGCTCTCAAATTTTAACAGGCTACTCACACACTTATAGTTCTCGTCGGAACCACCGAGACATTTTTTTACCCCTAACTTTTTATTTTACAACCCCTTCTTCGCCAAAATAAAAGGACTTTGGCAAAGAAGGGGTTGTAAAATAAAAAGTTAGAGGTGAAAAAATTTCTCGGTAGTTCCGACGAGAACTATAAGTGTGTAGAGTAGTCTGTTAAAATTTGAAAGCAATCGGTTCGGTTGAAAAAAAGTTAGGACCCGGGCTGTCAACTTCGAGGTGCCAACTTTGATCCATAATAATAATAATAATAAACTATAAAATTTGTTCAAAAAAAATTTTTTTTGTATCTTTAATATGCAAATAAAAACATCCTAAATATCCAAAACGATTCATTATTATTTTCCTACAAAAAACGCCCTCCAAAAAAGACATGAAAATCGGCTCAAGTTACCAGACTACTACCTTGAATCTACGCTAACGCCCCGATATCTCGACACCAAAATCTCTCTCTCTCTCATCGTCAATTAGACACGCCAGCGGACGTAATTAATATATATAAACGGGAGTTCGGCAAGCGAGTCCGCGAGTGAAAACTCTCTCGATTATCCTCGCGATGTACGCGCACTCTCGTGCATCGTTACGAGGGAATATTTTCATTGAAAATGATTATTTCTCTCTCGGAACAATTTGTCGCCGTTGAGGAGTTACGCGCGGATTCGCTCGTTGACCGTTCCCGGACACAATACAACAATGACCGTTATCGCGTGATCGTTACGAGCAGAAAAGGGTCCACGAGGCTCGTAGAATCTCGTCACTCTTGTAAGGAAGAGAATTACGCTTGAATAATAATCCGTGACGAGTTGAGTTGTTTTTAAAAAAATTTTTTCTTACTCTCGTGGCGTACCCCCGTGACGATATTTTCAAAACGAACCGCGCGAGGACACGCGCGACACTTTGAGAAAATTATCGTAATGCACGCGGTTTAAAAGAAGAAAAAATAATAATAACGATATAACTATATAATGTAGCGAAGAGGTAAAAAGTGGAAACACTCTCTCTCTATCGCGAAAGTCCTTCTTCGACTTTCCACAAACGGTGTTATAATCGCGGAATAGTCTATCCCTCGCGGACAAGCATAAACTTGGAATTGGCCGTGTGCCTTCTTCGATAGGATGTTACGCATTATAATAACGCGTTTCTAAATTTGCAACGCGCGGAGTTTTGGTGAGTGGAATACCGCGTGAATGGAGAATCGACGAATCTAAAAGCACGTTTAGTAGTTGCGCATCTTTGTGTTGTAACCATAATGTGGACCTGATGTTTGCAATAATTAATAAATTTACCGAGTGCCCGATTTTTATCGTTTTTAATGAAGGAAATAACGGTTTGTAGAAGAAGGGTTGGTAAAAGTTAATGTAGGGATGATAATTTGTAATGTAGATATGTCGACAGTTCCGGTTTAGAAAGAAAGGGATGGAATAAGTTAGTATACCGAGGATAGCATTTTAGGAATCGGTTTGTAGAAGAAGGGATGATAAGATGTAATATAGCGGATGTTTCATTTCGTTAGCTGCTTCCTAAAGGAAGAGATGGAATAAATTAATATACCGTGTTTAGCATTTTGGAAATCGCTTTGTAGAAGAAAGGATAACAAGATGTAATATACCGGATGTCCCATTTCGTTAGCTGCTTCGTAAATGAAGGGATGGAATAAGTTAATATACCGAGTTTAGCATTTTAGCAATCGCTTTGTAGAAGAAGGGATGACAAGATGTTCCATTTCGTTAGCTGCTGCCTAAAGAAAGGGGTGGAATAGATTAATATACCAAGGGTAGCATTTTAGCCATCACTTTGTCGAAGAAGGGATGATAAGATGTAATATAACGGATGTTCCATTTCGTTAGCTGCTGCGTAAAGGAAGGGGTGGAATAAATTAATATACCAAGGGTAGCATTTTAGCCATCGCTTTGTAGAAAAAGGGATGATAAGATGTAATATACCGGATGTTTCATTTCATCAGCTGCTGCCTAAAGGAAGGGATGGAATAAATTAATATACCAAGGGTAGTATTTTAGCCATCCCTTTGTAGAAGAAGGGATGATAAGATGTAATATACCAGATGTTCCATTTCGTTGGCTGCTGCCTAAAGGAAGGGATGGAATAGATTAATATACCAAGGGTAGTATTTTAGCCATCGCTTTGTAGAAAAAGGGATGATAAGATGTAATATACCGGATGTTCCATTTCGTTAGATGCTGCCTAAAGGAAGGGGTGGAATAGATTAATATACCGAGTTTAGCATTTTAGCCATCGCTTTGTAGAAGAAGGGATGATAAGATGTAATATACCGGATGTTCCATTTCATTAGCTGCTGCCTAAAGGAAGGTATGGAATAGATTAATATGCCAAGGGTAGTATTTTAGCCATCGCTTTGTAGTAGAAGGGATGATAAGATGTAATATACCGGATGTTCCATTTCGTTAACTGCTGCCTAAAGGAAGGGATGGAATAGATTAATATACCGAGTTTAGCATTTTAGCAATCGCTTTATAGAAGAAGGGATGATAAGAAGTAAAATACCGGATGTTCCATTTTGTTAGCTGCTGCCTAAAGGAAGGGATGGAATAGATTAATATACCAAGGGTAGCATTTTAGCCATCGCTTTGTAGAAAAAGGGATGATAAGATGTAATATACCGGATGTTCCATTTCGTTAAATGCTGCCTAAAGGAAGGGATGGAATAGATTAATATACCAAGGGCATTTTAGCCATCGCTTTGTAGAAAAAGGGATGTTAAGTTGGAACATCTGGTATATTAAACATCCGGCAAATGGAACTTATTCCATCCCTTCCTTTACGGAAGGGATGGAATAAGTTAGTGTACCGAGTGTAGCATTTTAGACATCGCTTTGTAGAAGAAGGGATGTCAAGATGTAATATACCGGGTGTTTCATTTCATTGGCTGCTGCCTAAAGGAAGGGGTGGAATAGATTAATATACTGAGTTTAGCATTTTAGTCATCGCTTTGTAGAAGAAGGGATGATAAGATGTAATATACCGGATGTTCCATTTCATTAGCTGCTGCCTAAAGGAAGGTATGGAATAGATTAATATGCCAAGGGTAGTATTTTAGCCATCGCTCTGTAGTAGAAGGGATGATAAGATGTAATATACCGGATGTTCCATTTCGTTAACTGCTGCCTAAAGGAAGGGATGGAATAGATTAATATACCGAGTTTAGCATTTTAGCCATCGCTTTGTAGAAGAAGGGATGATAAGATGTAATATACCGGATGTTACATTTCATTAGCTGCTGCCTAAAGGAAGGTATGGAATAGATTAATATGCCAAGGGTAGTATTTTAGCCATCGCTTTGTAGTAGAAGGGATGATAAGATGTAATATACCGGATGTTCCATTTCGTTAACTGCTGCCTAAAGGAAGGGATGGAATAGATTAATATACCGAGTTTAGCATTTTAGCAATCGCTTTGTAGAAGAAGGGATGATAAGAAGTAAAATACCCGATGTTCCATTTTGTTAGCTGCTGCCTAAAGGAAGGGATGGAATAGATTAATATACCAAGGGTAGCATTTTAGCCATCGCTTTGTAGAAAAAGGGATGATAAGATGTAATATACCGGATGTTCCATTTCGTTAAATGCTGCCTAAAGGAAGGGATGGAATAGATTAATATACCAAGGGCATTTTAGCCATCGCTTTGTAGAAAAAGGGATGTTAAGTTGGAACATCTGGTATATTAAACATCCGGCAAATGGAACTTATTCCATCCCTTCCTTTACGGGAGGGATGGAATAAGTTAGTGTACCGAGTGTAGCATTTTAGACATCGCTTTGTAGAAGAAGGGATGTCAAGATGTAATATACCGGGTGTTTCATTTCATTGGCTGCTGCCTAAAGGAAGGGGTGGAATAGATTAATATACTGAGTTTAGCATTTTAGTCATCGCTTTGTAGAAGAAGGGATGATAAGATGTAATATACCGGATGTTCCATTTCATTAGCTGCTGCCTAAAGGAAGGTATGGAATAGATTAATATACCAAGGGTAGTATTTTAGCCATCGCTTTGTAGAAGAAGGGATGATAAGATGTAATATACCGGATGTTCCATTTCGTTAACTGCTGCCTAAAGGAAGGGATGGAATAGATTAATATACCGAGTTTAGCATTTTAGCCATCGCTTTGTAGAAGAAGGGATGATAAGATGTAATATACCGGATGTTACATTTCATTAGCTGCTGCCTAAAGGAAGGTATGGAATAGATTAATATGCCAAGGGTAGTATTTTAGCCATCGCTTTGTAGTAGAAGGGATGATAAGATGTAATATACCGGATGTTCCATTTCGTTAACTGCTGCCTAAAGGAAGGGATGGAATAGATTAATATACCGAGTTTAGCATTTTAGCAATCGCTTTGTAGAAGAAGGGATGATAAGAAGTAAAATACCCGATGTTCCATTTTGTTAGCTGCTGCCTAAAGGAAGGGATGGAATAGATTAATATACCAAGGGTAGCATTTTAGCCATCGCTTTGTAGAAAAAGGGATGATAAGATGTAATATACCGGATGTTCCATTTCGTTAAATGCTGCCTAAAGGAAGGGATGGAATAGATTAATATACCAAGGGCATTTTAGCCATCGCTTTGTAGAAAAAGGGATGTTAAGTTGGAACATCTGGTATATTAAACATCCGGCAAATGGAACTTATTCCATCCCTTCCTTTACGGAAGGGATGGAATAAGTTAGTGTACCGAGTGTAGCATTTTAGACATCGCTTTGTAGAAGAAGGGATGTCAAGATGTAATATACCGGGTGTTTCATTTCATTGGCTGCTGCCTAAAGGAAGGGGTGGAATAGATTAATATACTGAGTTTAGCATTTTAGTCATCGCTTTGTAGAAGAAGGGATGATAAGATGTAATATACCGGATGTTCCATTTCATTAGCTGCTGCCTAAAGGAAGGTATGGAATAGATTAATATACCAAGGGTAGTATTTTAGCCATCGCTTTGTAGAAGAAGGGATGATAAGATGTAATATACCGGATGTTCCATTTCGTTAACTGCTGCCTAAAGGAAGGGATGGAATAGATTAATATACCGAGTTTAGCATTTTAGCCATCGCTTTGTAGAAGAAGGGATGATAAGATGTAATATACCGGATGTTACATTTCATTAGCTGCTGCCTAAAGGAAGGTATGGAATAGATTAATATGCCAAGGGTAGTATTTTAGCCATCGCTTTGTAGTAGAAGGGATGATAAGATGTAATATACCGGATGTTCCATTTCGTTAACTGCTGCCTAAAGGAAGGGATGGAATAGATTAATATACCGAGTTTAGCATTTTAGCAATCGCTTTGTAGAAGAAGGGATGATAAGAAGTAAAATACCCGATGTTCCATTTTGTTAGCTGCTGCCTAAAGGAAGGGATGGAATAGATTAATATACCAAGGGTAGCATTTTAGCCATCGCTTTGTAGAAAAAGGGATGATAAGATGTAATATACCGGATGTTCCATTTCGTTAAATGCTGCCTAAAGGAAGGGATGGAATAGATTAATATACCAAGGGCATTTTAGCCATCGCTTTGTAGAAAAAGGGATGTTAAGTTGGAACATCTGGTATATTAAACATCCGGCAAATGGAACTTATTCCATCCCTTCCTTTACGGAAGGGATGGAATAAGTTAGTGTACCGAGTGTAGCATTTTAGACATCGCTTTGTAGAAGAAGGGATGTCAAGATGTAATATACCGGGTGTTTCATTTCATTGGCTGCTGCCTAAAGGAAGGGGTGGAATAGATTAATATACTGAGTTTAGCATTTTAGTCATCGCTTTGTAGAAGAAGGGATGATAAGATGTAATATACCGGATGTTCCATTTCATTAGCTGCTGCCTAAAGGAAGGTATGGAATAGATTAATATACCAAGGGTAGTATTTTAGCCATCGCTTTGTAGAAGAAGGGATGATAAGATGTAATATACCGGATGTTCCATTTCGTTAACTGCTGCCTAAAGGAAGGGATGGAATAAGTTATTATACCGAGTGTAGCATTTTAGCCATCGCTTTGTAGAAGAAGGGATGATAAGATGGAACATTCGGTATATTAAACATCCGGCAAATGGAACTCATTCCATCCCTTCCTTTACGGAAGGGATGGAATAAGTTAGTGTACCGAGTGTAGCATTTTAGACATCGCTTTGTAGAAGAAGTGATGATAAGATATAATATACCGGATATTCCATTTCGTTAGCTGCTTCCTAAATGAACGGATGGAATAAGTTAGTATACCGAGTGTAGCATTTTAGACATCGCTTTGTAGAAGAAGGGATGATAAGATGGAACATCCGGTATATTAAACATCCGGCAAATGGAACTTATTCCATCCCTTCCTTTACGGAAGGGATGGAATAAGTTAGTGTACCGAGTGTAGCATTTTAGCAATCGCTTTGTAGAAGAAGGGATGATAAGATTTAATACACTGGATGTTCCATTTCGATAGCTGCTGCATAAAGGAAGGGGTGAAATAAATTAATATACCGAGTGTAGCATTTTAGTAATCGCTTTGTAGAAGAAGGGATGATAAAATGTAATATCCCGTTTCGGTAGCTGCTGTATAGAACAATCGATGAAATAAGTTAATATACCAGTACCGATATTTTTATTACTGCCGTTCAGTTTCATTTAACAAAAAGATAAATACGAAAAGAGGCTTCGAATTATTAACAAATTTCTTCTTAATCGAGATGAATACGCGACCCATCTAGATATCAAAGCTTCTTGAAAGCTCTTACATAACGCTTATTTAATTAGAAGAAGGGAAGAAAGAAAACAAAAAGCGAAGAACGTATATATGTACAATTATGACTTGAGTGGCACTGGAGTGTTCCCCCTTCGTCATTAATCAATGGAGTCTCTCGTCTCGTTGCGGAAATTTAAACGGGGTCGGAGAGTAGTTTCGCGAGGGAGTGACTTCCCTTCTGTATTTCGAGGTAACAACTCGCGATCCGTCCGTTGTTGTTTTTGTTGTTTTTTTTTCAATGGTAGGGATAACAACCACGTTGAATAATTAACTACGGGGAAAAAGAACGAGGAAGGTGATCGCTGGAATATAACGGTCACTATGGACGTTGTGCGTCTACTAAAAGTATAGTTAAGTTGCTTTTGAGGAAGGGGATTAATATGAGCAATTGAGGTAACAGCGAGCGGGGAATAACGAAAACGAGAGGGCAGTCGAGGCTCCCGATCGCAAAAATGAACGAGTCTCGCCAGTCTGCCCGCACAGACATCGATCGAAAACCACTTCCCTATGACTTAGCATTACGTAGCATAGTGTTATATACGATTACATGAGCCATTCCGTGTAATATCATCCCACCATAATTCAACAATTATTAAGAAATTCAAAGAATACTTTTTTTTTGTTTAAATATAAAAAAAAAAAATTCTAACCCCAGGCAAACGGTAAGAAATGTCACAATTGCTTAAAACTCGAAAAATTTCATACTTTCGCAAACTAGTAATTGTCAAAAATAATCACGATATCCTATTTTTGTCGAAATCACAAATTTTCTAACATCAAATTTTTTGGGACTACTACTTTAAAAAAACAATTGAATTTAACATTGAGAAAACTACCCGTAATGAGTAAACTGTATTATAGTATTATATGCAATTAAATGGGCCATTCCGTGAAATATCATCCTGGCATAATTAAACAACTATTAAGAAATTCAAAGAATACTTTCTTTTTGGTTAAATATTTTTAAAAAATATTCCAAGCCCGGCAAACGGTTAGAAATGTCACAATTGCTTAAAGCTTGAAAACTTTCATACTTTCGCACACTGGTAATTGTCAAAAATAATCAGAATATCCTATTTTTGTCGAAATCGCAAATTTTCTAATATCTCATTTTTTGGGACTACTACTTTTTCAAAAATTTGAATTGAACATTGAAGAATCTACCCGTGAGGGGTAAACTGTACAATTACACGGGCCATTCCATGTAATATCATCCTATCACAATTCAACAATTATTAAGAAATTCAAAGAATACATTTTTTTTGTTTAAATAAATTTAAAAAAATATTCCAAGCCCGGCAAACCGTAAGAAATGTCACGATTGCTTAAAACTCGAAAAAATTTCATACTTTCGCACACTAATAATTGTCAAAAATAATCAGAATATCCTATTTTTGTCGAAATCACAAATTTTCAAATATCTCATTTTTTGGGACTACTAATTTTTCAAAAATTTTAATTGAACATTGAAGAAACTACCCGTAATGAGTAAACTGTACAATTACATGAGCCATTTCGTGTAATATCATCCTATCACAATTCAACAATAATTAAGAAATTCAAAGAATACATTTTTTTTTGTTTAAATATAAAAAAAAAATATTCCAACCCCGGAAAACCGTAAGAAATGTCACGATTGCTTAAAACTCGAAAAAATGTCATATATTCGCACACTAATAATTGTCAAAAATAATCAAAATACCCTATTTTTGTCGAAATCACAAATTTTCTAATATCTCATTTTTTTGCGACTACTACTTTTTCAAAAATTTGAATTGAACATTGAAAAAACTACCTGTAATGAGTAAACTGTACAATAACATGGGCCATTATCATCCTACCATGTAATATCATCCTACCATAATTCAACAATAATTAAAAAATTCAAAGAATACATTTTTTTTGTGTAAATATAAAAAAAATATTCCAACCCCGGCAAACGGTAAGAAATGTCACAATTACTTAAAGCTTGAAAAATGTCATACTTTCACACACTAGAAGTTGTCAAAAATAATCAGAATATCCTATTTTTGTCAAAATCACAAATTTTCTAATATCTCATTTTTGGGACTACTACTTTTTCAAAAATTTCAATTGAACATTGAAGAAACTACCTGTAATGAGTAAACTGTACAATAACATGGGCCATTATCATCCTATCACGTAATATCATCCTACCATAATAAACACTAATTAAAAAATTCAATGAATACATTTGTTTTGTTTAAATATTTAAAAAAAATATTCCAACCCCGGCAAACGGTAAGAAATGTTACAATTGCTTAAAGCTTGAAAAATTTCATACTTTCACACACGAGTAATTGTCAAAAATAATCGCAATATCCGATTTTTGTCAAAATCACAAATTTTCTAACATCAAATTTTTTGGGACTACTACTTTTTCAAAAATTTCAATTGAACATAGAAAAAACTATCGTTAACGAGTAAACAATACTTTGAAGAAAAAAATAAAAATAAAAACGTTGGAAAGACTGCTGGAAAAAATTGTGAAAAAATTAGAGGGATGAATGACGTAAGAGTAAAATGAGAAGGTAAAATCGTTGCTCGTGAGTTTTCCGGAAAGCCAGTGGTTTTCCGTCGATTTACTCGCGTGCCATGGCTGCGAGAGTCGCCATTTATAAATATATATATATACACATTGAATTTCCAACATCGTCTGCTCAATGCTGGCTCACTCTACTCGTCCCTCCTTTGCCTTTTACCACTTCTCTCGCGTCGTTCCCTCTCGCTCTCATTCTCTCATTCGCCCTTTCACTAACCGGCCTCGCTCTCTCGCGCACGCTTCTCTCCTCGTCGCTTCAGAAAAACGTTCGGGTATTCTGTTCGTTCTGGTACCCAACAAACCTCGACGGGGGTTACTACACACATAGAGCAAAACTCGTCAGTCAGTCGGCCGGTGAGTCTCAAGCCCGATCATCGCGACTCTTCGCTCCTCCACGAGCTTTTAATACACACACGCACACACGCACATGTATATAAATATATATTTATGTACGCGGCACGTTTTTTTCTTTCTCGTTTTTTTTTTTTTCATCAAACAACATCTCGTTCCTCTGGTGTGACTTTTAGTGCTGTGTGAAAACTGCTACGTGAATACGACATTGTATAAATCTTTTTGTTCCTTTTTTCTTTTTGAATCCCAACCCCCGTCGATTCGTCAACATTTCGTGGGAAAATTGTCAATCGTACGTCGGTGTTGGTTTAAAAAAAAAAACGAAACGAAACTTTTATTGTTAATGAAATTAAAACATCAGGAAGGGATGATTGCCTAGTTCACTGATCCCATCTGCTCCGATACGGTGAGTTGAGATTCAATTATAATACTCTCGATCTCTCTCTCTCGGAGCTTTTATGGTTTCACCTCGTAGAAGATGGAGATTTATTTTGTGAGTGTGTGTGGGCAATTTATTCAATCGAGTATAATAAAACAATCCTTTCACTCTTTAAATAATTTGCGCGCGATGAGAAAGTGAGAAATAACAGAGATTAACACTTGATTCATTTTTTTTAGTTTATGATCATTTATTTGATAATTTTCTTTTGTCAATAATTTTCTATAATCCTTAGGAGAATGGTACGGGTTTGTGAATTGTATTTTTGTGATTTGTCAATAACGAATTGACGATAAATTCGAGGGAATCTTACGCTCGTTGGATATAATAGTAAACTTTATAAAAAAAAAAAGATAATAATCGTACGATAAGATTTTAGGATTACTTATGTGTACTCTGTGCCTACGATCGATGTAAACAAACGGCGAATATCACTGACTCACGTCGTCAATGAACTTGCTCGACGGTTGTGAATTCTCGCGATCTTTCGAAAGTGAAATTCCTCGAGAGCGTAAGAGACGTAGAGACGTTGGGAAATTGAGCCAGTTTCCCTTGTCCTCCATTAAAGGTACCAGTGGCATTGAGGAGTGAAAGAAAAAAAAACGTGATTTCTCGTCATTTGTCGTTTCTGCTAATTAGTTTTAATTCGATCTTAAAGACCGTACTGCAAATTTACAACCCCTAAAAGTGTTTGTCGTTCGAATTTACCAATTCAATCGTTATTTCTCAAATTAAATTTGAGTTTCTCATCAATTTTTCATTCCCCAAAATCATCCCCCTTGTTGCAACATTACAACGAAAGTACGTTGAGAATTGAGTCAATTTCCCTTGTCCATCATTGAAGGTACCAATGGCATTGAAGAGTGAAAGAAAAAAAAGGGATTACTTGTCATTTGTCGTTTCTGCAAATTCGTTATAATTCGATCTTAAAGACCGCACTGCAAATTTACAACCCCCAAAAGTGTTTGTCGTTCGAATTTATCAATTCAATCGTTATTTCTCGTATGAAATTTGAATTTTTTATCAATTTTTCATTCCCAAAAATCATCCCCCTTGTTGCAACATTACAACGAAAGTATCGTTGAGAATTGAGTCAATTTCCCTTGTCCACCATTAAAGGTACCGGTGGCATTGAAGAGTAAAAGAAAGAAAAACGTGATTTCTTGTCATTTATCGTTTCTGCAAATTCGTTCAGAATCCCTAAAAGTGTTTGTCGTTCGAATTTACCAATTGAATCGTTATTTCTCATATGAAATTTGAATTTTTTATCAATTTTTCATTGCCAAAAAACCATCCCCTTTGTTGCAACATTACAACGAAAGTACATTGAGAATTGAGTCAATTTCCCTTGTCCACCATTAAAGGTACCAGTGGCATTGAAGAGTGAAAGAAAAAAAAACGTGATTTCTTGTCATTTGTCGTTTCTGCAAATTCGTTTTAATTCGATCTTAAAGACCGTACTGCAAATGTACAACCCCTAAAAGTGTTTGTCATTCGAAATTACCAATTCAATCGTTATTTCTTAAATGAAATTTGAGTTTTTCATCAATTTTTCATTCTCGAAAAATCTTCCCCCTTGTCGCAACATTACAACGAAAGTACGTTGAGAATTGAGTCAATTTCCCTTGTCCACCATTAAAGGTACCAGTGGCATTGAAGAGTGAAAGAAAAAAAAACGTGATATCTTGTCATTTATCGTTTCTGAAAATTCGTTTTAATTCGATCTTAAAGATCGTACTGCAAATTTACAACCCCTAAAAGTGTTTGTCGTTCGAATTTATCAACTGAATAGTTATTTCTCAAATGAAATTTGAGTTTTCATTAATTTTTCATTTCCAAAAAACCATCCCCCTTGTTGCGACATTACAACGAAAGTACGTTGAGAATTGAGTAAATTTCCCTTGTTCACCATTAAAGGTACCAGTGACATTTAAGGGGTGAAAGAAAAAAAAAAAGAGGAATAGAGTCAAAGTAACGTTTCACCGCTGGAAACGAATGTCCCTCGGTAAATTACGTTGGTTTTTAGGGGTGAAACAAGTACAAATATAATATAAGAATTGCCGTTTTGCTTTTTTCTATTTTCTACAATTTTTATGGTAATAATTTTTGTTTTTTTTTGTTTTTCTAATAAAAACTTTGTAATGAAAGAAATCGCAATAGTGTGAATGTTTTTGCGAATTCGAAAAATGTCTGAAACATTGAAAATCAAGGGAATATCATTCAGCGTAGTCGTGTCCATATATAGTACAAAAGTGCATCGTTACAGTGAGTCAAAGTACTGTTTCACCGCTGGAAACGAATGTCCCTCGGTAAATTACGGCTAACGAGAGATTCGCTCTCCCGCTCTCTTTCTCTCTCTCTCTCTTCTGGCGCGGTCACCATTTATCTGATTTCTATCGTCTACTCTCGGTGTATAACAGCAGCGAAGAGGAGAAGCCTTCCACCGAGTAATTATCGCGCTCGCGGTCCTCTATAATACCCGATATAACAGAGATCTAGCCTCTCCGCACGAGAGAATTGCATGTGCATTACGAGTGGTAGCAGCGCGAGCTCAGCAAAGATAGCATGTGTGCGCGGGCAGTTGTTTTTATTTTTCTTCTTGTTTCTTTTCGCCACTGAATCCCGAAAGCACGCTCCGCGATCTCGTTTCGCCGTGTAATTGAACAAAAAAAAAAAAACAAGAAAAGAAAAGCAACAACGACAACGAAAAAAAAAAAAATCAATTCAACACACCGAGAGACGTTAAAATTAATAACTCGATAATGTCGTTGGATTATCTGCGACCCTCGGCGAATGACTACTTTTAAATGCGATGCGTAACGACCCGCGATCTCCCTATGTCCCACCACCCTTCTTCCCAACGCGTCACACGTTCGTAAATTGTGCAATAAGTTGCAAGTTTTTGCAACTCGCTGCTTTCTTCTTTTATATCAATCGTTCCGTTCCTCATGAATCGTACATTTTCACACAAACATTTTTATCCGTCGTAAGGAACAAAAAAAAAATCGAATTACTTTCGTTGTAATGTTGCAACGAGGGGGATGATTTTGGCGAATGAAAAATTGATGAAAAACTCAAATTTCATATGAGAAATAACGATTGAATTGGTAAATTCGAACGACAAACACTTTTAGGGGTTGTAAATGTGCAGTACGGTCTTTAAGATTGAATTATAACGAATTTGCAGAAACGACAAATGACAGAAATCACGTTTTTCTTTCTTTCACTCTTCAATGCCATTGGTACCTTTAATGGTGGACAAGGGAAATTGACTCAATTCTCAACGTACTTTCGTTGTGATGTTGCAACAAGGGGGATGATTTTGGCGAATGAAAAATTGATGAAAAACTCAAATGCATATGAGAAATAACGATTGAATTGGTAAATTTGAACGACAAACACTTTTAGGGGTTGTAAATTTGCAGTAGGTCTTTAAGATCGAATTATAACGCATTTGCAAAAACGACAAATTACAAGAAATCACGTTTTCTTTTCTTTCACTCTTCAATGCCACTGGTATCTTTAATGGTGAACAAGGGAAAATGACTCAATTCTCAACGTACTTTCGTTGTAATGTTGCAACAAGGGGGATGATTTTTTGGGAATGAGAAATTGACGAAAAACTCAAATTTCATATGAGAAATAACGATTGAATTGGTAAATTCGAACGACAAACACTTTTAGGGGTTGTAAATTTGCAGTACGGTCCTTAAGATCGAATTATAACGAATTTGCAGAAAAGATAAATGACAAGAAATCACGTTTTTCTTTCTTTCACTCTTCAATGCCACTGGTATCTTTAATGGTGGACAAGGGAAAATGACTCAATTCTTAACGTGCTTTCTTTGTAATGTTGCAACAAGGGGGATGATTTTGGCGAATGAAAAATTGATGAAAAACTCAAATTTCATATGAAAAATAACGATTGAATTGGTAAATTCGAACGACAAACACTTTTAGGGGTTGTAAATTTGCGGTACGATCTTCAAGATCGAATTATAACGAATTTGCAGAAACGACAAATGACAGAAATCACGTTTTTCTTTCTTTCACTCTTCAATGCCACTGGTATCTTTAATGGTGAACAAGGGAAAATGACTCAATTCTCAACGTACTTTCTTTGTAATGTTGCAACAACTGGGATGATTTTTGCGAATGAAAAATTCATGAAAAACTCAATTTTCATTTCAGAAATAACGACTGAATTGGTAAATTCGAACGACAAACACTTTTAGGGGTTGTAAATTTGCGGTACGATCTTCAAGATCGAATTATAACGAATTTGCAGAAACGACAAATGACAGAAATCACGTTTTTCTTTCTTTCACTCTTCAATGCCACTGGTACCTTTAATGGTGGACAAGGGGAAATTGACTGAATTCTCAACGTACTTTCGTTGTAATGTTGCAACAAGGGGGATGATTTTTCGGCAATGAAAAATTAACGAAAAACAAATTTCATATGAGAAATAACGATTGAATTGGTAAACTCGATCGACAAAGTTTTTATTAGAAAAAAAAACAAAAAAAAAAAAAAACAATTACCCTAAAAATCGTATAAAATAGAAAAAAGCAAAACGCCAACAATAATTATATTTAAAAAGATAATCGTCAAAAATTGTATAACTAGCTTCACCCCTAAAAAATGGAACTTGACAGATTTCTTTCGACTAATGTTCATCGACTCTGAAGAAAAATCCGATAAAGTCCAAAGTTTATTTTCGAATTTGATGTAAAAAAAAAAAAAAAAACGAAAATCATAATCGTTGTTGGTTCGCAAACGATCATCTATAATTATTTCATCGTGCGCAGCAATTTTTGAGTCGAGAGAAAAAAAAAAGCAAAGAGAAGAATAAGAACGTACTTTAATGATCCGTATCCACGGACGTGGGGATCGCGGTCGCGCGAGAGAAAAAGGAGATCCCGGCGAAGACGCCGGAGATACATGTCCCTCCCCGTCGCCGTGGGGTGGCCTTGTGAGAGCTCTTGTCGCGGGGCACGAAATAATCATATAACAACACACGACTGACTGCATAGCTGCATACCGTAATGCATTCTATCTCTCTTTCTCTTTTTCTCTCGCTCTCTCTCTCTCTCTCTTTTGAGGAGATCTTTCGCGCGAAGCCGCGAGACTCAAGACTCGTCTTGGCGTAGATGAGAACATTTTTTTAAGTGTAAAAAAAACTATCTATGTATTTATGACAGAAAGAATAAAGCGTAGAGAGGAAAAACGAAAAATCGAGACGAGAAATGGTCGTCTATGGAAAGAAAGAAAAAAAATAGAAAAATTAATTTAGAAAAAAGAGGCTCATATGCAAAATTTTCGTTTTTTGTGTCTGAGGTCGCCCCTGAGCGTTTTCCCCATTATTGTCATTTTTTTTTGTCAAGTTCCAGGTTATTATACTCAGGAGATTACTTCCTCCATTATTTTTTCATCTTTCCGGGTTAAAAAGCTCTCGTCAATGAGGAATCTCTCTAAGCGACTAGACGGTGGTGTAAGTGTGCCCGTTCGAATTTTTGTAAATTTCCTACGGGAAACATGCACTTTATTATTACGTAGATATGCTCACGTGGCGAACATGTATTTATATATATATATAATATGAGCGTAGGAGTTAGGATTACCTGTAACGAGAAAGATGTACATAGTACATAGTAGTTAATACACGGGTATGTATATATATATGTAAATGCTGTGAGAGAAAGAGGGGGTTGGAGGGCGAAGGAAAAGATCTGAACTGATCGCTTGTAAAGTGTCATACGTTCGAGCGTACGTACCTCGTACCTCGGTTGATTTATAGACGGCGATAAAGAGCCTGAACACCTCTAAGGATATCGTCGTATTTACTGTATTTATGTACACGGGACATTACGTGCCAACTTAGAAGTCCTGACCCCCCCGAGAATTTTCGATCTGTATTGAAAAAAAGGGGGAAAAAAAAACGAGAAAATGTTTAAGGTCTGGAACGATTTTTTAAAACGGACAGAATGATAATCTTACTGCTATCATAAAGCTGGTGGGTTTGTAGGTTTGTAGGTTTGTTCGAACGCGATAATCTCAGGAAATAGTTGTCCGATTTGGAAAATTCTTTTTGCACTAGATAGCCCGTTTATTCAGGAAAGTTTTAGGCTATATAACTTTACGATATGACCCTAATCTAACTATTTTACTAGTCTACTAATATATCTAGATTATACTGAAGTAAAGCTGGATAGTTTGTTTGTTTAAACGCGCTAATCTCAGGAAGTACTAGTCCGATTTGAAAAATTCTTTTTGCATTAGATAGCCCGTTTATTCAAGAAGATTTTAGATTATATAACTTTACGCTATGATCCTAATCTAACTATTTCACTAGTCTACTAATATATCTAGATTATACTAAAATAAAGCTGGAGTGTTTGTTTGTTTGAACACTGTAATCTCAGGAAATACTAATCCAATTTGAAAAATTCTTTTTGCATTAGATAGCCTGTTTATTCATGAAGGTTTTAGGCTATATAACTTTACGCTATGACCCCAATCTAACTATTTTACTAGTTTACTGATATATCTAAATTATACTAAAATAAAGCTGGAGAGTTTGTTTGTTTGAACGCGCTAATCTCAGGAAATGCTTGTCCGATTTGGAATTTTTTTTTTGCATTATATAGCCCGTTTATTCAGGAAGGTTTTAAATTATATAATTATATGCTGTGACCCTGAGAAGCGGCGGCGGGGGCGCGTTGAATCGGGGGGTCGGAAATTGCGAGTGAAACCGCGGGGCACAGCTCGATAAGTGATAATCAAATTGATTAAAGAAAAAGGAAACCACTCAAACTAAAAACTCGCACGTTGCTTCCTCATTAATTTATCTCCCTCGCAAAGCTTTTTCATCTATAAAAAAGCCAAAATTGAGAAAATAACTAGCTCATGGAGGAAAGTTCTCTAATTTGTATGTTTTTTTCTTTCTTCATTAACAAAACAATTTCATAAATCACGAAACGTACGGAAAATAGGATCGTTTTCTCGTTGCAATTCCAAATTCCACTTTGCACCTCTCCGGTCTCTCGCGAAGTTGCATTCTACTGCATTGCAGTGTTGCACACGATGCGTTGAAGTTCACTGCGCCGATCTGCAAGCTCCCGTGTCCAATCCCCGCATATATCTGCACTTGGGCTCTTTGTTAACAAGAAAGAAAAAAAAATAACATTCCCGGACAACCAAAAGTTGTGTTTTTTCCTTGCAAGGATTAGATCAAGACTCGTTGAATCGAGGGAATATTTTCGCCACCCTCGAGTAACCGTTTACATTTATCGAATTTTTTTCTCCTTATCGATTTTTCTTACCCTCATATCCCCTCCTACCGCCGCCGCACAATTGCTATTCCTTCGTAGACTCTGTTCTCCGTATAATTTCGTACTAGTGGTGCACATACCGTTAAGACCGCGTGTCCCGAGGGTCTATTTCGGTCGTCTTGGAGGTCGTCGTCGTCGTCGTCGGCGTCGTCGTCTCGTGCGAGCATTTATCCATGCACTCGGGCAAAATATATCCTCTTCATCGCCGAATATTTAACCACTAATACGTTACACAAATGGATATTTCTTTTCCAGTCAATTTAGTGGTCAAAACTTTCCGACAAATTGTCCGAAAGATTTCGGAGTAACTTTGTGAAAATTGCACGTAAATTTTCATTGAGCCTCCCGCATCAATGAATAATTTAATATTCAATTATTTATTGACATAGCTCCAAAAGAAATTACTTGGATTCCACGCTGATTTAACGAATCTCAATTTACTCGAGCGACGATTTTGTTTTTTGTTCGAAGCGTTCCGAGGGGGTTGTAAAAATGAGTAAAAAAAAATAACAAGAAACATCTATTTCACTTCTTTTTTTTTAAATATATTGTATAAAATGGCTTTGGCCGCGTGTGGTGAGATTCCGTATGGGGAAATACTGGCGAGCGTGTCTAGAGTCAATTAAACCGATGCACACCTGAACAGGCCGGCTAAATCGATATTGAACGCCAGGGCCAGGTGCAACAAACTCCAACGCGTGATCTCGCCACCGTGCGGGGCGACCCTCTCTCTTCATCTCCCTCAATTTTTACCTGCTCCGGTGTCTCTCGTCCCTTTTTTTTCTTCTTTTTCTTCTTCTTTTTTTTTCCTTCCTTTCGTTCATACAATGTTGTACGGAATATGAAAGGAACGGCGTAAATTAACGCCTTTGCGGAATGTTTGTGACTGTTAAAATGGCGCGAGGTGTCGCTTGAATCATCCGACGGAATTGTTATGAAATAAAGGATATATTCGAGACTAGTTGTGCTTTGAAAATTTGGATTATATATCTGTTTCATAGGCATTTATGAGCGCGTAACGAAATCTCATTAATTGTAAATACCTTTCGGGAATTGTGTGGAAATATAAAAGGACCAGTTACTAAAAAATTAACCGGCGCCGCCGTCGTTCCTTAGGGTCATAGCGTGCAAGTTATGTAGCCTAGAGCCTTCCTGAAGAAATGGGCTATTTAATAAAAAAAGAATTTTTCAAATAGAATTAGTATTTCCCGAGATTAGCGCGTTCAAACAAACAAACTCTACGGCTTTATTATAGTATCGTATAGATATATTAGTTGGGTAGTAAGATAGTTAGATTAGGGTCATACCGTGAAGTTATATAGTCTAAAGCCTTCCCAAATAAACGGGCCATCCAATGCAAAAATAATTTTTCAAATCGCACTAGTATTTCCCGAGATTAGCGCGTTCAAACAAACACCCTCTCCGACTTTATTATAGTAAGAACGGGTATATTAGTAGAGTAATAAGATACTTAGATTATTGTCATAGCGTGAAGTTATATAGCTTAAAGCCTTCCCAAATAAACGGGCCATCTAATGCAAAAATAATTTTTCAAATCGCCCTAGTATTTCCCGAGAGTAGCGCGTTCGAACAAACATACAAACTCTCCAGCTTCATTATAGTAGTAAGATAAATACTTTCTTTCGTTAAAAACGAAAGAAAAAATAAATAAAACACAATTTCGTACTTTTTCCAAGACTCGTACGATCAGTAAATCGTTGTGCGATGTAATATTCCTCGTCATACTTACGATTAATGACCGATGGAGTTAGAGATGCGCTGTACAAAGATTTAGAGACCCCAGAGACGTCAAGTATCAGCTCCGGAGAAAAGCAGCAGCAAAATACATAAATAAATAAATAAAAAAGATCATATACATACATACACATATATATAAACGGTCGTAGTTCAAACAGTATGCGATAGAAACATCGGTGCATGAATGGCAGATAGGGGTATCGTATAGAGAAGTCCTCTGTGTAATACTTAACGCGCTATATAAACCTTAAAGGATCGTTCAAACATAATTCTCATACATTTATGGATGTTTGACTGAAGATACATTTGTAGCCATTATATTCAACCGAAGAAAAAAAAAAAAAAAAAACTACAGGAAAGATTACGAGAGAGAAAAAGAAACGCTCAGCATCCGATAAAGGGAGAGAAAAACTCTTCAATACTCCTATATATACAGTGTGACAATTATAAGGTGGCCATGTATTTTTTACCGCTTTGGCGTTAAAAAATCGGGGAGTTCAAAAAGCGATTTCCTAAGGATTTTGGATGCGCTTATCGAAAAAAAATATGTCGCTGATGCGAGACGTACCATTCTTGGGTAACGAGAAATTTTTTTTCGAAAAAAATATAAAAAATGCTTTTTTATTTTGGAACAATAAAGTTCATTCAATTCTGTACACGAAACACTGGTCGCAAACTCGTTTCAAGGTTTTTATCGTGGAGAAAAAAAATGTTGAACTTGCATATTTTGTGAGTGTATCCGTCTTTAATTTCGAGAACGGTAGAACAACTACAGCAGTAGTCATGTTGGATCACGTAGTATCTGTTTGATTTCACGTCCGTCGGAGAGTGAGGTTCAGAAGGCCATGACTATCACGACGAGAAGTGACATAATGCTGAAACTTGGATCCGAAGAAAATTAAATACAGCAAGACCGGGCAAACGTAGCTCGACCGATTCTTTTCTGATTAACGATAGCCGTCGTATCTTTATCGAATAATTATGAAAGATCATTCGGCATCGTTGATCAGTGAAGGTGAGGTAAAGTTACGTTCGTCTTATCTTAAATAATTTTTTTTCGCGTGAATCTAAGGTTTTCGGGCATCGGTCCATCGCGCTTTTACAAGGCACGTTCACTGCAAAATGTCCGGTTTGTCAGTGGTTTTCGTCGCCTTTTAAACAATGCCCATGAAGTGAAACGTCTCCGTGCATGGAAACCTTGTCCATACAAAATTACATAAAGCGAGACGGCGAACGTAACTCGACCGATCCTTTTTTCATTAACCATATCTCATCTCGATCGAATCGTTTTAAGACCATTCTGAACACTAATTTTACAACCATTCCTAAGACCAATGTTGGTCTTAAAACTAGTCTTCGGAGTTGTCTTAAAACTAGTCTTGAAAATGATCTACAAAATTTAATTTAATTTCCTACAAAAAAGGTCCTATCGACCAAATTGCTTGTCTACGTATATATAAATGTATGTAGAAGATAAAATGGAAATAACGTGAGAACGAATGAATTAATCGTGTATATGTACTCGTTGTTCTTTGCAATAGAAGTTGGCTCGCGAGTGACTAAATCGAAACTGCATACGGTTTTGTGCACAACGCTCAACGTACGATATGTTTTATTCACCGTTTGGCATCGATCCGTCCGGTGCCACAAGGTTTAGTCGTCTAGCAATTGCCTTGATGTCCATCGACAAACGCTCAAAACGGCGTTATTTTCTTTTATTTCAATCGTCCGTTTGTTTTTTCCAGATTAATATCACTCGAGAATTTTGGAAAATCGCAAAATTTTGTTTTATATATCAAAATACTATATAAATATATATATACATAAAAATAAAATATATATATAAAAAATGATATATCAAAATACCATGAACTTTTAAAATCTCTGATTACCCACTATTTCCATTTTTGCCTAGCAGCCCCTCTCGCTCCTAGCACGACTGAAAAAACTTTAAACGCGTTTACCTCGAAACCACGTTTTTATTTTTTTAACCGGGCGAGAAACATAAGTCGAAGAAATTTTTTTCGAGTTACTTTACCGCCCGATAAGATTCGGCAAAAATTTAAATTACCTTATGTTTATTTATGCGAAATAAAGGGTTGGTTAAATTTCATTATTTCCCGTTATTCCCCAGCAAACCTGACTCCTGGAGTATTGTTTTACTCACGAGTGCACTATATATGTATATGGCGAGTATGTATAAAGCGTGTCGTATTATCGTTGGTCGTATCGGATGTTGAGTTCGACGATGGTAAAAGGGTTCCATGCGTTATACGAAGGACCAAGTTACACGAAAAATAGTCCGTTGTTTCTTTTTTTTTTTAAACTCTTTATACTCCCTTTTTTTCTTCCTCGCGTCATTTTTGTTTTCTTTTTTCTACGCTGCCGTTTATCCGGAGAGATTCGCTGACACCGTAAAGAGTTCATCGGCGGAGAGAACGGGAGGACGGATAAATGAGAGGGCGAACCTTTTTTTTTGAGGGTGACTGCTGGCTGTTACCGTTCTTCCCGTACACCGTATGTTCACGAATCCCAACGGGAGTATCCGTATCCTATCCTAAAACTACATCTACGTATAGTTTTTTTCGTATCGGTCACGGTGGACCCTGACAATCTACTTGTCTCTCGTTCTTTTGTTTTTTTTTTTTTTTTCCCAAGTAACTAAACTTTCTGAGATTGATCCGAATCTATTTATATACGACGATGTGCAAAATTAGTTTGAGAATCTGTTGAAATGATTTTTCCATCATTTGGTTACTGATCCACTGAGCGAGTTTGGGACAAAGGCCGAAAAAATAGGCTTTTTTGGAGATTTTTTTTCGGGAAAACTACAAAATAAATCGAGATTATAAAATAGGGTATTTATCATACCCATAAGTGGCTATGTACAATAATTTTTTTGAAGCTATTAATTTCAAAATGGCGGCTGTGCAGCATTTTTGCGATGACGTGTCCGTTTTTGTTGGCCGGAAATATAACTCAGACAATTTTCAACAAATTTACTTGGAATTTTGAATATATCTTTAAAAATACATTCTCTATGGAAGATTTTTCGATATATTGATTTTTGGCTAAATGGCGCACTTCTAAAGTGAAAAGTCAAAAATTGGATTTAAAAAATCGTCAGAAAATTGTCAATAACAATTGAACTATGCAATATAACCAAAAAAATCCTGTGCGATTCTATGGACAATGTGTTTTTAAAGATATATTCAAAATTTCGAGTGAATCGGTTGAAAATTGTCTGAGTCACGTTTCCTCTCAACAAAAACGGAGGCGTCATCGCAAAAACGCTACACAGCCACGATTTTGAAATTGATCGCTTATAAAAACAATTTTCGACCGATTCACTTGAAATTTTGAATATATCTTTAAAAATACATTGTCTATGAAAGTGCTTAGGATTTTTTGCAATATATTGATTTTTGGCAAAATGGCGCACTTCTAAAGTGAATAGTGAAAAATTTGCTTTAAAAAATCGTCAGAAAATTGTTAATAACAAATGAACTATGCAATATAAACAAAAAAATCCTACGCACTTCCATAGACAATGTATTTTTAAAGATTTATTGAAAATTTCAAGTGAATCGGTTGAAAATTGTCTGAGTTATGTTTACGGCTAACAAAAACGGAGACGTCATCGCAAAAACGCTGCACAGCCACGATTTTGAAATTGATCGCTTAAAAAAACAATTTTCGACCGATTCACTTGAAATTTTGAATATATCTTTAAAAATACATTGTCTATGGAAGTACGCAGGATTTTTTTCGATATATAGATTTTTGGCAAAATGGCGCACTTCTAAAGTGAAAAGTGTAAAATTTGCTTTAAAAAATCGTCAGAAAATTGTTAATAACAAATGAACTATGCAATATAAACAAAAAAATCCTATGCACTTCCATAGACGATGTATTTTTAAAGATTTATTAAAAATTACAAGTGAATCGGTTGAAAATTGTCTGAGTTACGTTTCCGGCCAACAAAAACGGAGAGGATATCGCAAAAACACTGCACAGCCACCATTTCGAAATTGATCGCTTATAAAAACTATTTTCGACCGATTCACTTGAAATTTTGAATATATCTTTAAAAATACATTGTCTATGAAAGTGCGCAGGATTTTTTTCGATATATTGATTTTTGGCAAAATGGCGCACTTCTAAAGTGAAAAGTGAAAAATTTGCTTTTAAAAATCGTCAGAAAATTGTTAATAACAAATGAACTATGCAATATAAACAAAAAAATCCTACGCACTTCCATAGACAATGTATTTTTAAAGATATATTGAAAACTTCAAATGAATCGGTTGAAAATTGTCTGAGTTATGTTTCCGGCCGCCAAAAACGGAGACGTCATCGCAAAAACGCTGCACAGCCGCCATTTTGAAATTGATCGCTTCAAAAAAATGATTGTATACAGTCGCTGATATGTATGATAAATACCCTATTTCCTAATATCGATTTATTTTGTAGTTTTTCTGAGAAAAAAAATCCCCAAAAAAGCCTATTTTTTCGGCCTCTAGAGTGGCCCAATCCGTTAAAAACAAAATAAAAATTTCATTAAAAATCGTCTGACACGTGTTTTTCACCCTCGTCCCAGCATACAAAAAAAGTCTCCCGTTGAAGTGACGAACGAACATTGTTGGAAATTTCGTCATTTACGTTTATATATGCATTTTTATAGTGCAAGTGGCCCGTGGTATAACATTGCTCTCGCTATAGTTCTCGATATAGTTGCTCATTCATGAATAATTTATAAACTCATCGGGTACCGGGCGCGCAGCGTGTCTGGCCCGGCGTCTATTGGTTAAAGTTCGAAATTATTCCATTTAACCGGCCCGTCGAATAGGGAATTCGACAGAGGAATCAGAAACAAAAGTTCGCGCGGGTTTGGAACTGTGCGAGAGCGAATTCTGATAGTTGCGAAACGTTTAAAAAAACAAACCGTCCGCAATCCCGAAGAGACGTGATACTTTTCGTTATTTCACTATTTTCTCTCTTCGCCCCCCACCCCCAAGTCCAGGCGACCAATCGCTAACCCATTTTCATTAGAATCAAAATGATAAGTCTGAACGTCGAAATTCGACGCTGTCCAAAGTCCGAGACGTATTTAATAGAAAATCTAAATAAGAAGAAAGAAAAAAAAACGAAGACAGGTTCACACGTCCGCGAATAAGCGTAACACGTGTACGAATTGAAATCCGATGATGTAATGGCCGATGGTTTAGTCTTTGCCGAAGGGGAGGTAAAAATAATGGCGCGTCTCTCTTGGCGCGGAGACGAAAAGAGACGCGACCAGAGAAGCCCGTAGATGGTTCGAAAACCAGCTGGAGAGTAGTCCATTAAGTTCGCGACTCCTATAACTCGCATTACACTCTCCGTTGTCCGCGTTTCCCGCTGTTGCCTATAAACCATACACACATCCGTTTAACTGACAAAGAAAAGGGTCCAAGCTTGTGTTATTAAAGACCTTGAGGAAAGTGGATTACGCCCTTTTAGTTCGTTTAGTTGTTGGCGTATAGTTGGAAAGGAACATGTAGCCAGCCATCACTCTCTTGTTGGGCAGTGTTGAATAGCTGTACCACGGCTGCAGACAAAAGAAGAGGCTGATACGTTGAAGTCCGCCGGAGTTCTAGGCAAAAAACTAGGATAGACTTAGATGGCACTTGACTTCTTCGCGAGCTCTTCTCTTTCTCTTTGTCTCTCTCGTCATCAACTCTCGTTTCCCATATGACGGCCGGGCCCTTCCGAGTCATCCGGTACCGATGCGAGTTGGAGAACGACCAGATAAATCGTCAAGTGAAACTTGTTAGACATATGGATAAGACGTTCCTCGCGATTTCAGCATCGCCGAGCCTTTTATCGATGAACATGGTTGACTGAAACGGGCCGGGACAGAAAAGTAACGCGGTAACTTTGTTGATATTTACATTTGACAATGGCTCAATGCTCCACGATAGACACGAACCTTCCAAAATGATTGGTGGATCATGAATCGTGACAGGCATATTTTTATCCCACAGTAGCCGTTTGAAGGTCAAGTACATTTGTTGTTGTCGATTCACGATCTGACTTTGGATCGTGGATCGACAACAACAAATGTATTTGACCTTCATCTACGATACAAAGTCAGAGCGTGGAACGACAATAACAAATGTATTTGACCTTCAAAAGGCTACTGCCATGATCCACCAATCATTTGATACAAATAACAAACGATCAACGATTTCGGGCCAGGAATAAATATGGCCACGCACTGTCTCGCAGCGTAGATTCCATGAAATTCTGCAACTCTTCTGCCCCCCCCCCCCCCCCCCCCCCCCGGAAGTCCGACCGTAACAGAGAGTGCGGAAAAAGGAGAGAATATATACGGCATCATCTTACTCCACGGACGTTTAATACACTTAAATAGTAAAATACGATACAACATAGATATAATAATTATATGTATTTATTCAGGCCGAGGAGAGAGAGCAGATGTCAGATTGCGTATACGTATAAATTCAGCCAGACCGGAAAGTGCACTGAACTTGAGGCAGAGAAATTCCCAAGGCTCTGCTAATGTATGTTGCCCCTGTGCATGAGTGAAATACACACAGAGATTCGTGTGTGTAACCGATGATTATTAGTAAGCGATGAATCTCCAACACATGTACCATCGACCATTTTTTATTATTATTGAGTATCGAATGTGTCCTTGTCGACAGGCATTCATCCTCACTCGTCGATTTTTCGTATTCCAACGACTATGAAACAATTATTTGCCCCGTTTTTTCGACTACCCAGTGGAAAAGGGATGAAATTGAAAGTAGTCGCGAACCCCGGATAGCCAGACGACAAAAATCATGTGTTCCATATCCGGAACACTTGGAAATCGTGACCAAAGGAATGGACAATGGATGACGGATCGTCGAATAGATCATTAAGGTAGCAGTCTGGTAACTCAAGCCGATTTTCATGTCTTTTTTGGAGGGCGTTTTTTTGTAGGAAAATAAAAATGAATCGTTTTGGATATTTATGATGTTTTTATTTACATATTAAAGATACAAACAATTTTTTTATTTGTTATTTAATAGCTTATTATTATTATTATTATTGATCGAAGTTGGCACCTCGAAAAAAAAGCGTGTGGGGGGCCCCGGTGATTTTGGCTCTTGATGTTATCTGAAATCAAAAATTCTTGATAATTCTTAATCAATAGACATGTCATTCTAGTCGGAACTACTGAAGTTAAATTTCATGATAAAATAACAAAATGGCTGACTTTGGAAAAAAGTTTTTTTTTTTAAGTTAGCCATTTTGTTATTTATCCATGAAATTTAACTTCAGTAGTTCCGACTAGAATGACATGTCTATTGATTAAGAATTATCAAGAATTTTTGATTTCAGATAACATCTAGAGCCAAAATCACCGGGGCCACCCACGAGCTTTTTTTTCGAGGTGCCAACTTCGATCAATAATAATGATAATAACAAACTATTAAATTTTTTCGAAAATTTTTTTTCTGTATCTTTAATATGTGAATAAAAATATCCTAAATATCCAAAACGATTCATTTTTATTTTCCTACAAAAAAACGCCCTCCAAAAAAGAGATGAAAATCGGCTCAAGTTACCAGACTACTACCTTAAGGGGTTATACGCAGTTGGAAATTTCAAAAAATCGATTTTATTTTTATTGCATTTTCGGAATGTACATATATTTGAGTATATTCTCGGAAAATTTCAAATCGATCCGGCAAATATTCTTGGAGATACAGGCATATTTGTAAGGACGCTCGATGCGTTACAAAGTAGGCGGCCTAAACTTTGAACGCGTTTTTCTCATAACGGTGTTTTCAAAGTCGGTGAGCACGATTTCTCAAAAACGGCTGAACCGATCGGTCTGCAATTTTAACCCAACCTTCTCAGATATATTCTTCAGGTATTGATCGAAGGAATAAGATCTCCGATAACTTGAAGTTTTTTCCCGGCCGTAATCTTTTCGTACATCATTTTTCAGGTCCTATTTTTCGAAAATTCTAGAGTGTCCTGACCCCTTAAGTCAACATGTTTAATTAAGCTTTTTCCGTCCAAGTACTTTTCCCTCGGTCTTCGTTGGCTCTTTTTACGTTTACCCTCATTTAATTAATCCTATTCGTTCACGAACTTACTTCCGGGTGTTCCTTTAGTGGATTCCCTGTTCTCATAAGTATTCTCCCCTGTTGCTCGCCACTGGCACACCCTGTCCCGAGAACAATCAATAAGGGTGCAACGACCTTACCTTATTTTTCGGTACAAATTCATCGTTTTTTCTTGCTCGACTAACGAATAATGCGACGGAAACATCAAAAATTCGATGTTAAATTAACGCGAAGAATAACGTAAACGTTTTAACCCCCTGAAATCAGTGGTTTTTTTTTCCAATTACAGCATTGCGCGTTGCGCCTGCGGCCGGATGAACGATGGGAGGGGAATTGCGATTGAGCAAGGGAAAGAGAATAAAAACCTGACTCGATCCTCGAATAGAATATCGCACAAAAACACATCAAGCAGCGACAGGATTATCAACGAAAAAAAAATAGAATAAAAATGAAAAAACAACGATCAAACATCTTGAAGACGGGTTGAGAAACGGACAGTGCGGATATTACATTATTCCCACTTATCTATCTATTATTTTAATAAGCATCATTTTGAGGGAAGGGTATAACCGGTCAATGACCGTTCGCAATTAGAGAATATCAGCAGAGATAAATTTCTTGCCTATAATTGGAGATGAAAACTAATCCTAGTCGTCGACTATGGCGATGCCAAGGGGAAATTCATTTCCCAGAGGATCGTTAGAAGATTTTCGGGAAAGGCAATTAAGTGAGACAGGGGTCGAGTAACGCCCGGGACCGCGTTCTTTTCATAGTTTGACCATTATTCTTCGTCGTAAATTCATAATATACCGACTATAAAAAAAAAGAAAAAAAAAAGGATGACCCAAGAATCATTTGCCCGAGACAAGTTATATTTATCCGACACTGAAGGTAGATTTTTCGTTCACTCCTTTCCAATTTCGTTTCGTCATAGAACTTTCATCCTCGTGGAGAATCATTTTTTTCTCTCTCTTTCTTCCAACCATTCGTGCAGGAATCGACACTTTGAGGGGTGGGAAGCGAACTAGAGGAATCGAAAATAGGGAATAAATAGGAAAGGGTCGTGAAAGCCTTAAGGGCGGAAATAGGGTTAGGACAGCGTTTTCTCAATGATTTTCATGAATTTTTTTATAGTATAAAAAATTAATATAATTTATTGAAACTTTGAGAATATCTCAACGTATATTTAAGTATATACTATAAAATTTGAGAATATCTTATACGTATATTTAAGTATATACTATAAAATTTTTATACATATATTCAAGTATATACTATAAAATATTAGCCATCCCATATTGCAGGTCACAATCAGACTCAGCGTTTTGCGTACATTCTGGAAGCCGCAATTTTCATCCGAAATCCAAACGAGGTTGGAATTTACTTTTATTATATGTCTCTCTTCTATATGAACCTAAATGCTATAAAAAAAATAGAAAATGGAATTTTTTACAGGGGTCAAAACAAAAAAGCATGATTTTTTGCCATTTTTTACAACTTTAATTGCAAATAAAAAATTATTTTAAATAATGATAATATTCTGATTTTAGGTTAATATAGAGCGCAATACTATGAAGAAAGTAACTGCCAATTTTCAAAACGATTAGTTGAAAACTTTTCAAACTAGCGTGTACGCAAGTTCGAAAAAAGTTGTTTTCAGAAAAACGCGTTTGAAAAAATAGTACCAAGAAAAACAAGCAATATGGGGTCGCTAATATTTTATAGTATATACTCAAATAGATATATAAAAAATTTATAGTATATACTTCAATATATGTATAAAATATTCTCAAAGTTTCAATAAATTATATTCATTTTTTATACTATAAAAAAATTCATGAAAATCATTGAGAAAACCCTGTCCTAACACTATTTCCACCCTTAATGGCTTATAACAATAGAACGAGTCGGAAGTTTCATTTAAAATTTTGGGAACATATTTTTCAATAGTTTTAGTAACAATTTATGAAATTAAAGGGGGAAATAGGGTTAAGACAGCGTTTTCTCAATGATTTTCATGAATTTTTTTATAGTATAAAAAATGAATATAATTTATTGAAACTTTGAGAATATTTTATACATATATTTAAGTATATACTATAAAATTTTTGAAGAATTTTCTTGAAAAACACCGGGGATATTAGCGACCCCATATTGCAGGTCATCAGACTCAGCATTTTGCGTACATTCTGGAAGCCGCAATTTTCATCTGAAATCAAACGAGGTTGGAATTTACTTTTATTATATGTCTCTCTTCTATATGAACCTAAATGCTATAAAAAAAATAGAAAATGGAATTTTTTACAGGGGTCAAAACAAAAAGCATGATTTTTTGCCAGTTTTTACAACGTTAATTGCAAAACAAAAAATTATTTTAAATAATGATAATATTCCGATTTTAGGTTCATATAGAGCGCAATACTATGAAGAAAGTAACTGCCAATTTTCAAAACGATTGGTTGAAAACTTTTTAAACTAGCGTGTACGCAAGTTAAAAAAAAGTCGTTTTCAGAAAAACGCGTTTGAAAAAATAGTACCAAGAAAAACAAGCAATATGGGGTCGCTAATATTTTATAGTATATACCTAAATATATGTATAAAAATTTTATAGTATATACTCAAATATATGTATAAAATATTCTTAAAGTTTCAAAAAATTATATTCATTTTTTATACTATAAAAAAATTCATGAAAATTATTGAGAAAACGCTGTCCTAACCGTATTTCTCCCCGTAATGACTTATATCAATAGAACGAGTCGGAATTTTCATTTAAAATTTTGGGAACATATTTTTCAGTAGTTTAACTAACAATTTATGAAAGAAAAAAAAAATCGATTTTTTGAACCGTCTAACCCTATTTCCTCCCTTAAGAGTTGAAGCCACTCTAGAGGCCGAAAAAATAGGCTTCTTTGGGGATTTTTTTTCAGCAAAACTGCGAAATAAATCGAGTATTAAAAATAGGGTGTCTATCATACATATCAGTGACTGTATACGATAATTTTTTTGAAGCGATTAATTTAAAAATGGCGGCTGTGCAGCGTTTTTCTGATGACGTCTCCGTTTTTGTTGACCGGAAACATAACTCAGACAACTTTCAACCGATTCAATTGAAATTTTCAATATATCTTTAAAAATATATTGTCTATGAAAGTGCCTAAGATTTTTTCGATATATTGATTTTTGGCCAAAAGGCGCCGCTTCCAAAGTGAAAAGTGAAAAATTTGCTTCAAAAATCGTCAGAAAATTGTTAATAACAAATGAACTATGCAATATAAAAAAAAATCCTACGTACTTCCATAGTATTTTCAAAGATATATTGAAAATTTCAAGTGAAGCGGTTGAAAATTGTCTGAATTATGTTTCCGGCCGACAAAAACCGGAGACGGCATCGGAAAAACGCTGTACAGCCGCCATTTTGAAATTAATCGCTTCAATAAAATTATTCTATACACTCACTGATATCTATGATAAACACCTTATTTTGTAATTTCGATTTATTCTGTAGTTCTTCTGAAAAAAAATCCCCAAAAAATCTTATTTTTTCGGCCTCTGGAGTGGTCTAACCGCGTTGAGAACAATTTTTTCCACCCTATAACATCTCCCGGTCCGCGTGATAGGGGTTGATATGAATTTTCTTCATAAATTTTCCAACCATCATTGCGATCAAGCACGTTTCAAATTTATCGGAGTAAAACAAAAGTCAATCATTCACATCGTTCTGTTCCAAAAAGCTTGAAAGAAAATTGAAATGTTGGTATCACAGATAAAACGGCATTATTTTTCCCGTCAATTTGCCAATATATATACTACATATACGCCAAAGAGTCAACGTCCTACGCGCGTGTACTCAAAGTACAATATACGTTAGGCCCTGGCGAGTCGTAATTTCCTGGCGGAGTTTCGCATAACATCGGCGAGTTCGGTCGACACAGGCCTCTCTCATTTTTTTTCTCGCTATCACCGAGACCGCATAAGTCAGCTCGGTCACTCGTTTCTACAAGCGGATTTTCTCCGTACGCTTGGCAAAAAAAAAAAATGTTGACCGATCGAAGTGACAAAAGTCTCCGAACTCGTGACTCATTGCTCACCCGCGTCACTCCCCCATTTTCTCCCTTTTCTCTTCCACCGTGATGAAATAAAAATCGTTCACGTAACTTTGCCGGGATTTTCGTTATTTCGACTTTTTGCTCTTACGCCATTTTGACCGCCACGGATTAATTGACCGCCGGGTTCTGTCATTGTCGAAACCAAAACTTTCAATAAAAAGGCATTTCAAGTTTGTCGCACAAGCCCGTTTATCCTACGCGAAGCTTATTTTATTTATCGGGCTGGAGTACGTAGACAGTCTAGGTGTATAAAATCGATACGAAAAAGAGGTAAATAACGGAGGTAAATAACAATCCGATAGAGAGGAGATGGCGTATAGCCTCGTGTCAGTCTGAGCCCACGCGTAGGTTTCAGAAGCCCTCGCGGAGTTCGCTGCTCCAAGTGGGCTAACGCAGAAATCGAGAGAGGAAAAGAGAGGAAAGAGTCGCAGTGAGAGGGCGAGAGAGGGAAAGTGAGGACGTCGGCCTGACTTAGAATTCGCATCACGTGTCCCTCAAAGCCTCTCTTCACCCGGTGTGGTTCCTTCCTTCATTCTCCACCCGCCCCCGCCTTCGCTCTTTCTCAATCCTCTCATTCACCTCTTCATCCTCCGTGTTCGTTTTCATCTTCATCATAATCGTCGTACACTCCGTTCGTCACGGCGAGCGAGGCTTACGTTCAAATGCCACGCCCTAAACGAGGTTCCCTTTGGGCCCGAGCGCAACGCGCACGATCTAGCGCGCAGGCCCGTAGCGCAAGGCGCACGGTCTAGCGCGCAGGCCCGTAGCGCCTAGCGGACGATCTAGCGCGCAGGCCCGTAGCGCCTAGCGGACGATCTAGCGCGCAGGCCCGTAGCGCATGGCGCGCGCGACGCGCCGAGAACGGGCGAATAGCGAATGACAAAGAGAAAAGGAGTGGGGTAGGCGAGGAGAAGAACGGAGAGGCGATCGGTAGACTCGTCTTTCTATCTTCTTCTCTTTGTTCCTCGCTCCCTCGTCCTCATCGTCATCTTCTTTTTCTTCTTCTTCTTCTGCTTCTTCCTTCTTCCTTCTTCGTTTCTTTTTTACCTCCTCCCTCCTGAGCTCGACCCCACGCGTACTCGCGCGGGATTCGCGAGGGACACCTCGCATTTGAATGGATTTCGTCTGTTTGTATCGCTGACTGCATTCCTCAAGGGCTTGGCATTTCCTGCACGCGTCCTCCAGGCAGCCTTGCCTCGGCGCGCGGTTCGTGCCACGGGTGGGATATCTCGCCTTTTTCAAGGTAACTCTTTTTAGAGGCCTCGGACACCGAAGCCTCCGGTACCCCAAGCGAAGAGACGAGGATCGAGAAGGACATCACTTGATATGGATTTTGTATATGTATATTTATACACACCAGAGATTGTATATTATAAGAGACGTTCAACGGCTTCGCGATATACCTTCTGGAGCGTCATGAATTTTACTGACGCCAGAACGGACACGCGTCCGAAGGACATGATATCGAGGATCGGACGTTGTTTTGTTTTTTGTTTTTTTTTCCAACGAGGCAACCAGGATGCGTTTCGCAAAAAAATCGTGTCTTTTTCATCGTGCACTAGTTTATTAACAGACCTGTCGACGATTTTATTAATTATCGTCCGAAAGAATCAATTCCAATAGTTGTGAGCGTTTTTTTTCTTCTTCTAACTCTGCTGCAACATCCCCCGTAGGCTAATTTTTTTTCTTCTACTTTCTAGGATATTGGAGAATATTTGAAAAATATTACGGATGGATCGACGGATTTTTATGTTGCATTGTTCATTTGTTATTAACAATTTTCTCACGATTTTTTATAGCAAACTTTTCACTTTTCAACTTCAGAAGTGGCGCCATTTGGCCAAAAATCAACATATCGAAAAAATCTTACGCACTTCCATAGACAATATATTTTTAAAGATATATTGAAAATTTCAAGTGAATCGGTTAAAAATTGTCTGAGTTAGGTTTCCGGCCAACAAAAACGGAGACGTCAGATCAAAAACGCTGCACAGCCGCCATTTTGAAATTAATCGCTTCAAAAAAATTATTGTATACAGTCACTGATATGTATGACAAACAACCTATTTTGTAATCTCGATTTATTTTGTCGTTTTTCTGAAAAAAAATCGCAAAAAAGCCTATTTTTTCGGCCTCTCGAGTGGCCTAGCCCCTTAAAAAAAACACGATTGCTCGAGCGAATGATCGATAAATCAGGTAGTGATATATTATTTAAACGTAAAATTGATACGTTCTCATTCGAGACGCGGATAATGACATCGTAAAAAATCTTTGCTCATATGTCAGTGAACGTTGAGTGAAATAATGAGGCATCAGGACCCTCGAGTCGTTAAAATAAAAATAACAATAAACGAAGCGAATGAATGATCGATAATACGCACCGATATAAATCACGAAAACTCGTTTTATCATATTTTATTACCTCGCCATCGTTGTGACGAAAATCGAGGCAATTGTCCATCCGTGTGTGCGTGTGTGGGTTTGTGTGTTTTTGTACGTGTACGATTACGTAAATTGTAATCGGTAATTTTGGAAGAGACGGCTGGACACTTTGTCGAACTTGATTTTCAAGAATGAACGCAAAATAAAAAATAAAACGTCTGGTAAATGTTCTCGTTTGCGATCGGACATTTTTTCAGAGACGACGTCGACGACGGTACGAATTTTATTTATAAAGAAAAAACTCGATGGATTAGCCAATCCTTTTTTGGCAATTTTGTGTTTATCCCTGTATCCGACGATTTATAAAGAAATTTTTACTATACAAAAATCCTGGCGAGGATTAAAATATTTTTTTCAACTTCCGGCTTTTCAAATCATAATATATTCCCGACGCCTACGATGAAATGCACGTCAAGAATCCATAATTGACGATTTACCGTTCGGTTATAAATATCTATGTGCGAGAGGTTTCGAGCTGGGTCATCAATTTATTTAATTTTTTTCGCTCTTTGACGAACGATCGCCAATGATTTTGCATCTCTAATAAAATCTCGATATTATTATATTTCCTCGTTCGAAGAGTGCTTTCGGAGTGTGTGTTCTCGATGGAGGATAAACCGATAAACACGTGTCCGCACCCCTCACGACCGCAGACTCCATATCGATCGAATCTCTCTCTCTCTCTCGAGTGTTAATATCCACTACAGTCTCTCCCACGATCTACGAAGAGCCTTTATCTACGGGATAGATAAAGTTAATATCCGCGAGAGTATTTCAAAAGTTGCTAGAATTTTCTCGAGCCCGTCGATACACTTTATCGCGGAAGCAAATTTGCAGTTTAATTTTACTTATTTTCTTTTGTTTTAGCGCTAGCCCATTCAAATACCATTTAAACGGGATAAGCCACTCTAGAGGCCGAAAAAATTGGCTTTTTTGGGGATTTTTTTTCAGACAAACTACAAAATAAATCGAGATTATAAAATAGGGTGTTTATCATACATATCAGTGACTGTATACAATAATTTTTTTGAAGCGATTTATTTCAAAATGGCGGCTGTGCAGCGTTTTTCCGATGCCGTCTCCGTTTTTGTTGGCCGGAACGATAACTCAAACAATTTTCAACCGATTCACTTGAAATTTTGAATATATCTTGAAAAATATATTATATATAGAAGTACGGAGGATTTTTTTTTTATATTGCATAGTTCATTTGTTATTAACAATTTTCTGACGATTTTTTAAAGCAAATTTTTCACTCTTCACTTTAGAAGTGCGCCATTTTGCCAAAAATCAATATATTGACAAAAATCCTATGCACTTCCATACACAATGTATTTCTAAAGTTATATTCAAAATTTAAAGTAAATCGGTTGACAATTGTCTGCGTTATGTTTCCGGCCAACAAAAACGGAGACGTCATCGCAAAAACGCTGCACAGCCGCCATTTTGTTATTAATCGCTTCGGAAAAATTATTGTATATAGTCACTGATATGTATCATAAACACCCTATTTTATAATGTCGATTTATTTTGTAGATTTTTTGCCTGATCCCTTAATCTTACTATGTAATAAAGCTGGAGAGTTTGTACGTTTGTATGTTTGTTTGAACGCGCTAATGTCGGGAAATACTAATCCAATTTCGAAAACTTTTTTTTGCATTAGATAGCCCGTTTATTCAGAAAAGCTTTACACTACATAACTTTGTGCTATGACCTTAAGGAGCAGCGGTGGCGACGCGATTAATCGAGGAACGGAAATTTAACGCGGATAAAACCGCGGGGCATGGCTCGTACGAACTAAGCGCACAACGTGCGCTTACAGAGATTATATATGGACCAGATATCTTTGCACTAGTTTTATCCGCGTGACCACTTCGACACTCTTTACGAAACGCGCAACATGTTGTCGTTTGTTACTTCGAGAATATCGTGCCTCGTAATGTGCCATCCGCATATTTCCGTGTTTCGTAGATATTCAGCGTCAACGAATTTCTCGTTCGTTCCTTCATTTATATTTCTTTGAGAGAACATACAAAACCGCAACGCGCGAATCTTCCCCCGATCGCCCGTCATTTAATCGATAATCGATCGCGTCAATGACGATAATTAATAATAACGATGATTGTTGGTCATTGAAAGTATTCTTATCGCGCGCCGTGTTTATATTCCGCGAATTAATTCCATGTCAATTATAGAATTGCTGCATATGGTAAGGCGGTTGATATGGGATATAGGACCGGTTACCGTACACGAAAAAAAATAACAAAAAACAAAAAACTCCAATACGTATATATACACTGATACGATGATATTATACGTAACATATATATACACGCTCGCGTATTTTTATTCTTATATATGCTGGAGGATTTATATATGTATATGATACATGGTTACATGTAACATAGAATGCGACAATCGGTGAACGACCATAGGAACGTAGAATGTCCTGTAAAGTTGTGTATAGATCTGAGAACTGGACCCGGCTCTCGTACGGACGAGAGGTAGAAAACCTATAAGACTAGAAAGACTGAGCAATGCGGTAACACAAGGAGGCTCGAGGGTATCGACACGTTAATGCGTCCCGACGCTGCGATAAATCACTGACGTATAGGAAACGATAGTTAGCTCCGTATAGCCATATACCGAATATCCTACCTACCGATTAAAGATCGATACATGTATAGATCGATAAATACCGACGAGAGAAAAAGAAGATGATACAACGTCGATCGGCGATTCATTTTTTTTTTTTTTTCGTTTTTTTTTTTTCGTTATCTTTATACGATATACGTAATGGGGGGAACATTAATTTATTAGAACGAGAGATCGCGCGAAGTTAAAACGTGTAGAGTTAAAATGTAGTAGAGTTGAAACGTGTAAAGATTGAAGTTGCAGAGTTAAAACGTGTAGAGTTAAAATGTAGTAGAGTTGAAACGTGTAAAGATTTAAGTTGCAGAGTTAAAACGTGTAGAGTTGAAATGCAGTAGAGTTGAAACGTGTAGAGTTGAAATGCAGTAGAGTTGAAACGTGTAAAGATTAAAGTTGCAGAGTTAAAACGTGTAGAGTTGAAACGTGTAAAGATTAAAGTTGCAGAGTTAAAACGTGTAGAGTTGAAATGTAATAGAGTTGAAACGTGTAAAGATTAAAGTTGCAGAGTTAAAACGTGTAGAATGATAATGTGTAGAGTTAAAACGTGTAGAATCAAAATGTGTAGAGTTATAACGTGTAGAGTTAAAACGTGTAGGATTAAAATGTGTAGAATTAAAACGTGTAAAGATTAAAGTTGTAGAGTTAAAACGTGTAGAATCAAAATGTGTAGAGTTATAATGTATAGAGTTAAAACGTGTAGGATTAAAATGTGTACAATTAAAATGTGTAGAGTAAGACACGTTGGTAGAGTGTAGAGACAAAAATTGTAGGAGTCAAACCGTGTAGAGACCGGGTGCAGTGTTAAACCTTGCAAAATTAAAGCTTGAAAACTTAATGTCTGTAGAGTTGAAACGTGTAGGCTCGAAAATGTGTAGTGTAACAAACGTGAAGAAAAAAAAACGTGTAGACTAGGAATATGTAATGGCGGGTCGTTTAAACTCGAAGCGTGCAGTGTTGAAACGCGAAAAGTGTGGAGTACAAAGTTAAAACTCATAGAGTTGCGCCGTCGTGAGTGTCCGTAGGCACGATCAAGCGTGTTGAATTAGTTCCTCCGCGGCAGAAATAAGACACTGGCTGCTGCGGCCACCTTAAAACTCCAAAGACTCTTTTCTTTTCACCTCGTCACGAACATACTTGACCTATTATCTTCGACGCACAGTGTAATGGGAACACGCACAGGTGGTCAATCCTGATTGGGCCCGAGGGAATCTTAGACTCTGGAGCGAATAGTGTTTACACAGTATGGCTCTCGTCTCTCGTGTAACAGGTGCACAATCTATATGGGGGGTCTCTCTCTCACTCTCTCTCTTCTCTCTCCCTTTTCCTCGCTCTTTTCACCAATTCTTTCGGTTACCTGTTCTTTTTCTTTCAACTCCGCCCTGAATGATTCTTTCTGTACCGCCACGCATCTCCCTTTTTCCCTTCGAAACTTCATACTCATCCCGGGGCGGACTCCACTCTCTCTCTCTCTCTCTCTTTCATCGACGAGATTCTCATACCGTTTCCTTACGGAACATCCCTCTCTCTCTCTCTCTCTCTCCGATTATGCGGTCTCGGCTCTTTTATCTTTTCCGCTTCTCGCTGTTCATCTCTTCGTATCGCTTCTTCTCATATCCACGATAAATCTATACACGAGGTATTCCAAGAAGAAATTGCACGGTATTGTCACTATTTTTCGTTATCTTTCCTGTTTCTTTAACACATGGTCGACGAAAAACGCTACTGAAATTAATTTTTTCAGAGAAATCAATTCATCGATCATTAAACGATTTTCTATTATCATTTCCGCCAACAATTGACAAAGTTATTGAAAAAAAACGAAACAAAAATACAAAATAAATTACAAGGAACGTCACGAAAATTGATAATGTGGGAAAAATTGATGTATTTTTGTTCATAGGACGTCCTTTAGTTAAATAGAAAGACAAAACGTTTTTTTTTTCTTTCTTTTTTAAATCGTCAACATAGCCGATTTTTCGATTTTGATCGTGGAATGTCTCGTTACATAATATTGAATGTGGAGCCAGAGGCGTGTCCATCGGGCGCATCATCGTCAGTTTGCTTTCTAATGCGCGAGCACGCGAGAACGGAGAAAGAAAAAGCCGACGACCGAACGCCCGGAGAAGCGCGGAGCAAAAAACTCTAATCGGCTGTATCCTTCGCTCGCGGGGTAGTCGCGCGAGTCCCGCGATGGATAAGAGAGAATTCAATGTCGGCGCTTCGGGGGTAAAAGAAGAAGAAAAAGAAGAAGAAGAAGAAGAAGAGGACGAGGATGTTGGAGATGAGATAGAGAATTCTGTCGCTATTGAAAATCTGACGGACACAACGTCGATCGAGAAACGAGACAAAGAACGCTCCTGAGATTTAAGATTTAATGAAATTTTCGAGGTTTTTTTTTTCTTCTCTTTTGCCAAATCATTTCGAGCTTGGAACTTGAAGAAAAAAAAACCGATTATCCAAAGGGCTGACTGAGGGTGAAAATTGAGAGTGTTTTATGAATTTCGAGAAAGAAATGTATTTTATCACTCGTCAATTTTATTTTGAATGAAAGACCAAAATCTTATTCTCGTCTTCGGATTACGATGATTTAATTGCAATTGACATAAATCAATTGAACGAAACGTTGAATTGCCGGGGAAAATTGAGACGGTACATTTAGGTCCGTTGGTAAGTGAAAAGAAGAAAAAAAAATAGAGGAGAAAGATGAAGAAGAAAGAGGATGAGCAATAGAAAGGATGAAATGTTGAATTTTTTTGTCGTTTTTGCCAAATCATTTCGAGCTTTGAGCTTGAAGAAAAAAAAGGGTTTATCCAAAGGGCTGACTGAGGGTGAAAATTGAGAGTATTTTATAAATTTCGAGAAAGAAATGTATTTTATCACTCGTCGATTTTATTTTTGATGGAAAACTAAAAATGTTATTCTCTTCTTCTGATTACGATGTTTTAATTGCAATTGACATAAATCAATTGAACGAAACGTTGAATTGCCGGGGAAAATTGAGATGGTACATTTAGGTCCGTTGGTAAGTGAAAGGAAGAAAAAAAAATAGAGGAGAAAGACGAAGAAGAAAGAGGATGAGCAATGGGAAAGGATGAAGAAAGGATGAGGTGGAGAATTTGCGAGACCCTCGTATGAGATTACGCATCCCCCCGGGGGTAATCACGTATCCCAGTAGCAATAACCGTCTGAATTCATTTAGTCGGGGTGCTCTCGTAGGCAGAATATATATACACTTTGTGTAACCCTGCGTGTATGGGCGATTTCACGTCAATTCCATCGATCTTCAAGCGGGCAAATAGGGTTAGGACAGCGTTTTCTCAATGATTTTCATGAATTTTTTTATAGTATAAAAAATGAATGTAATTTATTGAAACTTTGAGAATATTTTATACATATATTTAAGTATATACTATAAAATTTGTGAAGAATTTCCCTGAAAAACACCGAAGATATTAGCGACCCCATATTGCAGGTCACAATCAGACTCAGCATTTTGCGTACATTCTGGAAGCCGCAATTTTCATCTGAAATCAAACGAGGTTGGAATTTACTTTTATCATATGTCTCTCTTCTATATGAACCTAAATGCTATAAAAAATATATAAAATTGAATTTTTTACAGGGGTCAAAACAAAAAAGCATGATTTTTTGCCATTTTTTACAACGTTATTTGGACAAAAAAAATTATTTTAAATAATGATAATATTCCGAATACTATGAAGAAAGTGACTGCCAATTTTCAAAACGATTGGTTGAAAACTTTTCAAACTCGCGTGTACGCAAGTTAAAAAAAAGTCGTTTTCAGAAATACGCATTTGAAAAAGTAGTACTAAGAAAAACAAGCAATATGGGGTCGCTAATATTTTATAGTATATACTTGAATATATGTATAAAATATTCTCAAAGTTTCAATAAATTATATTCATTTTTTATACTATAAAAAAATTCATAAAAATCATTGCGAAAACGCTGTCCTAACCCTATTTCTTCCCTTAATGGCTTATAACAATAGAACGAGTTGGAATTTTCATTTAAAATTTTGGGAACATATTTTTCAATAGATTTAGTAACAATTTATGATATTAAGGGGGGAAATAGGGTTAGGACAGCGTTTTCTCAGAGATTTTCATGAATTTTTTTATAGTATAAAAAATGAATGTAATTTATTGTAACTTTGAGAATATTTTATACATATATTTAAGTATATACTATAAAGATTGTGAAGAATTTCCCTGAAAAACACCGAAGATATTAGCGACCCCATATTGCAGGTCACAATCAGACTCAGCATTTTACGTTCATTCTGGAAGCCGCAATTTTCATCTGAAATCAAACGAGGTTGGAATTTACTTTTATTATATGTCTCTCTTCTATATGAACCTAAATGCTATCAAAAAAATAGAAAATTGAATTTTTTACAGGGGTCAAAACAAAAAAGTACGATTTTTTGCCATTTTTTACAACTTTAATTGCAAAAAAAAAATTACTTTAAATAATGATAATATTCCGATTTTAGGTTCATATAGAACGCAATACCATGAAGAAAGTGACTGCCAATTTTCAAAACGATTGGTTGAAAACTTTTTAAACTAGCGTGTACGCAAGTTAAAAAAAAGTCGATTTCAGAAAAACGCGTTTAAAAAAGTACTACCAAGAAAAACAAGCAATATTGGGTCGCTAATATTTTATAGTATATACTTAAATATATGTATAAAAATTTTATAGTTTATACTTAAATATATGTATAAAATATTCTCAAAGTTTCAATAAATTATATTCATTTTTTATACTATAAAAAAATTCATGAAAATCATTGAGAAAATGCTGTCCTAACCCTATTTCCTCCCTTAATGGCTTATAACAATAGAACGATTCGGAATTTTCATTAAAAATTTTGGAAACATATTTTTCAATAGATTTAGTAACAATTTATGAAATTAAGGGGGGGAATAGGGTTAGGACAGCGTTTTCTCAATGATTTTCATGAATATTTTTATAGTATAAAAAATGAATATAATTTATTGAAACTTTGAGAATATTTTATACATATATTTAAGTATATACTATAAAATTGTTGAAGAATTTCCTTGAAAAACACCCGAGATATTAGCGACCCCATATTGCAGGTCACAATCAGACTCAGCATTTTGCGTACATTCTGGAAGCCGCAATTTTCATCTGAAATCAAACGAGGTTGGAATTTACCTTCATTATATGTCCCTCTTCGATATGAACCTAAATGCTATCACAAAAATAGAAAATTGAATTTTTTACAGGAGTCAAAACAAAAAAGCATGATTTTTAGCCATTTTTCACAACTTTATTTGCAAAAAAAAAATATTTAACATAATGATAATATTCCAATTTTAGGTTTATATAAAGCGCAATACTATGAAGAAAGTAACTGCCAATTTTCAAAACGATTGGTTGAAAACTTTTTAAACTAGCGTGTACGCAAGTTGAAAGAAAGTCGTTTTCAGAAAAACGCGTTTGAAAAAATAGCGCACTCGGGGCCTGAAGGAGAGCTACTCACTTTAATGGCTTATAACAATAGAACGAGTCGGAATTTTCATTTAAAATTTTGGGAACATATTTTTCAATAGTTTTACTAACAATTTATGAAATAAAAAAAAATCGATTTTTTGAACCGTCTAACCCTTTTCTCTCCTTAATCGACATTCTCGCGACTCTCATTCGTTTGTCGTTTTTAAGATTTGTTTTATTTTATTTTTTTTCGAACAAATGGAAACTGAAATTGGGAAAGTTCGTACCGTAAAAACCGAAAAAATTGACACGCGTCTCAGAACTCAGCGATAAGCGGACGAACGTTTTGTTTCAAATCGTTCGATACGTTCGAATAATATTTCACTGATAAATATAGTCATCGAAGCCTGAACGATTTGACAGAAATTTTCTGAATAATACAAAAAGGGACTAAACTATTAATTACTCATAAATCGTGAACAATAAAAATAGAAAATCAAGCGTATTACTAATAAAATTGAAATTCGGAAATCGGAAAAAAAAGTACGATTCAGTTCAGGGGTTATACGCAGTTGAAAATTTCCAAAAATCGATTTTTTTCTAAATTACATTTTCGGAATGTACATAAATTTGAGTATATTCTCTGAAAATTTCAAATCGATCCGACAAATATTCTTGGAGATACAAGCATACGAGGTCTGTTCAAAAAGTATCGCGAATTTTGAATTTCCGCGGGCTACGTATATTCGATTTTCGATTTTTTTGTCGCGTTAGGTTGGTACTCGTGTCCCTCACTTATGCCGAAAAAAATCGGCTATTTTGAATGTTTAGTTAATTGTTGACAGCTGTTTTGGTTAGACGTGTTTTGGCTTGTCTTCGATTTTTGCCTATTTCAAAAAATGAATCAGACGCTCGGAGCGTTACAGAGTAGGCGGACTAAACTCTGAACGCGTTTTTCGCAAAACCGCGTTTTCAAAGTCGGCGAGCACGATTTCTCAAAAACGGCTCGACCGATCGGTCTGCAATTTTAACACAACTTTCTCAGATATATTCTTCGGGTACCGATCGAAGGAATAAGATTTCCGATAATTATTTCTATTTTTTTTAAACAATTCAACGAAAAAATTTTGCTCGAAAATGGGAATTCTTTCTTTCTGGAGCTGCCATTTTGTCAAAAATCAAAATTTCGACTATTCCTTCGATCAATACCTAGATTTATCTTTCCACTAATAGAACCTTTTTGGTTTTTTTATTTTGGATTATCCAAAGCGGAGATATCGTGCTCACCGTCAGACACCTTTTTTTAGAGCAGCTTCCGGACATCGGCTATAGCAGCTTTAAAAATCATTATTTTTACAAATAAAAAATATGAAAATAAAATTAAAAGTTACCGCAATACGTATATAAATGTTTACGTTAATAAATTAAAATGTTATTCTAGGAAAAATTCTTGAAAAATCCCTTTTTTCGGTCTCCTGATTGCGCTCCTTGTCGTGTAGAATGAAAAAAATTGATGAATCAACGAAATACACTTCACGCTACGAAGGGAAACGCGTTATTTCACAAAATTTTATAAAGTCGCGCAAAGAGTGATATATGTTATTTTTTGTCAGACTGCCAAGCATTCCGCGGACCAAAGCATTTTCTTTTTTGAAAGGCGAAACGTTTCGCTCGTTTAATATACGACGCCACTGGACACCCCGGAAACCCACCGTTTATAACAGACAAATTTTTCGTCTGACACAGCAAAATTTGATACTCCAACGAGAACGCTTCCTGTAGAGTTTATATCGAACCAGATACGAGATTTGTTCACAAGAAAAACAGTGACTTTTTATTTTTCTCGAAAAATATTTATTTATTCATCAATATCTATTTTGTCCCCTTCAAAATAATCCGCCCTCAGATATAATATACTAGTGCCAGCGCTTTTTTCAATCCTCGAAGCACCTCTCATATACGCTTTCTAAGTATCGATCGAAGGAATAGTCGACATTTTGATTTTTGAGAAAATGACGGCTGCAAAAAGAAAAAATTTCAATTTTCGACCAAAATTTTTTCGTTGAACTGTTTAAAAAAAATAGAAATAATTATCGGAAATCTTATTTCTTCGATCGATACCTGAAGAATGTATCTGAGAAGGTTGTGTCAAAATTGCAGACCGATCGGTTGAGCCGTTTTTCGGGAAATCGTCCTCATCGACTTTGAAAACACCGGTTTTGAGAAAAACGCGTTCAAACTTTAGGCCGCCTACTTTGTAACGCTCCGAGCGTCCTCACAAATATTCATGTATCTCCAAGAATATTAGCCGGATCGATTTGAAATTTTCCAAGAACATACTCAAATATATGTACATTCCGAAAATACAATAAAAAAAATTGATTTTTTGTAATTTCCAACTGCGTACAACCTGTTAAGGGGCGAAATAGGGTTAGGACAGCGTTTTCTCAATGATTTTCATGAATTTTTTTATAGTATAAAAAATGAATATAATATATTGAAACTTTGAGAATCTTTTATACATATATTTAAGCATATACTATAAAATTTTTGAAGAATTTTCGTGAAAAACACCGAAAATATTAGCGACCCCATATTGCAGGTCATCAGACTCAGCATTTTGCGTACATTCGGGAAGCCGCAATTTTCATCTGAAATCAAACGAGGTTGGAATTTACTTTTATCATATGTCTCTCTTCTATATGAACCTAAATGATATCAAAAAAATAGAAAATTGAATTTTTTACAGGGGTGAAAACAAAAAAGCATGATTTTTTGCCATTTTTTACAACTTTATTTGCAAAAAAAAATTATTTTAAATAATGATAATATTCCGATTTTAGGTTTATATAGAGCGCAATACTATGAAGAAAGTAACTGCCAATTGTCAAAACGATTGGTTGAAAACATTTCAAACTATCGTGTACGCAAGTCCAAAAAAAGTCGTTTTCAGAAAAACGCGTTTGAAAAAATAGTACCAAGAAAAACAAGCAATACTAGGTCACTAATATTTTATAGTGTGTACTTAAATATATGTATAAAAATTTTCTAGTATATATTTAAATATATGTATAAAATATTCTCAAAGTTTCAATAAATTATATTCATTTCTTATACTATAAAAAAATTCATGAAAATCATTGAGAAAACGCTGTCCTAACCCTATTTCCCCCCATAAAGGCTTATAACAATAAAACGAGTCGGAATTTTCATTGAAAATTTTTGGAACATATTTTTCAATAGTTTTAGTAACAATTTAAGAAATTAAGGGGGGAAATAGGGTTAGGACAGCCTTTTCTCAATGATTTTCATGAATTTTTTTATAGTATAAAAAATGAATATAACTTATTGAAACTTTGAGAATATTTTATACACATATTTAAGTATATACTATAAAATTTTTGAAGAATTTTCTTGAAAAACACCGAAAATATTAGCGACCCCATATTGCAGGTCACAATCAGACTCAGCATTTTGCGTACATTCTGGAAGCCGCAATTTTCATCTGAAATCAAACGAGGTTGAACTTTAGTTTTATTATGTCTCTCTTCTATATAAACCTAAATGCTATCAAAAAAATAGAAAATTAAATTTATTACAGGAGTCAAAACAAAAAAGTATGATTTTTTTGCCACTTGTTACAACTTTATTTGCAAAAAAAAAATTATTTCAAACAATGATAATATTCCGATTTTAGGTTCATATAGAGCGCAATACTATGAAGAAAGTAACTGCCAATTGTCAAAACGATTGGTTGAAAACTTTTCAAACTAGCATGTACGCAAGTTCAAAAAACGTCGTTTTCAGAAAAACGCGTTTGAAAAAATAGCAAAATGCTGAGTCTGATTGTGACCTGCAATATGGAGTCGCTAATATCTTCGGTGTTTTTCAAGGAAATTCTTCAAAAATTTTATAGTATAGACTCAAATATATGTATAAGATATTCTCAAAGTTTCAATAAATTATATTCATTTTATATACTATAAAAAAATTCATGAAAATCATTGAGAAAACGCTGTCCTAAGCCTATTTCCCCCCTTAATGGCTTATAACAATCGAACGAGTCGGAATTTTCATTTAAAATTTTGGGAACATATTTTTCAATAGTTTCACTAACAATTTATAAAATAAAAAAAAATCGATTTTTTGAACCGTCTAACCGTATTTCCCCCTTACGTGCATTGGAGCACTTAATTTTAGTTTTTCACACCAGAATTTCATACAGATTCTTTGATCCATTTTTTTCGAACAGCAAAAAATCGCCAAGCACACCAAAACACGTCTAGCCTTTATATCTGTCAAAAAAACAAATTAAAAATGCAAAATGGCTGATAATGTCAACATATGTTGGGGATATGTGTAGCAAAATAACAAAAAAAAATCGAAATCGCATGTAGCCCGCGAAATTTAAAAAGTCACCTTTTGTTTTTTTTTTTTAACAAATCTCGTATATCACGATAATCGGTAAATCATAATATTTCTTTGATAATTTATCTATCTATATATAAATATGCGCAGGACGTTTCCTGAATCTTTTGTTCAGGAAATTGTAAAGACCACAAAGATCTTGCATTACTCTGCGATTTCCTCCCTTCTACATATCGCAGGCCACGGTGAAGGAATAAAATCGCGGCGGGTAGTGAAGAAGCTTGAAGAGTGTGGTGAGAGACGAGAGATTTGCGAATCATTCACCGGATGTGCGCATTATCAAGCCGAGAGATCTCCGGTCCGTTTTTACTACGCGCTCTAAAACGACGGATTCCACTTTTTTTTCTTCTGCTATTTACAACTTTTTTTTTCTTCTCTTTCATTCCGCACAAATCTTTCATCTCGTGTTTTTCATTTTATTTAATTTTATTTAATTTTATTTAATTTTATTTCATTTTATTTCATTTTATTTCATTTTATTTCATTTTATTTCATTTTATTTCATTTTATTTCATTTTATTTCATTTTATTTCATTTTATTTCATTTTATTTCATTTTATTTCATTTTATTTCATTTTATTTCATTTTATTTCATTTTATTTCATTTTATTTCATTTTATTTCATTTTATTTCATTTTATTTCATTTTATTTCATTTTATTTTATTCTATTTTATTCTATCGTTTACACTGAAAAAAAAAATGGCTCCGTTGATGACCGAGTTTTCACGGGAATTGTGTTATTTTTTTAAAAAGATCGAAATAACTTCGGAACAACCACTAGAATCGAATCACGAGGTGAATGATTTTATGGAACGTTACACGTTTACCCTCCCCTTTAACAATTACTCGAGACTCTTGGTCTCTTTGAGCTGGAACCCTTCGATGTAATTTTGTTTCTGGTTTTTTTTTTTTTTTCGCAAGTTTCACTCGGAATTACATGCATACGCTAACCGGACGGTCGTTGATGGTGGTCGATGTGGCACGTCGTGAGTGAAAGTACTTGCAAGGAATTCTTGAGGCCAGTGTGTTGCCTCTGGACTCTCGGTGGTCTCTCTCTCTCTTTCTATCTCCTCTCACTGTGTAAACCCCACCACTAACTTACGCAATATCTCTTTGGCCAACAGGTGTATTTACTACGGTACAGTATTATAATTACGACCCACGCGCAGTTTCAAAGTCGTATACTCACGCGTACAGTACATGGTTTTTTTTTTGTTTTTTTTTTTTTAATCAGATACCGAGACGTATCAATTTCGTGGGGCCGCTTCGATCGTCCATGCCACAAATTTACAAGACACATCGAAAATATAATGGCGAATAGTTCGGTATCCCGTCCGTGAACCACTTTCCCCCGCGCGTGCAAAAGCTCTCAACATCGTCTCCGACTACGTTCGGTTGTTAAATTGAATTGGAAATTTCTCATCCGGGTTTAGGCGATAATGCGATGCGGATGGTGGTGTCGATAACTGTAACGTTTGTTCGTCATTTTACTAAAGAAAACAAAATCACTCGATTCCCTACCGGCGATAAATTCCAAAAAATCGATTTTTTATCGCATTTTCGGAATGTACATATATTTGAGTATATTCTCTGAAAATTTCAAATCGATCCGGCAAATATTCTTGGAGATACATGCATATTTGTAAGGACGCTCGGAGCGGTACAAAGTAGGCGGTTTGAACGCGTTTTTCTCAAAACGGTGTTTTCAAAGTTGTTGAGCACGATTTCTCAAAAAACGGCTCAACCGATCGGTCTGCAATTTTAACACAACCTTCTCCGATATATCCTTCAGGTATTGATCAAAGGAATAACATTTCCAATAATTATTTCTATTTTTTTAAACAATTCAACGAAAAAATTTTGGTCGAAAATTGGAATTTTTTCTTTTTGAAGCCGGCATTTTGTCAAAAATCAAAATTTCGACTATTCCTTAGATCAATACCTAGATTTATCTATCCACTAATAGAATCTTTTTGGTTTTTTTATTTTGGATAATCCAAAACGGAGATATCGTGCTCACCGTCAGACACCTTTTTTTTGGAGGACCTCCAGGAGATTGTCTACAGGCGCAGTGTACGTCAATATTTTTGAAAGTGAAAAATGCCGATATAAAGTTAAAAGCTACCACTACATTTATTAATACTTCTTGTATTTGTCAAATAAAATCCCTTTTCAGAAAAAATTCGAAAAAACGGCTTTTTTTTGGTCTTGCAACTGCGTATAACCCGTTAACGTAACACGGCAATAAATCCGCTCTCGTGCGGTAAGGAAACGGTAATTTTTTCTCTTTGCAACCCTCGTGTGTAACACGACGATTCTGTAGAAATGGGCACAGAGAGAGAGGAGGGAGAAAAGAGGGCCCGGAGGCAAAAATCATAGATGAAAGCCTGCTGAGCTTGGTAATGTGATGTTGGTGGTCTTGTATGAGCTTTCGCTTGACCGCATCACTAATATGAGATACGGATTAACATAAATCTAACGATCTCTGTGTACACACTTTATACATTTTACATAGATAGATATATGTATACTCGCAGTGGTATTCCAGTGGTAAGGTCGGACAGGTGCGTGAGTCTAATACGCGGGCTCTTTTTAACCATAGAGAGAGAGAGAGAGAGAGAGAGAGAGAGAGAGAGAGAGTGAGCGCCTCGGCTTAAGGATGACTCGACGATGCAAGTACGTTACTACCAATCCTCATGCTCGTACTGACTGCCGGGAGGCTGATATATACACACAATCGCACACATATAGAGATGAGGCGAAGGTACGAGTGATGCTGGATATGAAAGCACAACTGCGCAAAGTGTAAACCTTCCTCGTTCCTCCGTACTATTGCCTTTTAGCCTCGGTCCATACCGCATTGTATGTATGTACCGCGTAATGGTACCCTGCGGAACGATGATATACGTACCTTTTACGTACGTGCACGGGGTGAAACAATCTTCGTAAAAACCGCGCATATTCCTCGTCGTAATATCCTTTGTAATACAAAGAAAGGCGTAGCGTGACGAGAAGAGTGATGCGCATACTTGTTGGGGAACGGGGAACGGGGGCATTAGTGTTTTGTAGATTGGTGGTAAACGTGCGGTTGACCCGCGAGCTGCGTAACTGCAACGATAGGTTTGTGTATTGGTGCATTACAAATTTTCTCCTAAATCGACGACTGATACAATGGGAGATTTGAAGAATTGAAGGAGTTAAGGGAATTGTAGGAATTGGAGGAGTTAAGGGAATTGTAGGAATTAAGGAGTTAAGGGAATTCTAGGAATTAAAGGAGTTAAGGGGATCGTAGGAATTAAAGAATTGAAGGAGTTAATGGAATTGTAGGAATTAAAGAATTAAAGTATTGAAGAATTGAAGAATTGAAGAATTGAAGAATTGAAGAATTGAAGAATTGAAGAATTGAAGAATTGAAGAATTGAAGAATTGAAGAATTGAAGAATTGAAGAATTGAAAAATTGAAAAATTGAAGAATTGAAGAATTGAAGAATTGAAGAATTGAAGAATTGAAGAATTGAAGAATTGAAGAATTGAAGAATTAAAGAATTGAAGAATTGAAGAATTGAAGAATTGAAGAATCGAAGAATTGAAGAATTGAAGAATTGAAGAATTGAAGAATTGAAGAATTTAAGAATTTAAGAATTTAAGAATTTAAGAATTTAAGAATTTAAGAATTTAAGAATTTAAGAATTTAAGAATTTAAGAATTGAAGAATTGAAGAATTGAAGAATTTAAGAATTTAAGAATTCAAGAATTTAAGAATTTAAGAATTGAAGAATTGAAGAATTGAAGAATTGAAGAATTGAAGAATTGAAAATTGAAGAATTGAAAAATTGAAGAATTAAATTATTTCACTCTGAAAACGTACAAAGGCGCATCGGAGATTTTTCATCGTACAACGAGACAACTCTGATCGGCAAGTTAAACTCGAAGACCCGAATAAATCGAGGGTTAACGCAACCTCGACCCCGCGGTTACGGGCTTTTAAAAGTGCATAACCGTGATCGTTCACGGGCTATCGGAACCTTGATTACTTGGGAACGTTCGATTCGATCAGCAAATCGACGGAGAAAGTATCTTGCCGAACCAGGGGAGAATTAAATAGGTCAATATGCAGATAAAATACGAAATCTGAATGTTTTTTTAACAATATCCTTTCTAAAAATCAATTAAAGTTATTATTTCCCATCGTTCAATACCCGTATTTTTTATTAAAATTTTCCATCACAACTTCACGAAGTTAATTACGTTTTATTGCCATGCAAATGAAACAAAAAAAAACTAAATTCCACAATGAAGAAAGCGTGGCGAAAATATTCTTCACTAGATATACGCAGAACCGTGTGCAAAAGCTCAACGTTTATTCCCGTCGTTTGCGAGTCGCTTTGAGTAAAGAAAAAAATATATATATATATATACGTATATAAAGACGTTAAAAAACATACCGTAAGGATATTTTATCTCGGAAAAGAAGTGAAAATAAATTGCTAGAATGGCCTTGCGTCTCGCTGTGGTAGCTGCTTCTGTGTCATCATTAAGAGTATATAGTTGATTGCGAGATGACCAACCCGCGGTTATTTATTCTTACCCGAAGCCAGCGGGTGACGTTGGGAGAAAAATAATTATAACGTCACACCACCAGACTCCGTGCGGGGCTGCACGACATTGTTATTACGTGAAAAAATTTTCATTTGCGTAATATAAAATGAACATTAGACGAAAAAAAACAATAGCGATTACATCAGCCCCTATTTAATGATCCCAATCATCATTACGTTTATGTATAAACAAGCTGTGGCCCGCGGTTTCACCGGCGTTAAATTTTTGTCCCCCGATTCAACGCGCCGCCGCTGCTCCTGAGGGTCATACTATAAATTTATATGGCGTAAAAGCCTTTCCGAATAAACGGGCTATCTATCGCACACAAGCATTTTTCAAAGCGGACAAGTATTTCCTAAGATTAGCGCGTTCAAACAAACAAACTCTCCAGCTTCATTGTAGTATTGTATAGATATAGTAGTAAGATGGTAAGATTAGGGTGATAGCATAAAGTTATACAGCGTAAAACCTTCCTGAATAAACGGGCTATCTAATGCAACACGAATTTTCCAAATCGGATCAGTATTTCCTGAGATTAGCGCGTTCAAACAAACATACAATCATACAAAATCTCCAGCTTTATTATAGTATGGTATAGATGTAGTGGTAAAATAGTAAGATTAGGGTCATCGCATAAACTTATATAGCCTAAAGTCTTCCTGAATAAACAGGCTATCTAATGCAAAAAGAATTTTCCAAATCGGATTAAAATTTCCTGAGATTAGCGCGTTCAAACAAACAAACTCTTCAGCTTTATTATAGTACGGTATAGATGCCGTAGTAAGATAGTAAGATTAGGGTCATATCATGAAGTTATATAATCTAGAGCCTTCCTGAATAAACGAGCTATCTAATGCAAAAAGAATTTTCCAAACTGGCTTAGTATTTCCTGACATTAGTGCGATCAAACAAACAAATTCTCCAGCTTTATTATAGTATGGTATAGATATAGTAGTAAGATAGTAAGATTAGGGTTATAGCATGAAGTTATATAGCCTAGAGCCTTCCTGAATAAACGAGCTATTTAATGCAAAAAGAATTTCCCAAACTGGCTTAGTATTTCCTGAGATTAGTGCGTTCAAACAAACAAATACTCCAGCTTTATTATAGTATGGTATAGATATAGTAGTAAGATAGTAAGATTAGGGTCATAGCAAGAAGTTATATGGCCAAGAGCCTTCCCGAATAAACGGGCTAACTAATGCATAAAGAATTTTCCAAATCGGATTCGTATTTCCTGAGATTAGCGTGTTCAAACAAACTCTCGATCTTTATTACAGTATGATATAGATACAGTAGTAAGATAATAAGATTAGGGTCATAGCAAGGAGTTATATAGCCTAAAGCCTTCCTGAATAAACGGGCTATCTAGTGCAAAAATAATTTTCCAAATCGTATTAGTATTTCCTGAGATTAGCGTGTTTAAACAAACAAACTCTTCAACTTTATTATAGTATGGTATAGATGCCGTAGTAAGATAATAAGATTAGGGTCAAAGCATAAAGTTATATCGCCCAAAGCCTTCCTGAATAAACAGGATATGTAATGCAAAAAGAATTTTCCAAATCGGATTAGTATTTCCTGAGATTAGCGTGTTCAAACAAACAAACTCTCAATTTTTATTATAGTATGGTATAGATGCCGTAGTAAGATAGTAAGATTACGGCCAAAGCATAAAGTTATATAGTCTAAAGCCTTCCTGAATAAACAGGCTATCTAATGCAAAAAGAATTTTCCAAATCGGACTAGTATTTCCCAAGATTAGCGCGTTCGAACAAACATACAAACATAAAAACTCTCCAGCTTTATTATAATAGTAAGATTATATCTCAATCCGATATTTCATGAAACAACGAATTTGTTCACTATGTTACAGAGCGATAATCCGTAGCCGCGATGTTCAAAAGACTGGCAAAATCGCGTCGTCATAGCGCTGACGACGTCGGTTGTTCGCTACCCCCGGTGGCAGCAACCCTCGACGATACAACGCCGGGGCATCAATTGTCATCGAGGAAATCTCTCGAGGGTCAGATTCAAGCGTTAAACACCGCGCTACTGAGAGTCTCTCGAAACAAGTATACCCGACGAAGTTGTGGCGATGCGCCGAGCATGCAGTCGCTACTCGCTTCCGTCGACGAGCAACGCTCGACGGGTCCGAGGTCAAGATCGGAAGCGGATTATCAAATGGTCACGGCGGTACCGGCATTTATCGTCGAGCACGAACCCGAAAAGCAACTGCAGCCGCAAAAAGGTAAAATTTAAATGGAAAGTGCCAAAAAAAAAAAGCAAAATGTACAATTGCCTTTTTTCCAAAAGAAAGAGAATAATTTTAGTAATTGAAAATTCGAAACATTTCCAGGGGAAAAAAAATACAGAAACAGTGACAAAGTTTCAAACTTTCAAATGCAAGTTTTGCGAAACAGCCCCTACAGATTTTGCTTCCTCGATGGAAGCTTTTTGCATAATCCTCCTGGAGCACCACCGGATAATAAACTTTCACCGAATCTCAATCTAATTGACGATAGAACAAATCGTAAACCCTTTGATGTCAGATGATTGCTTCCCTTGTGTCACGAAACGATGATCAATTCCAAACAACTTTTACTATCGTAATGAACTGTCCGCTGAAACCGGGCGCGCATTTTGCGACTCTTAGTAAATATAAAATATTAGAATGTCGAGAAACGAAGAGAGCAAAGGATACGAAAGCGATGAGCCTTCCTACGTTGCACTGTAATCATTATGGAACGCCATATTTTCCTTGGGAATTAAGATAAAAAAAACAAATAAATAAGAAAGGGGGTTGCACACACGCGCGATGAGCTAGAGTCGCCGTTCGATAAATCGTGATATCCACCCGAGATCTCTTACGTATATATATAGGCGAGAAAGTGAGAGAGAGAGAGTGAGAGAGAGAAAGGGCATAGTGAGCAATCGACTGGCGAGCTCGGAGTGTTAGCGTCCCCATAGGCATAAACGAGATCCGAAATCGAGTTCTCGGAAGCGAGAAAAACCGGTAGCTCCTCTCGTCATTATCGCCCCGATATAGAGGCATATGTACAACCCGTCTATGTATTAATGTTACTAATACCTGTATAGTTCTATAACGATTGTATATAGATATACAGTTCTATATATGGATATATATGTAATTTAATTCGTGCAGTACGTATGTGGAACGTTTAAGGGCAAACAGGATCTTGATTCTAATTATCTTCAATATTTTTTTCATATCATTTCATATAAATCTAACATTTTTTTAAATTCAATGTCATTGTCGTGTGAACAAAACATTGGGAATGTTGAAAAAAGCTTTTGATGTCTTTGCGAACTTATGGAATTCAATATGGAACCGCCAGGTGGCGAAGACTCAGCATCGAGGAAATTTTTTTCATATCATTTCATATAAATCTAAGATTTTTCAATTTAACATCATTGCGTGTTGAAAAAACATTGGAGACGTTGAAAAAAGCGTTTAATGTCTTTGCGAACTTATAGAATTCAATTTGTTTTATGGGAGCCTGCTCAGAGTAGTGTTAAAATTAACCGTCAGGAGGCGAAGGCTCAGCATCGAGGCAATTTTTTTCATATCACTTCATATCAATCTAACATTTTAAAATTTAACATCATTGTGTGTGAAGAAAACATTGGAGATGTTGAAAAAAGCGTTTAATGTCTTTGCGAACTTATAGAATTCAATTTGTCTTATGGAAGCCTGCTCAGAGCAGTGTTAAAATTAACCGCCAGGTGGCGAAGACTCAGCAACGAAGACATTTTTTTCATACCATTTCATATCAATCTAACATTTTTTTAATTCAACATCATTGCGTGTGAAAAAAACATTGGGGACGTTGAAAAAAGCTTTTAATGTCTTCGCTAACTTATGGAATTCAATTTGCTTTATGGGAGCCTGCTCAGAGCAGTGTTAAAATTAACCACCAGATGGCGAGGACCAGAAATTTCCTAGGCATCGAGGAAATTTTTTTCATATCATTTCAAATCAATCTAACATTTTTTAATTCAACATCATTGCGTGTGAACACAACATTGGGGATGTTGAAAAAAGCTTTTAATGTCTTAGCTAACTTATGAAATTCAATTTGATTTTTGAGAGCCCGCTCATAGCAGTGTTAAAATTAACCACCAGGTGGCGAAGGCCAGAAATTTCCTCGGCATCGAGGAAATTTTTTTCATATCATTTCATATAAATCTAACATTTTTCAATTTAACATCATTGCGTGTTGAAAAAACATTGGAGACGTTGAAAAAAGCGTTTAATGTCTTTGCGAACTTATAGAATTCAATATGTTTTATGGGAGCCTGCTCAGAGTAGTGTTAAAATTAACCGTCAGGAGGCGAAGGCTCAGCATCGAGGCAATTTTTTTCATATCACTTCATATCAATCTAACATTTTAAAATTTAACATCATTGTGTGTGAAGAAAACATTGGAGATGTTGAAAAAAGCGTTTAATGTCTTTGCGAACTTATAGAATTCAATTTGTCTTATGGAAGCCTGCTCAGAGCAGTGTTAAAATTAACCGCCAGGTGGCGAAGACTCGGCATCGAAGACATTTTTTTCATACCATTTCATATCAATCTAACATTTTTTTAATTCAACATCATTGCGTGTGGAAAAAACATTGGGGACGTTGAAAAAAGCTTTTAATGTCTTCGCTAACTTATGGAATTCAATTTGATTTATGGGAGCCTGCTCAGAGCAGTGTTAAAATTAACCACCAGATGGCGAAGACCAGAAATTTCCTAGGCATCGAGGAAATTTTTTTCATATCATTTCAAATCAATCTAACATTTTTTAATTCAACGTCATTGCGTGTGAACAAAACATTGGGGATGTTGAAAAAAGCTTTTAATGTCTTCGCTATCTTATGAAATTCAATTTGATTTTTGAGAGCCCGCTCATAGCAGTGTTAAAATTAACCACCAGGTGGCGAAGGCCAGAAATTTCCTCGGCATCGAGGAAATTTTTTTCATATCATTTCATATTAATCTAAAATTTTTTTATCCAACGTCATTGCGTGTGAAAAAAACATTGGGGACGTTGAAAAAAGCTTTTAATGTCTTCGCTAACTTGTGGAATTCAATTTGATTCATGGGACCCTGCTCAGAGCAGTGATAAAATGAACCGCCAGGTGGCGAAGACTCTGCATCGAGGACATTTTTTTCATAGCACTTCATATAATTCTAACATTTTTTTAATTCAACATCACTGCGTGTGAAAAAAACATTGGGGATGTTGAAAAAAGCGTTTAATGTCTTTGCGAACTTATAGAATTCAATTTGTTTTATAGGAGCCTGCTCAGAGCAGTGTTAAAATTAACCACCAGGTGGCGAAGGCTCGGCATCGAGGACATTTTTTTCATATCTTTTCATATAAATGTAACATTTTTTAATTCAACATCATTGCGTGTGAAAAAAACGTTGGGGATGTTGAAAAAAGCTTTTAAGGGAGGAAATAGGGTTAGCACGACGTTTTCTCAATGATTTTCATGAATTTTTTTATAGTATAAAAAATGAATATAATTTATTGAAACTTTGAGAATATTTTATACATATATTTAAGTATATACTATAAAATTTTTTAAGAATTTCCTTGAAAAACACCGACGATATAAGCGACCCCATATTGCAGGTCACAATCACACTCAGCATTTTGCGTACCTTCTGGAAGCGCCAATTTTCATCTGAAATCAAACGAGGTTGGAATTTACTTTTATTATATGTCTCTCTTCTATATGAACCTAAATGCTATCAAAAAAATAGAAAATTGAATTTTTTACAGGGGTCAAAACAAAAAAGCATGATTTCTTGCCATTTTTTACAACTTTATTTGCAAAAAAAAATTATTAAAAATAATGATAATATTGCGATTTTAGGTTCATATAGAGCGCAATACTATGAAGAAAGTAACTGCCAACTTTCAAAACGATTGGTTGAAAACTTTTCAAACCAGCGTGTACGCAAATTCAAAAAAAGTCGTTTTCAGAAAAACGCGTTTGAAAAAATAATACCAAGAAAAACAAAGTCAAGGCAGACATACATTTTTTCGGTGTTTTTCAAGGAAATTCTTCAAAAATTTTATAGTATATACTTAAATATATGTATAAAATATTCTCAAAGTTTCAATAAATTATCTTCGTTTTTTATACTATAAAAAAATTCATGAAAATCATTGAGAAAACGCTGTCCTAACCCGATTTCCCCACTTAATGGCTTATAACAATAGAACGAGTCGGAATTTTCATTTGAAATTTTTGGAACATATTTTTCAATAGTATTACTAACAATTTATGAAATAAAAAAAAATCGATTTTTTGAACCGTCGAACCCTATTTCCCCCCTCAATATCTTCGCTAACTTATGGAATTCAATTTGATTTTTGAGAGCCTGCTCAGAGCAGTGTTAAAATTAATCACCAGGTGGCGACCGCTCGGGACTTCACTTCTCAATAGTTCTTTAGTTCATGTCGAGATTTTTTCCTTCTCAAGATCGTCGATATCTCGTTACGATCTCTCGGGCTTTTCTCATCCAAACAATTGTATCCATAGTCCGTAAAGAGAACCATGGTTCTCTTTACGGTCCATAGCGTGTAAAGTCATCAAACGGGCAGAAGCAACACGAGGACATTTTATTGGCTCGTTGGACATTGCGGAATTTCATTGCTCCGGCTTATCATCCACTTCATTCAGTGCTCTCTCTCTCTCTCTCTCTCTCGAGTTCTCGCTCTTTATAATATATACACCCTTTTTACGCGAAGCTAATTCAATCGCCGCGACACTCTCTCCTCGACCAATTTCCCACAGCTTCGAAACGAGTCAACGAGCGCCTTTTCGAACGTTTGTATCTTCAGGTTTTGTCGCTTTTCAGACGTAAAAATTTAACGAGATTTCTGGTTAATATCTGTGTTTATATTATTTTATCAAAATGTATATTTGAAAAACAAAACAAAAAAAACCATACACGAGGCTTTCCGTCCTAAAACGATCTTGAATCCGTTAGCAGCCGCCAATTTCTCCGATATCTCTTGATATTTCATATTATCTAAAGGGAAACAAACCACTTCTTCCGACATGTTTAAAATTTTGCGAAATTTGCAACTTGATCGCCAATCACTTCCGGTAAGCGAAAATTCAATTCTGACTATTTTTTGTAAATTCGATTCTCCGGTAGTTTGTGAATTTTTCTTAAGAATGGAAATGCTTGAAAAAGGTAGAACGAACCTTTTTTCGTGTTACCGAAGAATGTGCGTTTGAAAGGAAAAAAAAAAACGAGGAAAAGGTAGATCGCGTCCCAAAGGAATGTACGAATGAAGCGAATAAAAGTATAAAACTGAATAACAAAGTCGTCGGACAGATTTCGGGTTCCCCCATTATCGAGGAAAAGTTTTTTGCACTTCGTTGCTGTGGCAAAAGACCGAGCGGGCATCTTCGATCGTTACAATTGTCGTAAAATGTTCTCTAAAGAGCTGGGCAAGAATTTGCATTCATATGGCAAAAGTGTATCGGTCCACGCATTATGGCTGCTATAAAAAAATATATAAATGTTCTGTTTTAATACATCCGTACATGTGCAACTGTGAGCTCGTGCTTTCCAAATAGTCTCCGCGATTCTCGAAAACAAATCTGTAATGACGGAGTTTAATTACTCATCGTAACAATTATCGTCGCGCATACTCGTTTAAGGCGTCGTCAGGCCACTCTAGGGGCCGAAAAAATAGGCTGTTTTGGGGATTTTTTTTCAGAAAAACTACAAAGTAAATCGAGATTATAAAATAGGGTGTTTATCATACATATCAGTGACTACGTACAATAATTTTTTTGAAGCGATTAATTTCAAAATGGCGACTGTGCAGCGTTTTTGCGATGACGTCTCCGATTTTGTTGGCCGGAAACATAACTCAGACAATTTTCAACAGATTCACTTGAAATTTTCAATATATCTTTAAAAATACATTTTCTATGGAAGTGCGTAGGATTTTTTCGATATATTGATTTTTGGCCAAATGGCGTACTTCTAAAGTGAAAAGTGAAAAAATTTGCTGATGACGTCTCCGTTTTTGTTGGCCGGAAACATAACTCAGACAATTTTCAACCGATTCACTTGAAATTTTGAATATATCTTTAACAATACATTGCCTATGGAAGTACGTAGGATTTTTTTTTATATTGCATAGTTCATTTGTTATTAACAATTTTCTGACGATTTTTTAAAGCAAATTTTTCATTTTGCACTTTAGAAGTGCGCCATTTGGTCAAAAATCAATATATCGAAAAAAATCCTACGCACTTTCACAGACAATGTATTTTTGAAGATATATTCAAAATTTCAAGTGAATCGGTTGAAAATTGCCTGAGTTATGTTTCCGGCCAACTCGAAAAATGTACTGGCTCAAAAACGCTGCACAGCCGTCATTTTGAAATTAATCGGTTCAAAAATATTATTGTACACAGTCACTGATATGTATGATGAACACCCTATTTTGTAATTTTGATATATTTTGTAGTTTTTCTGAAAAAAAATCTCCAAAAAAGCCTATTTTTTCGGCCTCTAGAGTGGCCTGAACCCTTAAAACGAAAGTTTTGAATGATTTTTTATAAAATTTCTAGTTACGAAAAGCCTTTTTAAAATTTATAACAAATTTTATACGTCGCACCATCGGATTTTAATCAAATTCCCGAGCACACAACCCCTTTTAACTCAATTACGATGATTTTGCAGAGTCCTGGTTGAGTGTTACAAAAGAAAAAAAAAATGTTATAACTTTTTTCTGTCGATCAAAATAATTTTCAATTATTTTTAATTGGCTGATCGATCATCACCGAAGAATCGAGCGTTTCGTACACGGGAGACTCCGCGTGTTTGAAGCAAGTCCGGAATAATGTCCCCATAATGAACGGGGCAATGGAGGACGACGCGGCAACTGGTGTCTCGTGTCATCGTGAATGGAATTCAACGGGCGCGTTATCGGGGGAAAAAAAAACAAAAAAAAACAAACAAACACGTGTACCCGATACCTGAGCGGTTTAACAAATTCAATCGAGCATTTTCCGGCCTCGTTTGCTCGCTGACTATACAGGCAATGACTCGAAGGACCACGCCATATATATCGACGAAAAATTAACCGTTGTTCTCACTGGGCCTCCGTCGATCTTCTGCTTTTTTTTCTTCCCCCTCGACCATATGTCTCCGGTACCATAAATACACTCCACCCGACTTTGTGTATTATATACTGTGGATAGTCGCTCATTCCGAGGCATCTCGACACCTCGCGAAAAAGTAGTCCCAAAATACGCGGAAACCTCGAGTCGGGGCCAAATGTCTCAAACCACAATCGCTCAAACAAAAACTGACTTGACATTTTAAATGGTCGATCATTCCCGTTTCATGCTGTTCCTCACTGGAATTGAGAAAGGGGTTGGGATTCCTTGAGGTTGCCGGTAAAAATGTCCGGCTACCACTTTTCTCATGATTAAGGGGCGAAATAGGGTTAGGACAGCGTTTTCTCAATGATTTTCATAAATTTTTTTATAGTATAAAAAATGAATATAATTTATTGAAACTTTGAGAATATTTTATACATATATTTAAGTATATACTATAAAATTTGTATACATATATTTAATTATATACTATAAAATATCAGCGACCCCATATTGCAGGTCACAATCAGACTCAGCATTTTGCGTACATTCTCGAAGCCGCAATTTTCATCTGAAATCAAACGAGGTTGGAATTTACTTTTATTATATGTCTCTCTTCTGTATGAACCTAAATGCTATCAAAAAAATAGAAAATTAAATTTTTTACTGGGGTCAAAACAAAAAAGTATGATTTTTTGCTATTTTTTACAACTTTATTTGCAAAAAAAAATTATTAAAAATAATGATAATATTCCGATTTTAGGTTCATATAGAGCGCAATACTATGAAGAAAGTAACTGCCAATTTTCAAAACGATTGGTTGAAAACTTTTCAAACTAGCGTGTACGCAAGTTCGAAAAAAGTCGTTTTTAGAAAAACGCGTTTGAAAAAATAGTACCAAGAAAAACAAGCAATATTGGGTCGCTAATATTTTATAGTATATACTTACGTATATGTATCAAAATTTTATAGTATATACTTAAATATATGTATAAAATATTCTCAAAGTTTCAATAAATTATATTCATTTTTTATACTATAAAAAAATTCATCAAAATCATTGAGAAAACGCTGTCCTAACTCTATTTCCACCCTTAATGGCTTATAACAATAGAACGAGTCGGAATTTTCATTTAAAATTTTGGGAACATATTTTTCAATAGTTTTAGTAACAATTTATGAAATTAAGAGGGGAAATAGGGTTAAGCGTTTTCTCAATGATTTTCATGAATTTTTTTATAGTATAAAATATGAATATAATTTATTGAAACTTTGAGAATATTTTATACATATATTTAAGTATATACTATAAAATTTTTGAAGAATTTCCTTGAAAAACACCGAAAATATTAGCGACCCCATATCGCAGGTCGCAATCAGACTCAGCATTTTGCGTACATTCTGGAAGCCGCAATTTTCATCTGAAATCAAACGAGGTTGGAATTTACTTTTATTATATGTCTCTCTTCTATATGAATCTAAATGGTATCAAAAAAATAGAAAATTAAATTTTCTACAGGGGTCAAAACAAAAAAGTATGATTTTTTGCCATTTTTTACAACTTTATTTGCAAAAAAAAAATTATTTTAAATAATGATAATATTCTAAACTTAGGTTCATATAAAGCGCAATACTATGAAGAAAGGAACTGCCAATTTTCAAAACGGTTGGTTGCAAACTTTTTAAACTAGCGTGTACGCAAATTCAAAAAAAGTCGTTTTCAGAAAAATGCATTTGAAAAAATAGTACCAAGAAAAACAAGCAATATGGGGTCGCTAATATTTTATAGTATATACATAAATGTATGTATAAAAATTTTATAGTATATACTCAAATATATGTATGAAATATTCTCAAAGTTTCAATAAATTATTTTCATTTTTTATACTATAAAAAAATGTATAAAAATCATTGAGAAAACTCTGTCCTAACCCTATTTCCTCCCTTAATGGCTTATAACAATAGAATGAGTCGGAATTTTCATTTAAAATTTTGGGAACATATTTTTCAATAGTTTTACTAACAATTCATGAAATAAAAAAAAATTGATTTTTTGAACCGTCTAACCCTATTTCCACCCTTATTCCAGTGTAAATGAGGGAATTAAAAGCTGGCATTAAGCGCTCACCCCTAGCGAGCGCTGACAAACTTTTTTTTCAACAAAACAAAAAGTAATCCATCATTTACATTTTTTTTTTTCGGCTACTTTCTTCGATAAACGTCAAATTTGTACTATCGAATATTTTACACGAGCCCTCTGGCAAATCAACGAGTCTGAATAGTCGGGGGGAATTCAACGTAGGAATTGTGGCGAGAAAGCGTTTCCTGGAGAACTCGCTGATCCCATATGTCGCCAAGATATGTGTACGGTGTTTATTTGTTATTATTATATACGTAGGGGGATCCTGACCGCAAACGATCGACGCTTTTTTCCACTATTACATATATAAACACTGTAAAACTGTTCTATATATATATATATATATATATATAGAACATACATTCATGTACGAGTATGAAAGACTCTCTGTGGGCAATTGGTCCGGAGAGGATCCTCGGGCATCGTAGCATGACCGCAATCGTTCGAGTGCACTGGCGGGCACGTAGAAGGAAATGTTTTGTGAAGTTGGGCCTTCAAGTTTTTGTATTACAGTCTTTCGAAGAGGGACACAGGTACCCACGTAGCGTATCATCGGAGACAGGTGTGTTCAGCTACCGGGGACATACGCGATGAGAAACTTCTTATTTCCTCGTCGTTAATTCAACGCGACATTACGGCAAGCTCGTTCGTAATTTCGGTATTGAAACCCGCGACAAAATAAATATGAGTAAATGTTAACGGGCTAACGGTTGATGATCGTCGATTCGGTGTAAAAAGAACAATTAATTACCGACAATGATTGTCGATAATCATGAAAAAAAACGTTATTCTTAAGGGGTTATACGTAGTTGGAAATAAAAAAAAAAACTTTCTAAACTTTGAACGCGTTCAAAACGGTCTTTTCAAAGTCTGTGAGCACGATTTCTCAAAAACGGCTCAACCGATCGGTCTGTAATTTTAACACAACCTTCTCAGATATATTCTTCGGGTATTCATCGAAGGAATAAGATTGCCGATAATTATTTCTATTTTTTTTAAACAATTAAACGAAAAAATTCTTGTCGAAAATTGGAATTTTTTTCTTTTTGGAGCCGGCATTCTCTCAAAAATCAAAATTTCGACTATTCCTTCGATCAATACCTAGATTTATCTGTCCACTAATAGAATCTTTTTGATTTTTTTATTTTGGATAATCCAAACCGGCGATATCGCGCTCACCGTCAGACACCTTTTTTTCGAGGAATTCCCGGAGATCGACTATAGCAGCTTTAAAAATCATTATTTTTACAAATAAAAAATATGAAAATAAAGTTAAAATTTACCACAACGCGTATATAAATTTTTACGTTAATAAATTAAAATGTCTTTCCAGGAAAAATTCTTGAAAAATCGCCGTTTTTCGGTCTCCTGACTGCGTATAACTACTTAAAAATGGCCCTCAAGGGAGGAAATAGGGTTAGGACAGCGTTTTCTCAATGATTTTCATGCATTTTTTTATAGTACAAAAAATGAATATAATTTATTGAAACTTTGAGAATATTTTATACATATATTTAAGTATATACTATAAAATTTTTGAAGAATTTCCTTGAAAAACACCGCAGATATTAGCGACCCCATATTGCAGGTCGCAATCAGATTCAGCATTTTGCGTACATTCTGGAAGCCGTAATTTTCACCCGAAATCAAACGAGGTTGGAATTTACTTCTATTATATGTCTCTCTTCTATATGAACCTAAATGCTATCAAAAAAATAGAAAATTGAATTTTTTACAGGGGTCAAAACAAAAAAGCATGATTTTTTGCCATTTTTTACAACTTCATTTGCAAAAAAAAATTATTTTAAATAATGATAATATTCCGATTTTACGTTCATATAGAGCGCAATAGTATGAAGAAAGTAACTGCCAATTTTCAAAACGATTGGTTGAAAATTTTTCAAACTAGCGTGTACGCAAGTTAAAAAAAAGTTGTTTTCAGAAAAACGCGTTTGAAAAAATAGCAAAATGCTGAGTCTGATTGTGACCTGCAATATGGGGTCGCTAATATCTGCGGTGTTTTTCAAGGAAATTCTTAAAAAATTTTATAGTATATACTTCAATATATGTATAAAATATTCTCAAAGTTTCAAGAAATTATATTCATTTTTTATACTATAAACAAATTCATGAAAATCATTGAGAAAACGCTGTCCTAACCCTATTTCCGCCCTTAATGGTTTATAACAATAGAACGAGTCGAAATTTTCATTTAAAATTTTGGGAACATATTTTTCATTAGTTTTACTAACAATTTATGAAATAAAAAAAACCATTTTTTGAACCGTCTAACCCTATTTCCCCCCTCAACGGGTTAGGCCACTCTACAGGCCGAAAAAATCGGCTTTTTTGGGGATTTTTTTTTCAGAAAAACTACAAAATAAATTGATATTACAAAATAGGATGTTTGTCATACATATCAGTGACTGTATAAAATAATTTTTTTGAAGCGATTAATTTAAAAATGGCGTCTGTGCAGCATTTTTCCGATGACGTCTCCGTTTTTGTTGGCCGGAAACATAACTCAGACAATTTTCAACCGATTCACTTGAAATTTTCAATATATCTTTAAAAATATATTGTCTATGGAAGAGCGTAAGATTTTTTCGATATATCGATTTTTGGCCAAATGGCGCCACTTCTAAAGTGAAAAGTGAAAAAATTGCTTTAAAAAATCGTCAAAAAATTGTTAATAACAAATGAAGTATGCAATATAAAAAAAAAAATCCTACGTACTTCCATAGACAATGTATTTCCAAAGATACATTCAAAATTTCAAGTGAATCATTTGAAAATTGTCCGAGTTATGTTTCCGGCCAACTAGAAAAATGCAGTTTTGAGATAAACGCGTTTGAAGTTTCGAAAACCTAAATTCGAAAATTCGAAAATCGACTACCCAGACATTTTTCCCGACCACAATCTTTTGAGACATTTTTTCGAGGTCCCAAGGGACCATTTAAAAAAAATCAAAAAGAATCGATTTTTCGAAAATCCCAGAGTGTCCCAACCCCTGTAATCGTTCAAACGGAAGTTCCATGTATTTTTCCACAATTCATCGTATTTATTTAACGACAAAATGTTCCTCAAATAATTCCAATAATTTCTTCATATTTTTTCTCTTTTCCGATCGCTCTTCATCCACCGAATGGGTCGTTTAATCCTAAAAATCGAAGGACTGGGTGTGTGGGGTCGAAGAATGAGCAAAAAGATCGAATCGTTCAGACGTGCCGGTTCCAGGGAATCGATATGTTCGCCAACCGAGAGAAACGAACACGCCGCTCGCGAGAACAACAACGATTGCATCAGTAACAACAACAACAACAACAACAATACGAATAACAACAATGATCGGGTGACGTGTGGTCCCGCCGATGAGAGCATTAAAAAGTCAGCGATAGAATCGTCGGAAAAGTCATCGTCGGACATGAAAAAGTCCGATGTTAAAGGGGAGAGGAAATTTTTATCGGGCAACTCGCACAGATCGCCGTCACCGTTCAAATCGTTCTTCATAAGGATGGGATCAACGGGCATGCTCAATTCGACGCGCGGCAATAACCGACGGTCGGTAAATCACGAACAGACGCGAGTGACGCCAACGGAGAAGGAGAATCTCTTCAGAAGTTGTAGCACGAGTCATCTGAACAGCAGTCCAACGTACGTGAAAGGTGACGATCCCTCGGATGGTATAGATCTGCAGATTGGCAATCGCAAAGATAGGACACTGTCGTGCGACGATTTAGCAGCTCGTGAAACCGACGACGATGTCTTTGCGAGCGATACAATGAACGAGGCGTCGGCAAAGTCATTCGGGTCGTGTGACTTCGGTAACTCGAGAAACGAGATACTACGAAAGTCGAGCAGTTGCGATTTCAAAGAGGCGAAAAAATCCAATTTCCCATATGCATTTTTACGCTCGAAATTGTCGGTGCTGCCGGAGGAACGTCAGCAACAGCATCAGCAACATGGCAAAGACGAGAGACTGTTCAAAGCAACGTCCGAAGAGCATTTTCCCACGTTGAAAATAGCCGAGGAATCGTACGACGGTACAACGACACTCGGCAGACGACGAGCCCCGCGCTATTCCGGCAACGGTGTCGTCTATCGTCGTGACAACGATCATCAGCGTTATTCGAGAAATTCGTACGCCGAGCCCGGCGACACAAGACCAAACGTGAGTCTGGCGAGACGCGACGAGGATCGTTACAGTCTTAATCCCAGCCGATTGGAACGAATAGACGATTGTTTACGGCCTGATGAACAATTTTACGGCGGTGGTTATCCGAGAAATTGTCGATCAGCGCTCGCCGGTTCGATCAATCGATTGCCCGAGCCGGCTGTTAATCATCGTATGGAACGAAACTCGTCGGAGAATCAACGGCATCACGACGAAACGAACGATTTTTGCGGCAGACTAGCCGATCGTCGTTTCTCCGAGACGTCGTCGTTGAACGTTGATCTCGATGTTGTCGCGACGTTGCGTAATCAACGAAGAAATTCGGCTCCAACGACCGAGCAAAGATTGTCGTCGCATTACGTCAGTTCGAACGAGTCCGGCTACGACAGTGACGGACCGAGGGCCGAGTCGGCAATTGCCTCGGAGAATGAGAATGCGAGCTTGCGATGCATCAATACCGACAGTTCGGACACGAGCAGCGTGGTCGATTCGGAAATTGAGAAACCAATGAGAGCGTCAACGCCAAGCGAAACTAGCAGAGATCACGTTGACTCGGCCGGTATATCGATGAAAGATTCCCCTAGCCCGTTTACCGGCGGTGGCTTCGAGATCGGTAAAGAAATTTCCGATGATATCGACGGTTTGCGATGGCATCAGAGCAATTCCGGCAGAATTTTACCGTCGATACATCATCAGGGCTGTTACAACAGCGAGGACAATGTCGAGCATCGCTTGTCAAGATGCGCGACCGATTGTTCCAATGATCCTCGTACTATGGCCAATCGGACGTCGTACGTGGCGCCACATAGAGCAAGATTGCAACAGGACAAAACGAGATTTCTCAGTGACATTATTCAGCCGCCGAAGAGGATTCGCCGATGCAGACTTGTCCAGCTCGACAAGAAGGATTCTAGGGAGAGCCTTGGTATACGATTGGCACAGCAGCACGCCACGGAATTACGTTATATCGTTGTACAGCTTGAAAATGGTGGCATAGCTCACAGGTAAGTTTTCCGATCTTCTGTTATTTTTTAAAAAAAGGTTTAACCCCTGATGTCTTTAGAAATGACAATTTCCACGGGATGTTCCTCGCCGGGAAGTTGATCCATTTTTATTATTGTTAATTCATTGTCGCTGAGGAAAATAATTGATAAATCAATGAAGAACGCACGAAATTCGTATTGCAGAGACGGTAGACTCAGGGTGGGCGACGAGATCGTCGAGGTTGAGGGTAAAGATCTCAAAACACTGGAGGGTCTCGCCGAGGTTCAGGAATTTCTTAAATCATTCACGGGCAACAAGGTGCACTTGGTGACGGCTTACGAGGAAACGTTGCCTCAGGTTTACAACGACGTGACCATAACGGAGCGTAATGAGGACAATGAGAGTCGTGAGAATGCGAAAAATCTTACGTGTCTCGGGGCAGCGTCGTCGTCCGAAACTTCGAAGCGTCACGAGTCATCGGGCGACAAACGATCGTCAAGCCGAAACGACGATGTTGTACAGCTCAGAAAACGTCCTGACAATCTTCCGGTCGCCCCGTGTTTCGAGAACAAAAATCGTAATGAAACGTTTACGAATATCGAGAATCCGATCGAATCGCAACAGTATCTGACTCGGCACGTTGCCAAATTTCACAAGGGCTACGGGAAACCGAGCCTTGGTTTCAGCGTTGTCGGCGGAAGGGACAGTCCACGGGGTGAAATGGGAATATTCGTGAGGCGAGTTTTTCCCGGCGGACAAGCCGACGTCTCGAAATCTCTTTTTCAAGGTAACCAGTTCTTTTTTTTTAGCTTATAATTATTCTTTCCCAAAATGTGACGCGAGGAAAATTCGATTCTTTCGGTATACTTTTTTATACGAAATTTCGTTGAAAGCTCATTTATCGTTCTGTATTCAACGAATACTTTGGTCAATTCGTCATTGGTTGGATTCGCGAATTTTACGCTAACAGCGCGGAAGCGTTTATCGAAGCTACAGGACGGAGTTTCCCTCGAGGAATGGTGATCGCGTGGCTCGATCGGTGTGTGTATATACGTATATCAAATCTGCTTGAAAAATCTAAACCGAAAGGAATTCGAGACCAATCTCTCGTTCGGTATATATCGAGCCTCTCGATCGTTAAGCTCGCATTTATCTCTTTAACTGGAAACCCAGAGAATTCAACGTGTCTAAGTCGATCGGCGATTGCACATCACGTTCTCGCTCGACTCTTTTAACGAACGCAACACACGAACGTTTATACGAAATTGAACCCCCCTGCGATTTCACGTGGTAACGTGTAATTTGCGCTTGGTCAGCCTGACAGTCCACTTTGTAAAATAAACGTGCACCCAACGCCGCGTGCGGATTCCTCGTTTCCCGATCTATACGGTTTTCAACGATGCAGATAAGATGTCCGTAGCATACAAATATATACGATAAAATACTATGAAAAATAGTACCTATCAATTATCAATTATCAATTATCAATTATCAATTATCAATTATCAATTATCAATTATCAATTATCAATTATCAATTATCAATTATCAATTATCAATTATCAATTATCAATTATCAATTATCAATTATCAATTATCAATTATCAATTATCAATTATCAATTATCAATTATCAATTATCAATTATCAATTATCAATTATCAATTATCAATTATCAATTATCAATTATCAATTATCAATTATCAATTATCAATTATCAATTATCAATTATCAATTATCAATTATCAATTATCAATTATCAATTATCAATTATCAATTTTTTTTTTTTTTTTTTTTTTACGGAGGAAAAATTGGAAAATCTTTTATAGACGTTGTGCCGGACTCATTCAGGACGGGCTGAACATACCGGCTAAACCTAAAACCTCCGTTTCCTGGGCCCCTTGTTCTGTTCACGGTACTTCCCATGTGGGCTTTGAACTTCGTGAACAGGGGCCCCGTTTATAGTCATGTTTGTGACTCTTCCGTCATCCCTGTCTTTGTCGACTCTTCGTTATCGGTGTCTTACCCGCTGTCACTGATTCTTCGGTTCTCGCGAGTCTTCTCTTTCAGCGTCCTGTCAATGTATTCATTGATGCGTCTCCAGTTGTCGTCGGATTTCAACATGAGGGTGATCATATTTTCGGGGCTGACCTCTGTCCCAATTCTGGTGGTCATTTCGTGTCTGTAGTGCTGCCACTTCGGGCACTCGAAGAATGTATGCTCTACATCGTCCGTGGGGTTATTGCAGAAGTCGCACGCTTCCAACTGTCTAATCCTAAACCGCTTGAGGTATTCGTTAAAGCAGCCATGTCCGGTCAGTGCTTGCGTGAGGTAAAAACCTACTTTGCCATGCTTCCTTTCTATCCATGGTCTTAGTTCGGGGATCAGTCTTTTTGTCCACCTTCCCGTCGTTGCTTCTTGCCAGCGTTCCTGCCACTTGTGCATGAGCCTGATCCTGGCTTCTTTTTTAATTTCGGCTTTCACGCGCCTGCTCTCCTCTTCGTTTGTGAGTTGCCCCCGTTCCTTGCTTTCTATAAAGACTTCCTGCCTTTCCATTGCCAGAAGATCTATTGGCGATACGCTGGCCAGAACCAGTACAGCACTGGCTGAGACCGTGCGGTATGCCGATGCAATTCTCAGCGCTACCGTTCGCTGCGCCGATGCTAGCATTGCTCCCACCGATTGTTTCACCGTAAACGATGCCCACACTGGCGCTGCATAAAGCAGTTTTGAATGAAACACCGAGACGAGTATTCTCCTCTTCGCTTCTTTTGGCCCACCGACGTTTGGCATCAATCTCGAGATCTTCCCGCCACTTTCGATGGCCTTATTGACTGCTTTAACTATGTGGGGTGGAAAGTTCAGCTTCCGATCTAATTCTACTCCCAGGTAAGTGAGTTGGTTACTCCATTTTATCGGTGTTCCCTCGAGTTCAATCGTAGGACTCTTAAACGATATCCTATCCGTGACTAGGACTGCTTCCGTTTTCTGCAGCGCCAATTGCAGGCCTCTTCCGTCCAGCGAGCACTTGGCTCGTCGCAGGCTGTCGTTGACTCGTATTATCAGTATTTCGGTGTTATCGGCTGTGCAGATAATGAGGGTGTCGTCGGCAAAGCCGATCATCTCGGTGCCGTCGGGTAGGTCCATCCTCAGGAAGTCGTCGTACATGACGTTCCATATGACTGAGCCCACCCTTGAGCCCTGCGGTGCTTCCCGCATCATCTCCTCCTTAACTGTCCACGACTCTCCTTCGTAGATCGCCCATCTATTGTTCAGATAGTTGTCCAGCATCCGGAGTAAGTATGCCGGAACCTTCTTCCTCTCTAGTGCGTCGATACAGTTGCTCCGTCTGGCGGTGTTGAACGCGTTCCGGATGTCAAGCGAGACGAGAGCACAGAACCCCTTTTTCTTCAATCTTCCTATCTTGTTTTTGGCCTCCGTTGCTTTATCGACCACTGCCTGTATGGCGTCGACCGTCGAGCGTCCCTTGCGGAATCCATATTGCCTTTGAGACAGGCTATGTTCTCCAGTGATATGGATGTCTAGTCTTTGAAGGATCAGTCCCTCCAATAGTTTCCCCATCGAGTCGAGGAGGCATATCGGCCTGTACGACGAGGTTTCCGTTAGCGGCTTGTCCCCTTTCCTGAGGAGGACTATTTTCTGCCTCTTCCAGTCTTTGAAGAACACACCCTCCTGCGGGCATGTGTTGAGCATGTCGAGCAGCATTTCCGGGTACACCTCAATGATCCTTCGTAGGATTTCATTGGGTATACCATCGAGTCCTGGTGCCTTACCCATCTTCAGCCTGGTTCCAGCTGTCCTTATCAATTATCAATTATCCATTATCCATTATCAATTATCCATTATTCATTATCAATTATCAATTATCAATTATCAATTATCAATTATCCATTATCCATTATCAATTATCAATTATCAATTATCAATTACCAATTACCAATTATCGATTAATGATTATCAATTATCAATCCGCCAGTAACTGATAGATAATAATTTTTTCGAACGCCTTGAAATATGTTGAAAAATTAACGGTTTACAAAAAAAAACCCGTCATCCGAACGACTTTTAAACTTATCCGTATCGATTCCTCGTACAAAGGCGTACGATTTTTTCGGCATTGCTATTCCAACAAGCAACTCTTCGAACAACACCCGGTGCATATGTTCCGCACTTCGTCGACGATGTGCTTCTGTCTTTTGGCCGCAGCTTCTTTTCTTTTTTTCCCTCGTAACACTCCGAAAGAACAGCGCGTTAAAAGTACATACACATACGTGTATTATACACGTGACGAGGAACTCGACACGTAGGCGTTTGCGAGTATTCAACGCGTAATGACGAGGCATGTACACTCGTTGTACACCTGACGAATCGTTGATTCGATAACGAACGGTTCGCGCATCCCTAAACAGCGCCGAGTACAAAAGTTCTCGGCCAAATGTACGAAAACTTAAAACGACAAGTTTCCTCATTTTTTTAATTCTCAATTTCACAGAATGACCGACCGGCTCAATATGACAACGGAAAAGAATCATATAACGTCGTTGTCGCGTCGCGACGTATTCGCCCCCTCGACGTATTCGAGTGACATGGCGAGCATCAGCCGCGGAGCTTTTGCTCGGCTTCCTCAATGTCAACATTTTTTTTTAAATTCCATCTTTTTTCTCTTTTTTATCGCAACCAACCCCAACGTGTGAGTCGAGTTTCTCTCGAGTTTCGTGTTACAACCGAGAGCACACTATACACGCTATAAAACGTCATGAAAGTTTGCATGGTTTTTTTTTTTTTTTTCGACGGTGTCGCGCGTGTTGTGTGCTCGCGCGACCGATTTCCTGATCTTCAGCGCACGCTCCTACGCGATCTTTCTTTCTCTCTCTCCCTCTCATCCTCTCGCACGCGTTTGCCTCGTGCTCTCGTAACGGACTCATCTCGCTTCGGTTCCAGACTCCTCTCTCGGGTCGTTTGTCTTATATCTATATATCGCTGAGGCTGTGGGTGACCATATAGGATATATTATGCGGCAGCTGCGACCGGCCGACGTCGTGAACTCGCGCAAAATTCTCCGGACCGCAAGTTTGTGGCGAGGGTCAGGGACCGTTTGCCATCTCTCGACGAAGATCTTTGTATATATATATGTGTGTATCCCTGATAAAGAACTAGTACAACTCCCCCCTCCATTTTCTCAATACACCACGTACATAGTGGCATTGTGTATAAAAACTCGATTTTCATTCAATTAATGACAGCGCGCTTATTGCGAACTTATTGAAAGCGCTTTAACCACTTATCTGACGCATCGCCAACTCAACTCCCCCCTCCCATCCCATACCATATTTTTCATACTTAAAAACTCGTACAGTTCTGTGGCTCGTCTTATTTTACGAGCACATACGCATTTAAACCTATATGTATATAATATACGAAAGGACATGGAACGAACGAACGAGACACGGCAATCAATCAACATTTTCTGCGACCATTAAAATATGAGGATCGTAAATCGCCATCAACAGCACTCGGTACACGATACACAACGACGAAATACTATATATATATGGGTCATTTTATGCCAATTGCCATCAACCCGATCCTCGACCATCTCGATTTTGATTTATTATCTTTGTAAATTCTTTCAAGCAACGATTATTTCTTGCTGGCTGTGCCCCGCGGTTTTAACCGCGTTGAATTTCCTTCCGCGGATTCTACGCGCCACCGTCGCTCCTTAATGTCATTGCATTGAGTTATTATGACGTTAAAACCTTCCCGAATAAACGGGCTGTCTGGTGCATAAAAGAATTTTTCCAATCGGACACGTATTTCCGGAGATTAGCGCGTTCAAACAAACAAACTCTCAAGCTTTATTGTAGTATAGTAAGACGGTAAGATTAAGGGCATAGCATGAAGTTATGTGATCTAGAGCCTTGCTGAATAAACGAGCTGTCTATTGCAAAAAGAATTTTCCAAATCGGATTAGTATTTCCTGAGATTAGCGCGTTCAAACAAACGTACAAACATTCAAACTCTCCAGCTTTATTATAGTATGGTACAGATGTCGTAGTAAGATAGTAAAATTAAGATAACATGAAGTTATGTAGTCTAGAGCCTTCCTGAATAAACAGGCTATCTATTGCAAAAACAATTTTCCAAATCGAATTAGTATTTCCTGAGATTACCGCGTTCGAACAAACATACAAACTCTCCAGCTTTATTATAGTATGGTATAGATGCCGTAGTAAGATAGTAAGATTAAGGGCATAGCATGAAGTTATAAGGTCAAGAGCCTTACTGAATAAACAGGCTATCTGATGCAAAAAGAATTTTTCAAATCTGACAAGTATTTCCGGAGATTAGCGCGTTCAAACAAACGAACTCTCAAGCTTTATTGTAGTATAGTAAGACAGTAAGATTGGGGTCATAGCATGAAGTTATATAGGCCTAGAGCCTTCCTGAATAGACAGGCTGTCTATTGCAAAACGAATTTTCCAAATCGGATTAGTATTTCCTGAGATTAGCGCGTTCAAACAAACATACAAACATATAAACTCTCCAGCTTTATTATAGTATGGTATAGATGCCGTAGTAAGATAGTAAGATTAAGGACATAGCATGAAGTTATTAGGTCTAGAGCCTTGCTGAATAAACAGGCTATCTATTGCAAAAGGAATTTTCCAAATCGAATTAGTATTTCCTGAGACTACCGCGTTCGAACATACCAATACAAACTCTCCAGCTTTATTATAGTATGGTATAGATGTAGTAGTAAGATAGTAAGATTAAGGGCATAGCATGAAGTTATGTGGTCTAGAGCCTTGCTGAATAAACGGGCTATCTGATGCAAAAAGAATTTTTCAAATCGGATTAGTATTTACGGAGATTAGCGCGTTCAAACAAACAAACTCTCAAGCTTTATTGTAGTATAGTAAGACAGTAAGATTGAGGCCATAGCATGAAGTAATATAGATCTAGATCCTTCCTGAATCAACAGGCTGTCTATTGCGAAAAGAATTTTCCAAATTGGATTAGTATTTCCTGAGATTAGCGCGTTCAAACAAACATAGAAACATACAAACTCTCCAGCTTCATTATAGTATGGTATAGATATCGTAGTAAGATAGTAAGATTAAGGGCATACCATGAAGTTATGTGGTCTAGAGCTTTGCTAAATAATCGAGTTATCTAATGCAAAAAGAATTTTCCAGATCAGACTAGTATTTCCTGAGATTAGCGCGTTCTAACAAACATACAAACATACAAACTCTCCAGCTTTATTATAGTATGGTAAAGATGTAGTAGTAAGATAGTAAAATTAAGGGCATAGCACGAAGGTATGTGGTCTAGAGCCTTGCTGAATAGACGGGCTATCTAATGCAAAAAGGATTTTCCAAATCGGATTAGTATTTCCTGAGATTAGCGCGTTCTAACAAACATACAAACTCTCCAACTTTATGGTATAGATGCAGTAGTAAGATAGTAAGATTACAGTCATAACATGAAGTTTGATAGCCTAGAGCCTTCCGGAATGAACGGGTTACCTAATGCAAAAAGAATTTTCCAAATCGGATTAGTATTTCCTGAGATTAGCGCGTTCAAACAAACATACAAGCTCTCCAACTGTATAATAGTACAGCGCAGATGTAGTATAGTAGTAAGATAGTCAGATTAGAGTTATAGTAAGGAGTTATAAAGCCTGGAGCCTTCCTGAATAAACGGGCTATCTAATGAAAAAAGAATTTTTCAAATCAGACAAGTATTTCCTGAGATTAGCGCGTTCAAACAAACAAACTCTCCAACTTTATTACAGTAATAAGATTTCGTTTTGAGACTTAAAACGTACCATTTTCTTAAAAATCATCATTACTTTTTCGAAATAACAATTTTAAAAAATGGACATTCATGAAACTGATCCTTTGAAAACGTCGTGCATGGCTTTCGTGGACGATTGATTAACAAAAAAGAGAAGATAACAAACGGAAATCCGAGAGCGATTAGAGGGTGTAACCGGTTCCTCTTTGGTACACAGAATGGCCCCTCGCACGTGTATCGGATACTTTTTCCTACTTTCATAAACGTCGTCCACTTGTTGTCGCGCTCGGGGATTAGAAACAATTTTCTCATTAAAGAGAAGTTGCACATTGAGTTTGACGAACGACCGGATAGCGACATGACGGTGCAAATGTTTGTCGAGCACAGGCATGCGTTATATTTCATAGATGTATACGGAGGCCATTGTGGACAGAATAAACGGAGAATGAGAGAATAATCGATTACCCGATGCAATCAAGTTGACAGAGCATTTAGTAAATTGGCTGTGTCGTCGGTGAAAGAGCCCGAGGGGGTTGGAGATGAGAAATTATAGTTCAACAAGTTTTTTTTATTTCAATTATTATCGCTATATAATAATAATAATGAATAATTTCGGACAATCCATTATTCTTCAATGACGAATATTCATTTTATTTTTCACTTAACGAAATCTACTTTTTGTTTTATTTCCCCTTCAGGCGACGAGATTTTGAGTCTGAATGGCAAAGTTCTTCGTGGTTACACGCATCAGGAAGTCATCGAATTGTTCAAAGCCGTGAGGGAAGGTCCGGTCGAGCTTGATTTGGCGAGAAGACACAGGTTTGTAACCTACGTTTTGTTTCAAAGTAATTTTTTCTCTTAAAACCATGAGTCTATTCCAAAAATCGTGTCGTAAAACTCCATCACAAAAATTAAATCGAAAGTAATTTTTCCTTTTTATCATCTTCCAGATATCCCAGGACACCACTGAAGTCGGCGCCGTATTAACGACAAAAAAACGACATGTACCGACAAAGAAAAAAATGCCGAAAAAACCGCTATCCACGAATTCTCTCAAGCGGGAAAAGCCCAAATTTTTGCGATTCAGTTTTGATCGAGAGCGTTTGAGGTAGTAGTCTGGTAACTTGAGCCGATTTTCATGTCTTTTTTGGAGGGCGTTTTTTTGTAGGAAAATAAAAATGAATCGTTTTGGATATTTAGGATATTTTTATTTACATATTAAAGATACAAAAAAAAAATTTTTTTTTTAAATTGAACAGTTTATTATTATTATTATTATTGTTCGAAGTTGGCACCTTGAAGTTGGCAGCCCGGGTCCTAACTTTTTTTCTACCGAACCGATTGCTTTCAAATTTTAACAGGCTACTCTACACATTTATAGTTCTCGTCGGAACTACCGAGAAATTTTTTCACCCCTAACTTTTTATTTTACAACCCCGTCTTTGTTAAAGTTCTTTTATTTTAGCAAAGAAGGGGTTGTAAAATAAAAAGTTAGGGGTGAAAAAATGTCTCGGTAGTTCCGACGAGAACTATAAGTGTGTAGAGTAGCCTTTCAAAACAATCGGTACGGTAGAAAAAAAGTTAGGACCCGGGCTGCCAACTTCGAGGTGCCAACTTCGATCAATAATAACAATAATAACAAACAATTGAATTTTCCCAAAAAAATTTTTTTTTGTATCTTGAATATGTAAATAAAAACATCCTAAATATCCAAAACGATTCATTTTTATTTTCCTACAAAAAAACGCCCTCCAAAAAAGACATGAAAATAAGTTACCAGACTACTACCTCAATGCCAATGCCCTTGTTGAAATTCGTTTCAACGCAAAATTTCATTGGCACAAAGATTTTTTTTTTTATTATAGAATGAAGAAGGGCGCGGTTTCGCTCCCTGACAAAAATTTTCCTTGGAGAAGCAACGTCGTTTCGTTGGAAAATATCAAATGTTCCGCGAAATAATATCTACTTCAATCGAATATTGCTTGATGCAACGAAAATTGATGAAAAAATCCCATTAATTTGTATGATTATTTATGTGTTTCTGTAAATATAACTTTATCTCGCGCGTGGATGTTCCGCAATGCTGCTAGAGATCAAAACTGAGCCGGAAAATGTCTTTTCGTACGCGACCAATTTTTGTTTTTGGTCCAATAGAAAAAAAAAAGGACTTCCAACCGGAAGGGCTCTTTGCTCGAGAGCCACTTAAAAGTTTTAGATTCTAGTCTCTCTCTCTGTCTCTCTTTCTCTCCGTCTCGTTATCAACAAGTAATTTTGTCATCGACAAAATTTGCTCGCTGCGTTTATAATTTATTGAGCCTTGTTTTTTTTTTTTTTTTTTTTTAATGCTCGCATAAGTTTGGTAGCCGTTTAAGATCTCGATGTTTTTTTTTTTTAATTCCTGTAAGATTTTATACTACTACGTTGTCATTATTATTATTATTGAAAAAAAATATTATTATTATTATTATTATTATTATTATGAGTATTGATAATGTTCGACGCGAGATTGCTCGTGCGCTTTTTATGCGTAGAAAATAAAGAGAATGATAATTTTTAAGATTTCGTAATAATTTCGTGGTGATGTTAATTTATTTACCAAAATTGTCGAGAATACAATTTGGCGTGAGGCATGAAAAAAAAAAGGCAAAAAGAAAAGGAAATTATCAATAAAATAACATATTTATTTGCGACAGTTTATGATTTTTTTTTTCTCGTTATTTTTTTTCAGGAAGAAAAAAAAAACAATTACACGGTGCCAGAGATTCTTCGTGGAGATTCGGGACCTCGTAATTCGTTATCGTTAATTTTTATTTTCAACGAATAATCGATTTGAAGACGACATCATCACGCGAAACATCAATTAAATAACGTATTTATTTTCCGTATTTTTTTTTTTCTATTTCTTTGTTGCATCTTTTTTTTTACACAAATTTACAGTATGTACAGATCGGCCATTCGTGGGGTACCAGTCTTTGTTTTTTTTTTTTTGTAATTCATTTTTTATTTTTTTCATTTTATTGTAGATTCGTTAGTCGTTTCGTTCCGGACGATTGTGGCTCACGCGTCGACGAGCAAAAGATCGGCGCAGGACTTGGCTTTTGGCATTCTGAAAAAGTAAAATCAAAAAATTTCATTCATATTTGGAAAGAGATTGTTGTTTTTTTTTCTCGGGATTCCAAATTTAAGGAAATGACCACGGATTTAGTGTAATCAGCGAGTCAAAATAGATCGATATAGCCGTGGTAAAAGAAAATTTTTAAGTTCAGAATTTTTTTAGCATTTCGGCGAAAAATAAGTGGCTTCACTAAAATCGCTGTAACGTTGCTTTCCGATTGAGTTGGAAACCCATTCTATGCTCATTCTTTTCGTAACCGTTCGACCTTTAAGATGCCGTTTTGTTCATTGAGCCACGATTTTTTTTCGATTTTTCACAGATTTTCAAAGTTGGACCATCGATTTTTGCGTATTTCTCCATGCCCCTTCTCATTATTTTCGCCGATTTTCAACCCGCTCTCACGGCTACAATAATTGAGATATCGGGATGATCCAAAATGCATTCTCTAAGTCTACTCGAGACGGTTCCAAAACACCCGTAAAAATTGAAAATCGATCAAACGCGAGCCAAGTTATGGCCATTTGAAATTTCGACATTTTAAAGTTTCTGCAAAAGTAGGCAAAAAATGGCAAACATTTTTTTTCTCTTTTTTCAACGTTTCGACACGCTATTCGATCGGAAATTTTCGCGCTCATTTCGAATAACACCAAGTTTTCGCGCGATAACTCAAAAAAATCAATGAAAAAAACGCGGAAAAACGAGGAAAAAAAATAACGAAAAATTCCAGCAAGACTCTTTTTTGTTTTTCGTTTGCCAAATCGATAATTGTATGAAAATAGAAATATATAAATATATCGTAATAATAATATAATAAGAGCTCACGGTGTATCCCGATTTTTCACTCGTCTGCATATGTGCAGAGCGAGCGAGCCACTCTTGATGTTGCGAAAAAGTTGAACAGCCTCACGGTGCGTCAGATCGTGAGAGACCTGCCCGTTGACCGCGAGTATCTCGTCGCCGGCTCGCAAACGGCCATCTTCGGCGGCTTGACCGCCCGGCAAGACCGATTTTATGAAAATGCCTGCGATGAAAGAAAAAAAGAGAAATCATTAATCAAACGTGACCTTCGTAATGTCGAGAATTGCTAAAAATGTGTATAAAACAAAAAAATAAGTTAATGCCGCAAGTTGAAACTATCAAGGTAGTAGTCTGGTAACTTGAGCCGATTTTCATGTCTTTTTTGGAGGGCGTTTTTTTGTAGGAAAATAAAAATGAATCGTTTTGGATATTTAGGATGTTTTTATTTACATATTATAAAATAAAATATTTAAAATAATTTTTTTTTATGTACAAGTATTCTCTAAGGATCAATAAATGCACGTGTAAATTTTCATCAAGACAACTTCGACGGTTTAAAAATTATTGCACATTAGAAATGACGTCAAAAATCTCGCTCTAGACCAGACTACCGCCTCAAGCCGATTTTTATGTCTTTTTTGGAGAGCGTTTTTTTGTAGGAAAATAAAAATGAATCGTTTTGAATATTTAGGATGTTTTTATTTACATATTAAAGATACAAAAAAAAAATTTTTGAAAAAATTTAATAGTTTATTATTGTTATTATTATTGATCGAAGTTGGCAGCCCGGATCCTAACTTTTTTTCTACCGAACCGATTGCTTTGAAATTTTAACAGGCTACTTTACACACTTATAGTTCTCGTCGGAACTATCAAGAAATTTTGTCACCCCTAACTTTTTATTTTACAACCCCTTCTTTGCTAAATTCCTTTTATTTTAGCAAAGAAGGGGTTAAAAAATTTCTCGGTAGTTCCGACGAAAACTATAAGTGTGTAGAGTAGCCTGTTCAAATTTCAAAGCAATCGATCGGTTCAAAAAACTACATAAAAATATTTAAAATAATTTTTTTTTATGTACAAGTATTCTCTAAGGATCAATAAATGCACGTGTAAATTTTCATCAAGACAACTTCAACGGTTTAAAAATTATTGCACATTAGAAATGACGTCAAAAATCTCGCTCTAGACCAGACTACCGCCTCAAGCCGATTTTCATGTCTTTTTTGGAGAGCGTTTTTTTGTAGGAAAATAAAAATGAATCGTTTTGAATATTTAGGATGTTTTTATTTACATATTAAAGATACAAAAAAATTTTTTTTTTTTAAATTTAATAGTTTATTATTGTTATTATTATTGATCGAAGTTGGCACCTCGAAGTTGGCAGCCCGGATCCTAACTTTTTTTCTACCGAACCGATTGCTTTGAAATTTTAACAGGCTACTCTACACACTTATAGTTCTCGTCGGAACTACCGAGAAATTTTTTCACCCCCAACTTTCTATTTTACAACCCCTTCTTTGCTAAAGTCCTTTTATTTTAGCAAAGAAGGGGTTGTAAAATAAAAAGTTAGGGGTGAAAAAATTTCTCGGTAGTTCCGACGAGAACTATAAGTGTGTAGAGTAGCCTGTTAAAATTTGAAAGCAATCGGTTCGGTAGAAAAGAAGTTAGGACCCGGGCTGCCCAACTTCGAGGTGCCAACTTCGATCAATAATAACAATAACAATAAACTATTAAATTTTTTCAAAAAAATTTTTTTTTGTATCTTCAATATGTAAATAAAAACATCCTAAATATTCAAAACGATTCATTTTTATTTTTCTACGAAAAAACGCCCTCCAAAAAAGACATGAAAATCGGCATAAGTTACCAGACTACTACCTTGAATATTATCCCCTAAAGCCTCGTGTAACATCATACCGTTCGTAAAACCGTCGAATAACGTCTCGAATAACTCTTACCGATGCTTCCTTTGGGGCTGTCACGTCCACCGACGATCGTGAAGCCAAGTGACTTTTTGCCATGTCCCTTCTCAAAGACAACAGTATGAAAGGTCGAAACTGTGCTTCTGGGTCTTCTCGGTAAAGTACAAAAGTTCGAGACACTCTGCTGAGCCGTGTCAACGACATTGAGCGTCCTCTTGTCCGAGCAAATCGATCGGTTCGACTCGTTCTTACGATCGCGACTGTGACGTGAATTGTGCTTGCGAAAGTGTGACTTTGGCGAATTTGTACAATCCAAATGTCCGTTATTGATGTTATTGTTATTGCTGATGTTATTATTGTTGACAATGTGGCCATTCTCGACGCAGACATTCTCGTAATCGACGCTACTCTCTTTCAGTCTTTTCGGACTGTCGATACCGATTTTACGTGAAATAACAATGTCAACATCGCCGGGAGCGCTGCCATTGCCAAGTATCTTTCTCGCCTCCGACATGCTCAAGCCCCTCAAACGTTTGCCATTAACGATAAGTATCTCGTCGCCGATTCTCAGTGTGCCCTCGCGATCGGCAAGACCATTCGGCACAACGTGAGCAACGAGATAGCCCGGACTCGATTGTGATGTTTTTGCGATAAATATACCGAGACACTGATCGGCATTTTCGCGCGGTAGCTTAACGATACTCGTTTGCGTGGTGTAAGAGCGTGATCTAACGACCGGAAGTCTCGTGTCACGCGTTAAATTTTCCCTACCACGATCGTCGCGTTCTCTCTCATCGATGATGTCCCTCAATTCGGGAGTTCGATGATTTCGCGACGTAACAAGGCTTACTTTACGTTTTATCAATTCGTCGTTCGAGGCTTCGTTTATTCTCGCCGATGACATCTGTAGATCGTGAGCGTGAGCGAGATTCTCCATTATCGACCGTCTTTCCCCACTTCGCGCGGCGCCATCTCTCGTAGCGTCCCTGAACTGCTCGTCGTTGAATTCCAGCCTCGACTCCGACGGATTTAGCCATTTCTTCTCAATTTCCCCGTTCGAAACGGATCCTCGGCGCGGTGGTAATTGCGGTGGAACTGTACTCGACGAACAGTCGTTCGGTATTGTTAATGATCCCGATGTGCCGCTTCCGCAACGATCGTCGAGTAGGGAACTTGTCGCCGAGCCATTGTCCAATATGCCCGAATCATTGTCGTCCTGTTCTTGCTCGTTGTACAACGGATTCGTTCGTAATTCCTCGAGGCCCGGCAGTGTTCCGTACGAGAAACTACGTAATCTTCTCTTGTCACGATCCTTCGTGTCTTTGCGATAAATCTTCGCTAACAATTTGCTCGTCGAACTCTTAAGATAACGATCTTGCATCGCGCGAAATTTCGCTGCCAAACAGCTCGACGGCGTGACACTGTCGTAATGACAAGTTTCGTTGGTCGATTCCGGCTCGTCGAGCGAGGCAACATCGTCGTCGAGACTCTTGCTCGTGACTCTCTCGTCGAGCTTGTCCCTGCTACGATTCCAACGCTTTCGACTCGATACATTTGGAACGTCGTTCTTTTTACTATCGCAATTTGTTCTCGACGATGGTGAACCGGTGGCGCCGCTAACGAAACCCAAAAAACTAAAACGCTCGTCGTTGTTCCTTCTCGATGGTAGTCTCGATTGGGACTTGCAGCGTCTTTTTCTTTTCGTATGAATTTTCTCGTTTTCCGTTAACTCCTTAAGATCAATCTCGCACACCGAACGACGAAACTCGTTTCTCGTTAGGCCGCGTTTGCTCAATTCTGACATTGAACGAAATTGCGTCTTGTCGTTTGTCTCACGTTCGTTGGGTTCGTCATTGTCGTCGTCGTCGTCCGGATTTTCGCACTCTCTTGACGCGCTTTCCGCATCTTTGTCACGGAAAAAGCTCAATCTCGTGTTTTTCACACGATCGAGCAGCGGATTTCTCTTCTCGCACGAGCGTCTACGCTCCTCCTGTATTCTCTTTTTGTCCTTCTTCTGGCTCGCACGCTCCGTCGTCACCTGGGACGTTTGGACGTTGTAACAATTTCTCTCGGACTCGGAACTCGAGGATTTTCTTCGGGACCATCGAACCGGCGACATGTCTGCAACAAAATGATTGACGGAAAATAAGACGATTGCTTTTGCTACTTGAGGCGACGCTTAACTCGTTTCGCGTCACCTTACCGACCAAAAATTCATCTACGAAGGGGGACCCAAAAAAAACGGGAATTGCGCTGCGGCGGGGAGGGAGAGTGAGGGAACCCATTGCTCGACCGGGTGTCCGTTGGGGACACGTCTCCTGAGTTAGTGCGCGAAGTTCTGTCGCCGTGAGTGCATCGGTTCGCCCGTGGAAATTTTTGTAAGTGAAACAACTTTTTCCATTTCAGGGAAAACGTGATGGCCGATTGTCGAGAGCAACGCGCGGCTGTGAAATTTTGTTTCCTGTTGGGGAAATCGGCCGCGGAAACTACTGTAATGCTTAAGACTGCTTATGGGGATGCTGCCCTAAGTAAAACCAGAGTCTACGAGTGGTTTTCACGTTTTAAAAATGGAGAAATGTCCATTGAAGACCAAACCCGTTCAGGACGCCCCTCAACGTCAAGAAGTGACGAAAACGTCGGCAAAACCAATGCTCTCATTCATGAAGACCGTCGCCGAACCATTGATCAACTCTGTGAGATGTCTGGGATAGTGATGCCGCCGAGACGAGACTTTTCTCGTCTCATCTCGGCGGCACCACTCACGAGACAAGACTCTCGCCGAGATTTTCGAGACTCTCGTCGAGACTTTCGAGACTCTTGAAAAAAAAAGGGAAATCAACTTCACCACTATTCCATTGCTCGTTAGTGTTTTTTTCATTCTTTTATTGAACCGAAACGAGAATCTGGTCGAGATTTTCGAAATTAACCAAAAAAAAATCAATTCGTTATTTCACCTTTATCGCGATCACGTGGTTCCATCGCTTATTATTCGTTTTTTTATTCCGTCACCTCCGGAACGGAATTTCGTTCACTCACACCGTCACATACACTCTTACGGTCACACAGTCACTCACCCAGTCACATACACACAGTCAGACATGCTTACACGTATACAGCCACACGCACACAGTCACACGCTCACAGTCACCCGCACACAGTTACTCAAACAGTCACCCACACACAGTTACTCACACAGTCACCCGCACACAGTTACTCACACAGTCACCCGCACACAGTTACTCACACAGTCACCCGCACACAGTGACACGCACAGTCACTCACACAGTAACACGCACACAGTTACTCACAGTCACCCGCACACAGTGACACACACACAGTTACTCACACAGCCACACATACTTACACGCACACAGTCACACACACTCACACAGTCGCTCACACAGTCACATAAACAATCACCCGCACACAGTGACACGGACACAGTTACTCACACAGTCCCATACTCAAACGCACACAGTTACCCACACACAGCCACGCGCACACAGTGGAACACACAGTAACACGAACAGTTACCCACACACAGCCACCCGCACACAGCGGAACACACAGTTACACGCACACAGTTACCCACACACAGCCATCCGCACACAGTGGAACACACTGTAACACGCACACAGTCATACGCACAGTCACACGCATTCAGCCATGCGCACAGTCGCATGCACACAGTCCCATGCACACAGTCACACACACACACACACACGCGAATACGAGGGGTCTCGGGAAGTTCAAGAAATGTCAAGGCGAGACGAGAATTGATCGAGACGAGACGAGATTATGACGTCACCACGAGACGAGACCGAGACCGAGTCTCGTCTCGTCTCGTCTCGCCTCAACCAAGTCTCGTCTCGTCTCGTCTCGCGGCATCACTAGTCTGGGATATCATGGAGTTCAATTCAGAGGATTTTATCCAAAGATTTGCACATAAGCAGAGTTGCAGCCAAATTTGTCCCTCGCCTTCTCACAGACGAGCAAAGGGAGCGTCGACTTCAGGCATGTTTTGAACTTCAAAATCAGCTCGAAGACGACCCTGAACTTTTTTCCAAGGTGATTACTGGTGATGAATCGTGGTGCTATGGATACGACCCCGAAACAAAGCAGCAATCAAGCGTTTTGCCACTTTGGAGGAGGTAAAACTAAAATCGCTGAAAGGCCTAAAGAACATCCTGATAAGTGAATTTAAAAAATGTTTTGAACATTGGAAGGATCGTTTGCAGAGGTGCGTTGTGGTCAAAGGAGAATACTTTGAAGGTGATCAAAATTTGGTGTAAAAATATTAAAAAATAAAGAAATTATGACGAAAGTCCCGTTTTTTTTGGGTCCCCCCTCGTATTTCGACTTATATCTTATTTCTTTCAGATTGCTGTACGAGAAAGTGCCCCGAACATTTGATTCCAGTGGAAAAGACCGACGTTCGAGGGTCGGGGAGGGCAGCAACATTCTTTTAACTTTTCTGGTATGCGGCGGTCTTATCCGATAAGAATCTCCCGCTGATAACTAATCTAACAACAACAAAAAATTGAGATGACAAAAGAAAAACCGTGTTGCTTCAATGTTTTTTTCGTTGTTCCCTCAATGCCACGCTATATCTGCCGTAAAATTACCGATAACAATTGAAATTCTGCAAGTGCAGAAGGTTAGTCATAAATTGTGATCGTTGAAGGAAAAAAAAAATACAGCCTTTGGTATCTGATAGCGAGCGGGTTTCCAAGCGTATAATGTGGTAGAGATAACGCGAGTTGGAATGCATATCATTAAGAAAGGCGAATAACTATAATGTTGAGCAGTAAAAGTCGAAGAGAACGGTAAATCACTGCGTCGACGACTGTCACTCCTGGATCATCAAAACGGTAAATGAAACGTTTAACGTTTCTTTTTTTCTATCGACAATTTAACATTATGCATAATAACTTCATGAAACTCTCCGTGCCAAGTATATAAGCCGTGTGTGCATGCGAATATAACTTTCGTCCAACATCTGGCGATTCTTGCTCGCAAAAGTCATTGCAACGAGCTCAGAAGCACCAAGGTCTTTTGCTCATGCAACGAACTTTAACGGGTTAGGCCACTCCAGAGGCCGAAAAAAATAGGCTCTTTTGGGATTTTTTTTTCAGAGGAACTACAAAATAAATCGTATTTATAAAATAGGGTGTTTATCATACATATCAGTGACTGTGTACAATAATTTTTTTGAAGCGATTAATTTCAAAATGACGGCTGTGCAGCGTTTTTGCGATGACGTCTCCGTTTTTGTTGACCGGCAACGTAATTCAGACAATTTTCAAACGATTCACTTGAAATTTTCAATATATCTTTAAAAATACATTGTCTATGGAAGTGCGTAGGATTTTTTTTTTATATCGCATAGTTCATTTGTGATTAACAATTTTCTGACGATTTTTTTAAGAAAATTTGTCACTTTTCACTTTAGAAGTGCGCCATTTGACCAAAAATCAATATATCGAAAAAACCCTACGCACTTCTATAGACAATGTATTTTTAAAGATATATTCAAAATTTCGAGTGAATCGGTTGAAAATTGTCTGAGTTATGTTTCCGGCCAACGAAAACAGAGACGTCATCGCAAAAACGCTGCACAGCCGTCATTTTGAAAGTAATCGCTTCAACGAAATTCTTGTATACAATCACTGGTACGTATGATATACACCCTATTTTGTAATCTCGATTTATTTTGTAGTTTATCTGAAAAAAAATCCCGAAAAAAGCCTATTTTTTTCGGCCGCTAGAGTGGCCTAATCCCTTAAGACAGTCTTATAGTCTAAACGACAATTTTTTTCGAGGAATTTTTTTCCTTTTGTACTCAGAAAAAAATTTGCATAGTACCTGCGAGTATTAATGAATAAGTGGAAAAAGGTCGACGTCGAAATATTTAAGGAGTTATATGCAGTCAGGAGACCGAAAAAAGGCGATTTTTCAAGAATTGTTCCTGGAAAGACATTTTATATTATTAACGTAAAAATTTATATACGTATTGTGATAACTTTTAACTTTATTTTCATATTTTTTATTTGTAAAAATAATGATTTTTAAGGCGGGAAATAGGGTTAGGCGGTTCAAAAAATCGATTTTTTTTTATTTCATAAATTGTTAGTAAAACTATTGAAAAATATGTTCCCAAAATTTTTAATGAAAATTCCGACTCGTTCCATTGTTATAGGCCATTAAGGGGGGGAATAGGGTTAGGACAGCGTTTTCTCAATGATGTTCATGAATTTTTTTATAGTATCAAAAATGAATATAATTTGTTGAAACTTTGAGAATATTTTATACATATATTTAAGTATATACTATAAAATTTTTGAAAAATTTCCTTGAAAAACACCGAAGAAAATTTATGACTGCCTTGACTTTGTTTTTCTTGGTACTATTTCTTCAAACGCATTTTTCTGAAAACGACTTTTTTTTAACTTGCGTACACGCTAGTTTGAAAAGATTTCAATCAATCGTTTTGAAAATTGACAGTTACTTTCTTCATAGTATTGCGCTCTATATGAACCTAAAATCGGAATATTATCATTATTTAAAATAATTTTTTTTTGCAAATAAAGTTGTACACAATGGCAAAAAATCATGCTTTTTTGTTTTGACCCCTGTCAAAAATTCAATTTTCTATTTTTTTAATAGCATTTAGGTTCATATAGAAGAGAGACATATAATAAAAGTAAATTCCAACCTCGTTTGATTTCAGATGAAAATTGCGGCTCCCAGAATGTACGCAAAATGCTGAGTCTGATTGTGACCTGCAATATGGGGTCGCTAATATCTTCAGTGTTTTTCAAGGAAATTCTTCAAACATTTTATAGTATATACTTAAATATATGTATAAAATATTCTCAAAGTTTCAATAAATTATATTCATTTTTTATACTATAAAAAAATTCATGAAAATGAGTTCCTCTAAAAAAAGGTGTCTGACGGTGAACACGATATCTCCGGTTTGGATTATCCAAAATTAAAAAAACCAAAAAGATTCTATTAGTGGATAGATAAATCTAGGTGTTGATCGAAGTAATAATCGAAATTTTGATTTTTGACAAAATGCCGGCTCCAAAAAGAGAAAATTACAATTTTCGACCAAAATTTTTTCGTTGAATTGCTTAAAAAAAATAGAAATAATTATCGGAAATCTTATTCCTTCGATAAATACCCGAAAAATATATCTGAGAAGGTTGTATTAAAATTGCAGACCGATCGGTTGAGTCGTTTTTGAGAAATCTCGCTCACCGACTTTGGAAACACCGTTTTGAGAAAAACGCGTTCAAAGTTTAGGCCGCCGTACTTTGTAACGCTCCCGAGGGTCCTTACAAATATGCATGTATCTCCAAGAATATTTGCCGGATCGATTTGAAATTTTCAGAGAATATACTCAAATATATGTACATTCCGAAAATGCAATAAAACAATTTTTATGGAGGAATTTTTTTCGTTTTGTGCTCGGAAATAATGTGCAGAGTACCCGCGAGTATCAATGAATAAGTAAAAAAATATCGACGTCGAAATATTAAATAGTACCTATGATATTTTATTTTTTAAACCTCAAAAACAAAATTCTAGTTTAGACTAGAAGACTCAAGCCTCAGGGTAGTTCGATGCTCGTTAAGAATCTTGACTATTTAACACTGACATTTACGTTCGCTCGTAATGATGTTTCTCAACAGGCAAAATATTCTTCTTCCACCTATACATCAGGCCTATTAGTAGAAAAATATTTCGAGCACCGTTAAATACTCTGTCTCTATGACGAGCTCGGAGGAGTTACTAATGTACAGATAAAATTCGACGAAATTCCGCTGTAACGTTATATTCGTTTGTAACGGGCAAGCCAGATGTTTCAACGAGTTTCCATTCTTTTAACGGATATGAGAAATAAACTAGTAATATATTCCATCGAATCGTCGTTATTATAAATGAAAAGAAGAACATGCGAATTTTCCTTACATTTCATTAATCCTCGAATTGACTTAACGCGCCGCGGTCCTTTAACACTTTTCACGTGTAACTTTACGATTGTATTGTTGCTCCCAACCATTGTCAATCGACATTCACTCAATTCGTCAAAATTAACAAATTTATTCAGAAAAAAAAACACAAAAAAATACAAATTGTTTTTTCGTTTAGTTTGTAATGAGTTGAAAGTTCTCGATTTCTCGTAGCAGCGATGAGTAAAAGAAAAAAAAGAGAATGAAAGAAAAGAGACGTTGTCACTTTTAGCACGAAAACGACGTAAGATCCACGGATGTGGAACGTTCGCGTACGCGGCACGGAGTCGAATGAACTTTGAATGAATGAAAACGAGTCGACAGGACAAGCCAGAACCAAATGATGATGGCAATGGATAAATGAACCTTGCGTTCGCGGCTAAGGTCCCGATAAGACTCTGGCTCCGTATCCAACTACCGTGACGTTATTATACCTCGTCGTACTCTCGCGAATACGTAGAGACGTATGAGACGTTTCAGGTAAAATTGACAGAGTCGTGAGTGATATTTATTTTTTTCTCTTTCAATACGCTGCTGAGCAACATAAAAGAATGATTTTTTTTTTAACACACAACAAAGAGCAACGCGAGAAAAGATTTTCATCTTATGAGACATTTTCCTATTAAGATGGAAAGTTAAAAAAAAAAATTGTTTTCATGATTCGAAAACGAAAATTGTAAATCGTGAATTCAAGTGAACGATAATTTAATTGATAACAATTAAATTATCGGTAATGTTTTAGGGCGATACGTCAAAACAATTTCTTAGATTTTTCGATTTTTTCACAATTTATCTGGATTTATTTGATCATTAACAATGACAGTATTGAAAAATCAATGCTTTTGGTTATTATCGGTTTTACTTTATAGTAAAAAAAACGAAATTTTATCGTAAGAGTCTTTGAAAAATCGATAATAATCAAAAGCATTGATTTTTCAATACTTTCATTGTTAATGATCAAATAAATTCAGATAAATTGTCAAAAAATCGAAAAATCTAACAAATTGTTTTGACGTATCTCCCTAAAACATTACTGGGAAGGGAAAAAAAGTTAAAAAAAAAGTAATAGTCCTACCATTTCGACCTGGAGACGTATGAAACGTTTCAGATAACACTGACAGAGTCGTGAGTGAATTTTTTTTTTTTCTCATAACGATGCTGAGCAACATGAAAAACGAATTTTTTAAATTTACACACAACAAAGACTAACGCGAGAAAAGATTTTTCATCTCATGGGACTTTTTCCTATTGAGATGGGAATTGTCAACAAAAAAATTGTTTTTTTCGTTTTCGAATTCGTGAGCATTATTCATGTGAAAGGTAATTTAATTGTTACAGTAAAAAAATAAAATGTTATCGTAAGAGTCTTTGAAAAATCGATAATAATCAAAAGCATTGATTTTTCAATACTTTCATTGTTAATGATCAAATAAATTCAGATAAATTGTCAAAAAATCGAAAAATCTAACAAATTGATTTGACGTATCTCCGTAAAACATTACTGGGAAGGGAAAATAAATTTAAAAAAAGTAATGGTTCGGCTATTTCAACCTGGAGACGTATGAAACGTTTCAGATAAAGCTGACAGAGTCGTGAGTAAATTTTCTTTTTTTCTCTATCAATACGTTGCTGAGCAAAATAAAAAACGAATTTTTTTATTAACACACCACAAAGAGCAACGCGGGAACAGATTTTTCATCTCATGGGACATCTTCCTATCAAAATGGGAATGGTCAACAAAAAAATTGTTTTTATGATTTAAAAACGAAAATGTGAATACATTTTCGTTTTTGAATCATAAAAACAATTTTTTTTTTTTTTTTTCCATTTCGAATTCGTGAGCATTATTCATGTGAAAGGTAATTTGATTGTTATAGTAAAAAAACTAAATTTTATCGTAAGAGTCTTTGAAAAATTGATAATAATCAAAAGCATTGATTTTTCAATACTTTCATTGTTAATGATCAAATAAATCATAAAAAAATAAATTGTCAAAAAATCGGAAAATCTAACAAATTGTTTTGACGTACGTCCCTAAAACATTACTGGGAAGGGAAAATAAATTTAAAAAAAAGTAATGGTCCTGCTATTTCGACCTGGATTACGCCATATACGTGTTTACATTAATATTATACGTATTTCTGTATTTTCGTCTTTCGTGCAGGATGTGAACGAGGCAGGACATCCCGTGTGAGCCATTATTCTTACGAGTATACGTATACATCATACTCTCTGACATAAATATAATATTCCATAAGTCACGAGTCGCATACACGAAGAAACGAACGTATAAACTCTTGAAAATTGAATATTGGAATTAAATCGTGAATTTAATTATATTGGAATTAAATGAAAAGACTACGTGATGCAGCATCACCACCGCTGTAGCTGTTCCACTGTTTTTAACATTAAGGTAGTAGTCTGATAACTTAAGCCGATTTTCATGTCTTTTTTGGAGGGCGTTTTTTTGTAGGAAAATAAAAATGAATCGTTTTGGATATTTAGGATGTTTTTATTTACATATTAAAGATACAAAAAAATTTACATATTACATTACATTTTATTTACATATTAAAGATACAAATGGCGGACTTTGGAAAAAAAAACTTTGTTCCAAAGTACGCCATTTTGTTATTTATCCATGAAATTTAACTTCAGTAGGTCCGACCAGAATGACATGTCTATAGATTAAGAATTATCAAGAATTTTTGATTTCAGATAACATCAAGAGCCAAAATCACCGGGGCCACCCACGCGCTTTTTTTTCCAGGTTCCAAATTCAATCAATAATAATAATAATAATAAACTATTAAATTTTTTCAAAAAAATTTGTTTTTGTATCTTTAATATGTAAGTAAAAACATCCTAAATATCCAAAACGATTCATTTTTATTTTCCTACAAAAAAACGCCCTCCAAAAAAGACATGAAAATCGACTTAAGTTACCAGACTACTACCTTAAAGACGGATAGACTCAAAAAAAATATACAAATTCAACATTTTTTTTCTCCACGATAAAAGCCTTGAAACGAGTTTGTGACCAGTGTTCCATGTACAGAATTGAATGAACTTTATTGTTCCAAAATAAAAAAGGCATTCTTTGAATTTTTTTCGAGCCAAAATTTCTCCGTCCCCAAAAACGGTAAGTCCCACATCAACGACATATTTTTCTTTTTTCAAAAAGAGCATTCAAAATCCTATGGAAAGCGCTTTTTAAACGCCATGATTTTTTTAACGCCAAAAGTGCTAAAAAATACACGACCACCTTATAATTGTCACACACACACACTGTATATACATGTTCGTGGGTAATAAAAACCGCAAATGTTGCGTTACTCGAGTGATTCCGCGGAATCCTGTTGAGTAATCCCTCTCATTTGCTACGATTTTCCGGCATACTCAGAGAACGTTTCGGTGCAAGTGTACGTAAAAGAGAAAAAAAAGGTGAATCAACTGAAATTTTAGCCAGCTCTCACGGATCACTGTTCGACATTTATTATTTTTCTAATAGAGAAATTGAATTTGTTTCATTATCCATTTTTTTTTTTTCACGCGACAATAATCTCAAAATTCTCTTATTGGATTTTTTTTATTCCAATGGGTGACGGAATTTAATTAATTATTTTATGAGTTGATAACCGATACTTGCAAAGAACAGAAAAATATATAATAACAAGGATATCGAGGTTTATCGATTTAGCTTGAAATTTCTCATGTACAAACTTTTCTTTAAGGGAGGAAAAAGGGTTAGATGGTTCGAAAAATCGATTTTTTTTATTTCAAAAATTGTTAATAAAACTATTGAAAAATATGTTCCCAAAATTTTAAATGAAAATTCCGACTCTCTCTATTGTTATAAGCCATTAAGTGGGGAAATAGGGTTAGGACAGCGTTTTCTCAATGATTTTCATGAATTTTTTTATAGTATAAAAAATGAATATAATTTATTGAAACTTTGAGAATATTTTATACATATATTTAAGTATATACTATAAAATTTTTGAAGAATTTCCTTGAAAAACACCGAAGAAAATTTATGACTGCCTTGACTTTGTTTTTCTTGGTACTATTTTTTCAAACGCGTTTTTCTGAAAATGACGTTTTTTCAACTTGCGTACACGCTAGTTTGAAAATTTGTCAACCAATCGTTTTGAAAATTGGCGGTTACTTTCTTCATAGTATTGCGCTCTATATGAACCTAAAATCGGAATATTATCATTATTTAAAATAATTTTTTTTTTGCAAATAACGTCGTAAAAAATGACAAAAAATCATGCTTTTTTGTTTTGACTTCTGTAAAAAATTCAATTTTTTATTTTTTTGATAGCATTTAGGTTCATATAGAAGAGAGACATATAATGAAAGTAAATTCCAACCTCGTTTGATTTCAGATGAAAATTGCGGCTTCCAGAATGTACACAAAATGCTGAGTCTGATTGTGACCTACAATATGGGATCGCTAATATCTTCGGTGTTTTTCAAAGAAATTCTTCAAAAATTTTATAGTATATACTTAAATATATGTATAAAATATTCTCAAAGTTTCAATAAATTATATTCATTTTTTATAGTATAAAAAAATTCATGAAAATCATTGAGAAAACGCTGTCCTAACCCTATGTCCCCCCTTAATTTCATAAATTGTTAGTAGAACTATTAAAAAATATGTCCCCAAAATTTTAAATGAAAATTCCGACTGGTTCTATTGTTATAAGCCATTAAGGGGGGAAATAGGGTTAGGACAGCGTTTTCTGAATGATTTTCATGAATTTTTTTATAGTAAAAAAAATGAATATAATTTATTGAAACTTTGAGAATATTTTATACATACATTTAAGTATATACTATAAAATTTTTGAAGAATTTCCTTGAAAAACACCGAAGAAAATTTATGACTGCCTTGACTTCGTTTTTCTTGGTACTATTTTTTCAAACGCGTCTTTCTGAAAATGACTTTTTTTTAACTTGCGTACACGCTAGTTTGAAAAGTTTTCAACCAATCGTTTTGAAAATTGGCAGTTACTTTCTTCATAGTATTGCGCCCTATATGAACCTAAAATCGGAATATTATCATTATTTGAAATAATTTTTATTTTGCAAATAAAGTTGTACAAATGGCAAAAAATCATGCTTTTTTGCTTTGACCCCTGTAAAAAATTCAATTTTCTATTTTTTTGATAGCATTAAGGTTCATATAGAAGAGAGACACATAATAAAAGTAAATTCCAACCTCGTTTGATTTCAGATGAAAATTGCGGCTTCCAGAATGTACACAAAATGCTGAGTCCGATTGTGACCTACAATATGGGATTGCTAATATCCCCGGTGTTTTTCAAGAAAATTTTTCAAAAATTTTATAGTATATACTTAAATATATGTATAAAATATTCTCAAGGTTTCAATAAATTATATTCATTTTTTATACTATAAAAAAATTCATGAAAATCATTGAGAAAACGCTGTCCTAACCCTCTTTTCCCCCTTAACCGCTTCGAGCATTCGAATCGCGCGGGACGGGCTCTCTCGTTCTCTCGTATGCTCGTAAAAGAGGCACCGGCACGGGCAAAGAATTTCGCGGGCTAATGGTTACGGGAGTGAGAGAAAGAGATTTTTCCTTTGGTCAAAGAGAGTCCCCCCCGTCAAAGTACGAGGAGAAAGAGTGAGAGACGCGGCCAGCATTGGAATTTTACGTTCCTGCCCCTCGGCTATATGAAAGTTGCAACTGAATGCATAGTAGCATTATAGTACTGTTAACCGTAACTTACGTACTGTAACTTTGAAAACTCTAGAGGATATTTAAGCGATTCTTTAATCGAGATTTGTGCGCCCTCGGTGAGCGTGAAAAAATCGTAAAATTTCAACTCCTCATCTTATTCATTTATTTTATGAACGCCCCGTTTTGTTGTACGCTCCCAATTTGGTTCCAGAAGTTTAGCTTCTGAAACCAAACAGCATTTTATTTTATTAAATTTACTCAGTAAAGTTCCTAATTCTTTAAATGTTATTTACTAAATTATCGCCACAAGTCCCAATGAAATTTCCCCGATTTTCTAAGCAATTCGAACCAGAAAATAAAAAATAATTGAATTTTTAATTACCTCTCAATCGAGATTCGGCATGTAACTGCAACGACGCACCCTCGAGTTCCTCGTCGGCGTGTAGGGGACTAAGGCTCAAAAGTCTCGGTGCATCAGCGTGGCCCCGAAACCAGCGCATTCTGTAATCAATGTTTTAAGAAAGAAAAGGAGATTAATTGATTTTGTTTTTCTTCCGTAGCGATTAGTTCTACAATCACGACCGTCGATAGAGTCACGTGCTAAATGAATTATTCCGCATTTCGAGTAATTAACGATTATAGTAATTAACGAGCTGAGCCCCGTGGTTTCGACCGCGTTGAATTTCCGTCCAATGATTCAACGCACCGCCGGCGTTCGTTAGGGCCATGGCATAACGTTATACAGCTTAAAACCTTCCTGAATAAACGGACTATCTAATGCAAAAATAATTTTTCAAATCGGACAAGTATTTCCTGAGATTAGCGTGTTCAAACAAACAAACACACCAGCTTTATTATAGTAAGGTATAAATGTAGTAGTAAGATAGTAAGATTAGGGTCATAGCATGAAGTTATATAGCTTAAAACCTTCCTAAATAAACGAGCCATCTAATGCAAAAAGAATTTTTCAAATCGGACAATTATTTCCTGAGATTAGCGCGTTCGAACAAACATACAAACCCTCCAGCTTTATTCGTACACAGGCATACAAGATTTATACAAGATTTGAATTAACCGATTTACATATGGCTTTCAGCGATTTTCCAGCTGTTTAGAATTCCCGGTAACGAAACATTATAAATTATCTCGACTTGGTAAATCAAACGATTATCGCATTGTCGCTGCTGTGTGTGGCAGCTTTCCAATCTAACAGTACCGAGACATTGTACACGTTTGCGTACCGTGTGTGTGTGTTTCTCGATCGAGATCCCGGCCAGGCCGGTCACCGATATACTTTCTCGATCGGCACGAGATCGCCGGCTAAATAATCCAACGAAATGAAATCAACTCGAATTCGTTCCCCAAGACCTACAAGTAAATAATAACTGTAACCGACCGAACATAGGATATGATACAGTGCCGGGTAATTGCAGTGAAATGCGAATATTTTCGCGCAAATTTCACCAATATGAAAATTGCAAAAAAATTAAGTACACTCGAGGAAATTTGATAATTTTCGAAGGGCTAGAAAAATCGTGTGAACCGTCCTAAATTGAAGGATTTCGTATGTGATAGATGATAAATATGTTATCCAAATGAAGGATTACGAACAGGAATGAAAACTACCCCAGGAGCAATTGGTTACACACTCCCACTCCCCCAAGACTTTTGTTGGGTTTCAAAATTCGACAAATTTTCGCGGAAAAATCGTCCTAAAAATATCCGCACTCCACTTCAAGTCTCCGGTACTGTATATATCGCTGTCATATGGGCAATTTCATGTAAAATAATTCGTAATTAATTTCGGGAAAATCGCTAAATATATAAAGTAAACATTGTATTATAAGTAAAAATTAAAAGTTGGTAAACAATGTTATTGTAAAATTAATGAGGAAGGACTTAAGGGGGGAAATAGGGTTAGGTTCAAAAAATCGATTTTTTTTTTATTTCATAAATTGTTAGTAAAACTATTGAAAAATATGTTCCCAAAATTTTAAATGACAATTCCGACTCGTTCTATTGTTATAAGCCATTAAGGGCGGAAATAGGGTTAGGACAGCGTTTTCTCAATGATTTTCATGAATTTTTTTATAGTATAAAAAATGAATATAAATTATTGAAACTTTGAGAATATTTTATACATATATTTATGTATATACTATAAAATATTAGCGACCCCATATTGCTTGTTTTTCTTGGTACTATTTTTTCAAACGCGTTTTTCTGAAAACGACTCTTTTTTTAACTTGCGTACACGCTAGTTTGAAAAGTTTTCAACGAATCTTTTTGAAAATTGGCAGTTACTTTCTTCATAGTATTGCGCTCTATATGAACCTAAAATCGGAATATTATCATTATTTAAAATAATTTTTTTTTTGCTAATAAAGTTGTAAAAAATGGCAAAAAATCATGCTTTTTTGTTTTGACCCCTGTAAAAAATTCAATTGTCTATTTTTTTGATAGCATTTAAGTTCATATAGAAGAGAGACATATAATAAAAGTAAATTCCAACCTCGTTTGATTTCAGATGAAAATTGCGGCTTCGAGAATGTACGCAGAATGCTGAGTCTGATTGTGACCTGCAATATGGGGTCGCTAATATTTCCGGTGTTTTTCAAGGAAATTCTTCAAAAATTTTATAGTATATACTTAAATATATGTAAGAAAATGCTGTCCTAACCCTATTTCCCCCGTTAAAATAAATGAAAAGAAAATGAAAGTGTTCGTGACGATGTAACGTGCGAGAAATCTTAATTCTCGTTAACTGTTACCGATAGTCGCCTCAGGCGTCGCGGCGGCCCGAGCACGTAACGTCGTTGATTTTGACATATTATACGGACACATTCCTCCCAACGATTACGATAACATTTTCGCGTTTGTCGCAGAGACTAAACCGCGGCGTATTGGGCACGTATCGCGGTTGTGTAAAAGTGCCGTGAGCTTATAAGAAGAAAAAAAATGCGTCTTGTCGTTTTTCTTTATTTTATTTTTTCATTTAGAGCGATCACAGATATTTGTTAAAAATTAAAAAATTACTAAACAATTGAACGAGTCGCCATGTCTTCTTACCAAAATAATAAATAATGGAAGAAGACATTAGACGTGAAAAAAAAATGATTAATGTAAAAAAACCCAACCAATAAATCCACTAATAAAATAATTATTCTCAATATTAATTAAAGTGGAAAAAAAAGAGAATTAATGAGCACGCTATTATTACATGATTTTGCGGTGTGGAGGGATGTAACGATGTGAAACTTTCTCCACGGATCGTATATATATATATATAGGAGCCTGCGATGCAAATGAGTGTGCCAGTGGCTCCGCGAACTGGAATTCGGCACGCGGTTTACACATTACATGTACCTATATATATATGTTCGCGACATCGATGGTATGTTTTCACTTTTCATTGGAGTTTCGTGGAACATCTCGTGGCGGCAGCAGAACCTACCGGTGGAACTTGCCGATCAAGGATAACCAGGAACGCCACCTTCTATTTTAATATTATACTTGACCATAGAGGAATGAACAGGGGGTAATGACGATCACTCAAGTGAAAATCTTGAATTTCTCGGATGCAAATAATCGTTCGAACGTTCTTAAGGATTTTTTAACGGGTTATACGCAGTTGGAAATTTCAAAGAATCGATTTTTTTATTGCATCGTCGGAATATACATATATTTGAGTATATTCTCGGAAAATTTCAAATCGATCCGGCAAATATTCTTGGAGATACATGGATATTTGTAAGGACCCTCGACGCGTTACAGAGTAGGCGACCTAAACTTTGAACGCGTTTTTCTCAAAACGATGTTTTCAAAGTCGGTGAGCACGATTTCGCAAAAACGGCTCGACCGATCGATCTGCAATTTCAACACAACCTTCTCAGATATATTCTTCAGGTATTGACCGAAGGAATATCATTTCCTATAATTATTTCTATTTTTTTTGAACAATTGAACGAAAAAATTTTCGTCGAAAATTGGAATTTTTTCTTTTTGGAGCCGGCATTTTGTCAAAAATCAAAATTTCGACTATTCCTTCGATCAATACCTAGATTTATCTATCCACTAATAGAATCTTTTTGGTTTTTTCATTTTAGATAATCCAAACTGGAGATATCGTGCTCACTGCCAGAAACTTTTTTTTAGAGGAACTACCAGAGATCGGCTATAGCAGCTTTAAAAATCATTATTTTTACAAATAAAAAATATGAAAATAACGTTAAAATTTGCCACAATGCGTATATAAATTTTTACGTTAATAAATTAAAATGTCTTTCCAGGAAAGATTCTTGAAAAATCGGCTTTTTTCGGTCTCCTGACTGCGTATAACTACTTAAAAAACTGCCCTCAAGGGGGGAAATAGGGTTAGGACAGCGTTTTCTCAATGATTTTCATGAATTTTTTTATAGTATAAAAAATGAAGATAATGTATTGAAACTTTGAGAATATTTTATACATATATTTAAGTATATACTATAAAATGTTTGAAGAATTCCCTCGAAAAACACCGGAGTTATCCGGTGTTCACGGTCAGACACATTTTTTTTGGAGGACCTCCAGGAGATCGTCTACAAGAGCAGTGTAAATCGATATTTTTTGAAAATGAAAAATGCCGATATAAAGTTAAAAGCTACCACTACATTTATTAATACTTCTTGTATTTGTCAAATAAATTCCCTTTTCAGAAAAAATTTATGAAAAAACGACTTTTTTGGCCTTGCAACTGCGTATAATCCCCTAAGGATTTTCTTAAAGGGCGAAATAGGGTTAGACGGTTGAAAAAATCAATTTTTTTTTAATTTCATAAATTGTTAGTAAAACTATTGAAAAATATGTTCCCAAAATTTTAAATGAACATTCCGACTCGTTCTATTGTTATAAGCCATTAAGAGGTGAAATAGGGTTAGGACAGCGTTTTCTCAATGATTTTCATAAATTTTTTTATAGTATAGAAAATGAATATAATTTATTGAAACTTTGAGAATATTTTATACATATATTTAAGTATACACTTTAAAATTTTTGAAGAATTTCCTTGAAAAACACCGGAGATATCGTGTTCACCGTCAGACACATTTTTTTTGAAGGACCTCCAGGAGATCGTCTACAGGAGCAGTGTAAATCGATATTTTTGAAAATGAAAAATGCCGATATAAAGTTAAAAGCTACCACTACATTTATTAATACTTCTTGTATTTGTCACATAAATTCCCTTTTCAGAAAAAATTTATGAAAAAACGATTTTTTTGGCCTTGCGACTGCGTATAATCCCCTAAGGATTTTCTAAAAGGGGGAAATAGGGTTAGACGCATGAAAAAATCGATTTTTTTTTTATTTCATAAATTGTTAGTAAAACTATTGTAAAATATGTTCCCAAAATTTTAAATGAAAATTCCGACTCGTTCTATTGTTATAAGCCATTAAAGTGAGTAGCTCTCCTTCAGGCCCCGAGCGCGCCACGTGTATAACCGAGCGGTCACTATTTTTTCAAACGCGTTTTCCTGAAGACGACTTTTTTTAACTTGCGTACACGCTAGTTTAAAAAGTTTTCAACCGATCGTTTTGAAAATTGGCAGTTATTTTCTTCATAGTATTGCGCTCTATATGAACCTAAAATTGGAATATTATCATTATTTCAAATAATTTTTTTTTTGCAAATAAAGTTGTAAAAAATGGCAAAAAATAATGCTTTTTTGTTTTGACCCCTGTAAAACATTCAATTTTCTATTTTTTTCATAGCATTTAGGTTCATATAGAAGAGAGACATATAATAAAAGGAAATTCCAAGCTCGTTTGATTTCAGATGAAAATTGCGGCTTCCAGAATGTACGCAAAATGCTGAGTCTGATTTGTGACCTGCAATATGTGGTCGCTAATATCCCCGGTGTTTTTCAAGAAAATTCTTCAAAAATTTTATAGTATATACTTAAATATATGTATAAAATATTCTTAAAGTTTCAATAAATTACATTCATTTTTTATACTATAAAAAAATTCATGAAAATCATTGAAAAAACGCTGTCTTAACCCTGTTTCCCCCCTTAGCGGGTTAGGCTACTCTAGAGGCCGAAAAAATAGGCTTTTTTGGGGATTTTTTTTCAGAAAAACCAGAAAATAAATCGAGATTACAAAATAGCATGTTTATCATACATATCAGTGACTGTATACAATAATTGTTTTAAAGCGAATAATTTGAAAATGGCGGCTGTGCAGCGTTTTTGCCGATGACATCTCCGTTTTTGTTTGTCGGAAACATAACTCAGACAATTTTCAACCGATTCACGTGAAATTTTCAATATATCTTTAAAAATACATTGTCTACGGAAGTGCGTTGGATTTTTTTTTTCATATTGCATAGTTCATTTGTTATTAACAATTTTCTGACGATTTCTTTAAGCAAATTTTTCACCTTTCACTTTAGAAGTAACGCCATTTGGCCAAAAATCAATATATCGAAAAAAGTCCTACGCACTACCATAGACAATGCATTTTTAAAGATATACTCAAAATTTCAAGTGGATCGATTGAAAATCGTCTGAGTTATGTTTCCGGCCAACAAAAACGGACACGCCATAGGAAAAACGCTGCACAGCCGCCATTTTTGAATGAATCGCTTCAAAAAAATTATTGTACACAGTCACTGATATGTCTGATAAACACCCTATTTCCTAATCTCAATTAATTTTCTAGTTTTTCTGAAAAAAAATCCCCAAAAAAGCCTATTTATTCGGCCTCTAGAGTGGCCTAATCCCCTGAGGATTTTCTGAAGCAGTGGAACCAAAGAAACGTGAAATTTGTTTGAAAGAAGAAAATAATTACTTTGCTTTACTCTCTCGCGACTGTGGAAGTCTCGGAGTAAAATAATGTCGTACGTTCCAAAGCGTGAATCTCTCTCGCGGATTGAGTCTCCTCCGTTTGTTGCATTTGCTCCGTTGGGACGTCCAGAGCCAAGAGATTTTTGCACTTTCGAAGGGAATTAAATGGAATTGCGCGGGGTGTAACGTTTAAACTGTTCCCGCTAAACCTCACGTGCTCTCTCTTCTCTCGCATCGCGCAACGGGGAACGTTATCGATGTTAAACAAAACAAAAAAAAAGTCGTATAACGACGACAGGGTTCTACGGGGGCTTATTATCCGTATATATGCATCGTGTGCGTGCTCGATGCACTTGGCAATGCGTTTGCGAAATGACGATGCATTCTCTTTCTGTCCCTCTCTCTCTCTCTCTCTCTCTCATTCTCTCTGTGGCAAAACCCCTCGATTATGACGAGATTCCTCTCACCGAGAATTTCAAAAGACTCGGGTCTCTTCTTTTATGTCCATTTGTCGCGAGGGATGAGAATCCGATCAATTGCCACAAAACCAGTCTCACCATCCAAAGTCGATTCGTTACTGATCTCGGAGAAATATATTGAAAATAAAATAAATCTATGATATGCGATTCAACACCATCGTATCTTTTATATTCATAATTTCTATATTCAACCGGAAGTCCTGAACGAAATTTTCCTAATATTAAGGCGGTAGTTTGGTCTAAAAATTTGAAAAAAAATCGTTTTTTTTTTTTTTTCATTTTCTCATTCCTTAGACCTTTCTTCATGCGCTCCTGAAAACCGTTTATTGTCATTTCAAAAATTAGCCGAGAAATAAAAATTCTAAGAAATAAAAATTCAAATCGGCGCCCACGATAACTTGATAACTAATGGACCGATCGAGCTCAAATTTTGCACGTACCTTGGGCAGCCTGTTTTCGAGGACTGGTAGCAGAATTGAGTCGAACAATAATTTTTCCAACATTTTATAACTCGTCGAATACGCGAAAATGCATGAAATATCATTAACGAAAGTTCAACAGGCCGCCATTTTGTCAAACATTTTTTTTAAGTACCAATTCTGCTACCAGTGCTCAGAATACTCATGCAGATTGAGAATATATTTTTTTTTTTTTTTTCAGATGCATACAACATCGTCCAGAGTGGGCGCCGATCGAGGCGGCTTTCGGTGCACCACGTTGCAACAAGGCAAAAAGCTACATGAAAATATTTGAAATAATTTTTTTTTTTTTTTATGTACAAGTATTCTCTAAGGATCAATAAATTCACGTGTAAATTTTCATCGAGACAACTTTCAACGATTTAAAAATTATTGCACATTAGAAATGACGTCAAAAATCTCGCTCTAGACCAGACTACCGCGTTAAAAAGATTACAAAGAAAATGTAATTTTCATTCTAATCTTATTTATCAACCGCGTAGCCTTTTGATTTATTTATTTATTGTTATTGTAAACGTTTTTTTGCGATATCGTGAATCGTGGAGCCCAATCCCCCTGAGACTTCTTGACCCCTGTATGGGTACGAACACACCGGGAATAAACTTCTTCTCCGCTAAGAGATTCTCGCCGTACCACTTTCTCCACCGACGGAGAGCTACTCTCGAATTGCACGAGAATTTGTTCAAACCACGCGACAGACACGATACCACAATTTCGCCTTTGGATAAATTGATCTTTTTGTTTTTTTTTTTTTTCTATTCAACAATAAATATTAACCGAACGACAATGTAATTAAACACGATGCCACGAAGCTAATGTCGGGGGGGATATAAAATTCGATATGTTTTTCCATTGACGAGAAACGTGTACTTTTAATTATTTTAATATTTGTTTAAGTTATGTTAAAATTCTTCCAAGAGTCTTTCAACCCCTGAATAAAAAAAATGATAAATCTTTAGGGTAGTGGCGAACTTTCCATTGATGTGAAATATTGCTAAACTTGCATTTTTTTCTTTTTTTTTCATCTTTACCGTAACTACGTAAAAAAGTAAGAAATAATGAATCATCGAAGGCGCGCGAGAACGCGATTGGGAAAACCCGTGTGAGATTTTATCGCCTATCACTTTCCGTTCTCTCCGTGATTTTCTCAAGTATGTACCCACACAGGTGTACGTATCATGATATAGCTGAGATGGAGGAACGAGAAATAGTCTTTATTGTAGAATTTCTAACCGAGGCCCTCCCGAGAGTGTAATTGCCCCGGAGGACTGTTGCAAAGTTATCCGACTCGTTCGCCAAGTCGTTCTCGTACCAGGAACGAAAGAACAGAGAGAAACGCTGGCCAATGTATTTTTTTTCTTTTTTCTCTTCTCTTTTCTTTTTTCGTAATCCCATACTTAAACACCGTCTCGTTTAGCCGAGAATGGTATTGAGAATCATGTAGTTCACCTCTTTTCACTCTCTGAATTTTCTCATTTTTTTCCACTCGACGAAAAATCCTCGATCATAACGATTAAAAATTATCAATGGTTAATAATAAATGTCACGCGAAGAATGTAATCGAAAAAGAAATGAAATTATTTGTAAAATAACTTCAAAGTGTCCTTAAGGGAGGAAATAGGGTCAGACAGTTCGAAAAATCGATTTTTTTTTATTTCATAAATTGTTAACTATTGAAAAATATGTTCCGAAAATTTTTTATGAAAATTCCGACTTGTTCTATTGTTATAAGCCATTGAAGTGAGTAGCTCTCCTTCAGGCCCCGAGCGCGCCACATGTATAACCGAGCGGTCACTCATTTTTTTCATTTTTTCAAACGCGTTTTTCTGAAAAGGACTTTTTTTTTAACTCGCGTACACGCTAGTTTGAAAAGTTTTCAACCAATCGTTTTCAAAATTGGCAGTTACTTTCTTCATAGTATTGCGCTCTATATGAACCTAAAATCGGAATATTATAATTATTTTAAATAATTTTTTTTTGCAAATAAAGTTGAAAAAAATAGCAAAAAATCATGCTTTTTTGTTTTGACCCCTGTAAAAAATTCTATTTTCTATTTTTTTGATAGCATTTAGGTTCATATAGAAGAGAGACATATAATAAAAGTAAATTCCAACCTCGTTTCATTTCAGATGAAAATTGCGGCTTCCAGAATGTACGCAAAATGCTGAATCTGATTGTCACCTGCAATATGGGGTCGCTAATATCTTCGGTGTTTTTCAAGGACATTCTTCAAAAATTTTATAGTATATACTTAAATATATGTATAAAATATTCTCAAAGTTTCAATAAATTATATTCATTTTTTATACTATAAAAAAATTCATGAAAATCATTGAGAAAACGCTGTCCTAACCCTATTTCCCCTCTCATCGGGTTGGGCCACTCTAGAGGCAGAAAAAATATGCTTTTTTGGGGATTTTTTTTCAGAAAAACTACAAAATAAATCGAGATTACAAAATAGGGTGTTTATCATACGTATTAAAAATGTTTATCATACGTAAAAAATTATTGTATACAGTCAGTGGACTGTATACAATAATTTTTTTGAAGCGATTAATTTAAAAATGGCGACTTTGCAGCGTTATTGCAACGACGTCTCAGTTTTTGTTGGCCGGAAACATAACTCGGACAATTTTCAACCGATTCACTTGAAATTTTCAATATATCTTTAAAAATACATTGTCTATGTAAGTGCGTTGGATTTTTTCGATATATTGATTTGTGGCCAAATGGCGCACTTCTAAAGTGAAAAGTGAAAACTTTGCTTTAAAAAATCGTCAGAAAATTGTTAATAACAAATGAACTATGCAATATATTTAAAAAATCCTACGCAGGTCCATGGACAATGTATTTTTAAAGATGTATTGAAAATTTCAAGTGAATCGGTTGAAAATTGTCTGACTTATGTTTCCGGCCAACAAAAACGGAGACGTCATCGGAAAAACGCTGCACAGCCGCTATTTCGAAATTAATCGCTTGAAAAAAATTATTGTATACAGTCACTGATATGTATGACAAACACCCTATTTTGTAATCTCGATTTATTTTGTAGTTTTTCTGAAAAAAAATCCCCAAAAAAGCCTATTTTTCCGGCCTCTAGAGCGGCCTAACCCCTTCTCATACCATTCTCCTAATCCTGAAATAATTCATTAATTAACAAATAAAAATTCATGAAAAAGGACCATTTTGAGCACGTCGCAATGGAGTTCCACCATAAATTATTATTGAATTTTACGATTTGTCTTCTTTAGTCCTTTCTGAGCGACAAAATATCGTTATGCTATTATGGTAACGAGAAAAACTGGCATATTAGGTAGCCGATAGAGCGGAATGGAATTATAATCGCGGAAGATGGATAAAATCTCGTTGGTGCAACCAGTTCGTGCGACCCCATTCCTATATAGGCACGAGTAGCACTTTTCTACCTAGGCACAGACACACACAACTGGATAGAATATCAGTTGAGTCTTCGAAGTCTCGTCGTATCGGAGCAGACTCGTTCCAGTTACACCGTTTTCCGTGCGGACAGAAGAAAGATACGGGATTTTTCGAAAGATTGTGGAATTTTGCCTCGTTGCACCTTGTACAGTCGATCGCCCAGTTTAAACCGGAAGTTGGAGAGTCAACGAGCGTGTGCGAGTTTTAAAAAGCTCCGAGCTCCAGATAAACTCCCGATGTCTAACGGTAATACATGACTTATGTTTATTCGCCATCTATACGAACTGTAATGCGAGTGAACGAGTATTAAAAACTCCTACACAGCAGCCATTGACACAAATTCGATTTATTAATGGGGAGGAGAAAAGAAAAAAAATTTCTTTCAACTTCAGGTAGTCTGGTAACTTAAGCAGATTTTCATGTCTTTTTTAGAGGGTGTTTTTTTGTAGGAAAATAAAAATGAATCGTTTTGGATATTTAGGATGTTTTTATTTACACATTAAAGATACGAAAAAAAATTATTTTGAACAAATTTAATAGTTTATTATTATTATTATTATTGATTGAAGTTTGCACCTCGAAAAAAAAAGCGCATGGGTGGCCCCGGTGATTTTGGCTCTTGATGTTATCTGAAATCAAAAATTCTTGATAATTCTTAATCTATAGACATGTCATTCTGGTCGGAACTACTGAAGTTAAATTTCATTGATAAATAACAAAATGGCGAACTTAAAAAAAAAAACTTTTTTCCAAAGTCAGCCATTTTGTTATTTTATCATGAAATTTAACTTCAGTAGTTCCGACTAGAATGACATGTCTATTGATTAAGAATTATCAAGAATTTTTTATTTCAGATAACATCGAGAGCCAAAATCACCGGGGCCACCCACGCGCTTTTTTTTTCGTGGTGCCAACTTCGATCAATAATAATAATAATAATAAACTATTAAATTTGTTCAAAAAAATTTTTTTTTGTATGTTTAATGTGTAAATAAAAACATCCTAAATATCCAAAACGATTCATTTTTATTTTCCTACAAAAAAACGCCCTCCAAAAAAGACATGAAAATCGGCTTGAGTTACCAGACTACTACTGTTAAGAAAAAAATTTGTATGGACCAATTTCAGTATCGATAAATATTATTCCAGGGGCAAAAGAGAGTTAGGAAAAAGTTTGCTCGATTTACACCGCCTGTATCGACCTCGTAAACAGTGATTAATTTTCGTTAAATTCCACAAGGTGTTCCGGTTACGCCACAGCATCGAATCAACGTCAATTGTTAGCAGGCGCCCGAATGGTTTTTCGTTCATTTGCATGATGATTGATATTTAAAAAGAAATTAAAGCGTTTGTTACGCTCTCGAGCTCATTTCGATCTCCTTTGTCTCTCGTGACAGGAACTTTGGAAAGCTCGATGTCGATAGCACAACTATGAGCATCATTTTTTTTTTCTTTTTTTTTTACGCTCCGTGGATTAACCGTGCCTCTCGCTCTCTCGCGATCGATCCAACACGCGAGGGAACCTTCGAAACGATCTCGTGCTCTTGTTTCCGCGTGAAAAGCCTCGGTTTCACTGGATTTGTCTGGGGATGCGGTATGGCACTAAATAGCAACGATTGTATGTGTAGATCGATGTTAAATTAATTTGTATCTGATATTTTGCGAGAATTTGTTGAATCAGCTTGATGATTATTTCGTCAGGAAATGTACGATTTATGGAATTTTTTTCATCAAGCTTCATACAGCAAAATAGTTGACACGAATTTTGCAGCAATCAGACCATGAAACGTGTCTCCCCTCGACAATATTACCGTGCGAGACAAGCGAACGTGATTTAAAACTCTCTCGCGAAATAGCGTGGCTTTCGGATCTCTTTTTGTTTTCCTCCTGAATGCTTACACGCGGAATATGCATTTTTTGCCGATTTTTTTTCAGAAAAACTACAGAATTAATCGAGATTACAAAATAGGGTGTTTATCATACATATCAGTGACTGTATACAGTAATTTTTTTGGAGCGATTAATATCAAAATGGCGGCTGTGCAGCGTTTTTGCGATGACGTCTCCGTTTTTGTTGGCCGGAACCATAACTCAAACAAATTTCAACCGATTCACTTGAAATTTAGAATATATCTTTGAAAATACATTGTTTATGGAAGTGCGTAGGATTTTTTCGATATATTGATTTTTGGCCAAATGGCGCCACTTCTAAAGTGAAAAGTGAAAACTTTGCTTTAAAAAATCGTCAGAATATTGTTAATAAAAAATAAACTATGCAATATAAAAAAAAAATCTTCCGCATTTCCATAGACAATGTATTTTTAAAGATATATTGAAAGTTTCAAGTGAATCGGTTGAAAATTGTCTGAGTTATGTTTCCGGCCAACAAAAACCGAGACGTCGTCGTAAAAACGCTGCACAGCCGCCATTTTGAAATTAATCGCTTCAAAAAAATGATTGTATACACTCACTGATATGTATGATAAACACCCCATTTAGTAATCTTGATTTATTTTGTAGTTTTTCTGAAAAAAAATCACCAAAAAAGCTTTTTTTTTCGGCGTCTAGAGTGGCCTAATCCCTTGAGGGGGCAAATAGGGTTAGACGGTTGAAAAAATCGATTCTCTTTTTATTTCATAAATTGTTAGTAAAACTATTGAAAAATATCTTCCCGAAATTTTAAATGGAAATTCCGACTCGTTCTAGTGTTATAAGCCATTAAAGGGGGAAATAGGGTTAGGACAGCGTTTGCTCAATGATTTTCATGCATTTTTTTATAGTATAAAAAATGAATATAATTTATTGAAACTTTGAGAATATTTTATACATATATTTAAGTATATACTATAAAATTTTTATACATGTATTTGAGTATATACTATAAAATATTAGCGACCCTATATTGCTTGTTTTTCTTGGTACTATTTTTTCAAACGCGTTTTTCTGAAAACGACTTTTTTTTAACTTGCGTACACGCTAATTTGAAAAGTTTTCAACCAATCGTTTTGAAAATTGGCAGTTACTTTCTTCATAGTAATGCGCTCTATATGAACCTAAAATCGGAATATTATCATTGTTTAAAATAATTTTTTTTTGCAAATAAAGTTGTAAAAAATGGCAAAAAATCATGCTTTTTTGTTTTGACCCCTGTAAAAAATTCAGTTTTATATTTTTTTGATAGCATTTAGGTTCATATAGAAGAGAGACATATAATTAAAGTAAATTCCAACCTCGTTTGATTTCAGATGAAAATTGCGGCTTCCAGAATGTACGCAAAATGCTGAGTCTGATTGTGACCTGCAATATGGGGTCGGTAATATTTTATAGTATATACTTAAATATATGTATAAAATATTCTCAAAGTTTCAATAAATTATATTCATTTTTTATACTATAAAAAAATTCATGAAAATCATTGAGAAAACGCTGTCCTAACCCTATTTCCCCCCTTAAATCACGAAGCACATCTGTACTGTTAAAATATGATAGAGAAAAAAATCTATTTTTCCTGTGAGTTCTGTGAAGAAATTATATATATATAAGGCCGAAACCCGAATGGAAGACCTAAATAACTCCGAGAAAATGACTCAACGAACAATATCATCGATGTAATCCGATTATAACTGGTCCGTCCACTTATAGTCGGTACAACGAGTATCCCCGTTATAATTGGAAGACTTTTTTTCGCTCAGGGCTCGACATTGTAACGCTACCCTACAAATTAGCCTCCTAATAATAGAGAAGACCGATGGACGACAGCAACATCACGTATAATTTTGTCCGAACTCCTGCGAATTCAGGGCTGGGTATCGCTCATTTAGCAATGATACAGTTACCAACAACGTATCGTCTCAAAATAGAAAAACAATTCAGACTACCTGGCAATCCAGTATAAACGTGGAAAAAAAAACTTCAAGACAATTTGCAGCAGTAGTTCTTTGCGGAGCACGCTAAGAGAGAATGTGTTACATCAGCATCCGGTTACTTTCATTCCCGGTGCCTTATGTGCATCTCCTCGCATGTATGTATTTTCTTTTCGCTATAGAATCCGCGGTATTAGAGATAGTGTCGAAGCTAGCAACGTTCTTCCAATGAAATCATTGACAGTCCTCTAAAGAAAAAAAGATAAATGTCAAGCGGCTCGGAGAGCAAAGGAAATTAGAAAAATTAAACTGTCACTGATTTTCCGTTGGAACAAGGTTACTAATTTCCATATCATGATTAATAGCGACTCACTGAGAAAGGCATCCCCCCTGATTCGTCACAAATGTTCCTGCACGATACGCCAGGATCACGATACAGAAGTAATTTTTCTGGGTTTCTTGAACTCGTTGCACGATGGCAAGGAACTAAGAAGAAGAAGAAAAAAAGTACGAATCCGAGAAGCGAGCAGCAGCAGAAGCAGATACTCCGAATACCGTTTAAATCCGAGTGACATACGCGCGGTGGCGTCCAGTTGGCCGGCCCGCGCTCGTAAAAGGCATCCAGTGCGCTTGCTCAATAGATCGCGCATGGGCGTACGGTCAGAGGCTTTTCGCGCCTGCGCGCGCTCGTTCGCTCTCTCCTTCTTTGTCCCACTCGCTGTGCTTCTGACGCGGAGCTACCGGGCATCACTGTGCAGAGGAGTCGTAACCCGTGGTTGCTCTCGTGCTTCCTAGATATTATTACGTAGCCAAGATTATCAGCGAGATTCTAGGATCCCGCAACTATGTTGGAAAGCCACTGGATGTTGAAGAACGAGAGAAAGAGACGCTTACGTACTCGCATAGCTCGCTCGGGCAAAGAGTCCAGATGCTGCACCGAGTTCTTTGCCGATTTCCAAGGCTCGTTTCAAGACCCTCGTGCACATATCTCTCTGGCGATTCATCGAAGTAGCTCAACTCCGCGCTCCAATCCAAAGATCATTGATCGGCCGAGCTCCCGTGCGGACGCGCTTTACGATACGTACGACGATAAAACTCGGAATGAAACAGCTCGGTAAATTTGGATCTCCGGTTCATTTCACTTCCTCATTCACGCGAGGCGAAAATAAACATTATCAGCCGACGAATGACTCGATTTAAAAATAAAAACCGGGTTAAATTTTAACTTGTACATTCGATGGCTTTCTCGTAAATTTCTTTTTTTTTGTTTCTTACTGCAAGTCATGATTTTTCGTTCTCTTTAATTTGACATCATATCCTTTGTCCTCTTTAGCTTGACAGAAAGTTGGCGTGGATCGAACTAAAAATATGCGACAAAAATTCACATGTTGTAAAAGTTTTTTTTCCGTAAGTCCAAATTGTTTGTCTCTCGGTTCGCAAACGTCCATCAAAAATTTTTCAACTTGTAATTCGATCGAAAGCGACCGGGTGGCATATTCTCACATGTTAAGTGGAAATTTATGCTGCAGGCAAAGACCGCATTAGTCGAGTGTAAAATATATTTTTGTCTTTTTACACTGCATCACAAACTTGTTATAAATTGTGTTTGCTCGTTACTTTTTTTTTTGCTTTTTTCTTTTCTCAATTCAAGGTTTGTACGGAAAGGCTCGCTCCGAGAGGTGTGTATCGCGTGTACCGCGTATTCCGCGGACTCGCGAATAAGCGAGAAGCCAATAATGTATGTGATCGTGAAATTAAACGTCGAGTAATTGGGGTCGTTTGTTAAACTCGCATTCCATGTCATTAAATCACGCTTTCATATGCCGTGTATATATAAATATAAATAAACTTTTATATACTGGGGGAGGTACTGACGTATGTAGTATATATTTTTCTTCGTGAATCTTAAAATAGGCCCGACGTGGGCAACTCGTCCGTGGCTTTTAACTCGATAACTGGGCAGTGTGATTTTTCGGAAAAATTCTATTCGGTACGATTAAATTTTTTCATCCGACAGTTGGACCCCGTACAATTGATTAAAATATGTTTTAGGGCCAAGTGTGTTTGTCGGCGGGATAAAAAAAAATTATTTGGCAGCCGGCTATTATTGGTCAGCGATTTAATCACAATCCAACCCGGAGTATAAAATCGACTCTATACACAAACGGAAGAGTGTTAGTGGAGTATACGCGTTGGTGTATAGAAAAACCTGTTGGAAGTTGAAAGCTAGTTATAACCCAGCATATCTCTCTCGAGTCTCTGGCGTATCCAGGAAGGAGCGAGGAAACTCCCAAGGCAGAGAGTGAGCAACCGCATATCACCAATGCGGTCACCATATATATCTGATCGTCTCGCAATCGACGATAAATACAAAACGAACGTAAGAATGAAAATCTGTTTAATCCTGATGTTCAATCCAGCGGGTTAAAATGTCCACTAGAAACTTGTTAAGGGGTTATACGCAGTTGGAAATTTCAGAAAATCGATTATTTTTACTGCGTTTTCGGAATGTACATATATTTGAGTATATTCACTGATAATTTCACTCGATCCGGCAAATATTCTTGGAGACATATGGATATTTGTAAGGACGCTCGGAGCGTTACAAAATAGGCGGCCTAAACTTTGAACGCGTTTTTCTCAAAACCGCGCTTTCAAAGTTGGTGAGCACGATTTCTCAAAAACGGCTCGACCGATCGGTCTGCAATTTTAACACGACCATCTCAGATATATCCTTCAGGTATTGATCGAAGGAATAAGATTTCTGAGAATTATTTCTATTTTTTTTAAACAATTCAATGAAAAAATTTTGCTCGAAAATTGGAGTTTTTTCTTTCTGGAGCCGCGATTTTGTTAAAAATCAAAATTTCGACTATTCCTTCGATCAAGACCTAGATTTATCTATCCACTAATAGAATATTTTTGGTGTTTTCACTTTAGGTAATCCAAACCGGAGATATCATGCTCACCGCCAGAAACCTTTTTTTAGAGGAGCTCCCGGAGATCGGCTATAGCAGAGCTTTAAAAATCATTATTTTTACAAATAAAAAATATGAAAATGAAGTTCAAAGTTACCACAATAAGTATATACATTTTTACGTTAATAAATTAAAATGTCTTTCCAGGAAAAATTCTTGAAAAATCGCCGTTTTCGGTCTCCTGATTGCGTGTAACTCCTTAAAGGAGGAAATAGGGTTAGACGGTTCAAAAAATCGATTTTTTTTTACTTCATAAATTGTAACTATTGAAAAATATGTTCCCAAAATTTTTAATGAAAATTCCGACTCGTTCTATTGTTATAAGCCATTAAGGGGGGAAATAGGGTTACGACAGCGTTTTCTTAATGATTTTCATGAATTTTTTTATAATATAAAAAATGAATATAATTTATTGAAACTTTGAGAATATTTTATACATATATTTAAGTATATACTATAAAATTTTTGAAGAATTTCCTTGAAAAACACCGAAGATATTAGCGACCCCATATTGCAGGTGACAATCAGACTCAGCATTTTGCTAATTTTTCAAACGCGTTTATCTGAAAACGACCTTTTTTGAACTTGCGTACACGCTAGTTTGAAAAGTTTTTAAGCAATCGTTTTGAAAATTGGCAATTACTTTCTTCATGGTATTGCGCTCTATATGAACCTAAAATCGGAATAATATCATTATTTAAAATGATTTTTTTTTGCAAATAAAGTTGTAAAAAACGGCAAAAAATCATGCTTTTTCGTTTTGACCCCCGTAAAAAATTCAATTTTCTATTTTTTTGGAAGCATTTAGAGACATATAATAAAAGTAAATTCCAACCTCGTTTCATTTCAGATGAAAATTGCGGCTTCCAGAATGTACGCAAAATACTGAGTCTGATTGTGACCTGCAATATGGGGTCGCTAATATCTTCGGTGTTTTTCACGGAAATTCTTTAAAAATTTTATAGTATATACTTAAATATATGTATAAAATATTCTCAAAGTTTCAATAAATTATATGCATTTTTTATACTGTAAAAAAATTCATGAAAATCATTGAGAAAACGCTGTCCTAACCCTATTTCCCCCCTTAATTTCATAAATTGTTACTAAAACTATTGAAAAATATGTTCCCAAAATTTTAAATGAAAATTCCGACTCGTTCTATTGTTATAAGCCATTAAGGGGGGAAATAGGGTTAGGACAGCGTTTTCTCAATGATTTTCATGAATTTTTTTATAGTATAAAAAATGAATATAATTTATTGAAACTTTGAGAATATTTTATACATATATTTAAGTATATACTATAAAATTTTTGAAGAATTTCCTTGAAAAACACCGAAGAAAATTTATGACTGCCTTGACTTTGTTTTTCTCGGTACTATTTTTCCAAACGCGTTTTTCTGAAAACGACTTTTTTTTAACTTGCGTACACGCTGGTTTGAAAAGTTTTCAACCAAGCGTTTTGAAAATTAGTAGTTACTTTCTTCATAGTATTGCGCTCTATATGAACCCAAAATCGGAATATTATCATTATTTAAAATATTTTTTTTTTGCAAATAAAGTTGTAAAAAATGGCAAAAAATCATGCTTTTTCGTTTTGGCCCCTGTAAAAAATTGAATTTTCTATTTTTTTGATAGCATTTCGGTTCATATAGAAGAGAGACATATAATAAAAGTAAATTCCAACCTCGTTTGATTTCAGATGAAAATTGCGGCTTCCAGAATGTAAGCAAAATGCTGAGTCTGATTGTGACCTGCAATATGGGGTCGCTAATATCTTCGGTGTTTTTCAAGGAAATTCTTCAAAAATTTTATAGTATATACTTAAATATATGTATAAAATAATCCTAAAGTTTCAATAAATTATATTCATCTTTTACACCATAAAAAAATTCATGAAAATCATTGAGAAAACGCTGTCCCAACCCTATTTCCTCCCTCAAAGTATCGGTAATTATGTTCTTTTCTATCGCATTCAAGATAAAATAATTGTTCGATTATTTCGAAGCAATTGTCATTCGAAACAACAAACGTGCGTCCACGTCGCGTACGAAAGTTAACGATTTAATCGTGTTACTCGAGAAAGCTGAAGCGACGAGTCGTCTTTTTGCTCGGTCAATACGATGAACTTTAACTTATTTCTAGTCACGCACTGTGAGTACGGTATGTGACGACCCAGTTCTGCGTGAAGAAAAAACAAAATTAATAATATGAAAAATTTCCAAGAAATTACTTGAAAAATAGGTTTTTTAAATGAGTCTCTCGATCCACGCAAGAGCAAATCTAAGCCAACGAGATCGATATCCTAAACTTTCGAGAAAAAAAAACGAAAAAAAAAACAAAAATCTCCGTAATATCCATAGCGTATAATCGCACTATATATAAACTCATTATATATGCACAAATGTAGCTGAGAATAGCCACGGTCAGAGTCTAAAAAGAACCTCTCATTCCAATAGATATTTCAAGTATATACACATATACACTCTCCTTCTCTCTCACTCACTCTTGGTCCCTTTCTCTCTCTTATATTCTTATGGCGCCCAGTGGTCCCCGCGGGATGCTGCGGTATAGACACTATCAAGGCCGTCCAGGGATATTTATCCTTTTATTTTCTGAGCATTTGATGAGCAACGTGCCAGGCATTCCAAACGCGCTCGAATAGCCATGTAACTATGCTCCCGGCAGCGATCGTATGGTCGGAGCAAGAGTCCCAGCTTCAACCATTAATACACACACACAAACACATACACATAAAAGCATGCATACAGTGGGCCCAGTACATAGTATCGGTATATAGCGCTTGAAACCGTCGAAACGAACCGACCAAGGGAACGAGCAAGTGTGGGGTCTGTGTCGAATAGACACACATATCCACACTTTCCTTCGGCATAGTGTATAGTGAACGATCCTCTCGCACGCAGCAGGAGCAAAATATTCGTCCAGGTGTGCCTGGAACGTGCACTCTCTTTCCAACAGTGGTTTGCGGTGATAGAGGGACCGAGAAAGAGCGAAGAACGAAGAAGGAGAAGGAGGTGAAGGAGGGAAGGAAAATGAAGGAGGTCGTTTGGGTCCTATCTCCTCGTCTTCTTAACACTGCCGATCCTCAGTGTTGGGGGGCCTATTCCCTGCAGCCTCACAATATACAGCGTGTGTACGTTAGTGATCACCCAACCCCCACCACCCCGCCATCTATACATAGTGTATTCAACACACATGGTTGTACTAGAATGAACGATTATAGGTTCACCAGTTCGTACCACCACGGGCAAACACATTGCCCAAGTGGTAGTGAACATGCGGATGAATAGCTTGGTTGCCTCAGTGTCGACGAGGACGCGAAGCCCAAGGCCGCTGCTCGACCAACCCCCTTCTCTCTCTCGCGCCGCGGGGCCGGGAGGAGCGAGGAGGGGGAGAGAAGGCCCCGGAGAAAGAGTGGTAGGGGCTAGAACTCCGGGGACCACGGGTGGGTAAGGTGGGAGAAGGTGTCTTGAAACAATATGCCAGGGGCAGGCCATGGACTATTCCGTAGGATTACTATGGGCTACGCGTACTTTTACTATGCCCTCTGTACTATGGTCGTGTCCCGACCAAGTTATCGGTTATGCTTCGGAGAGGGACGGAACAGCGTTTTATCACTTTTGTCTCTCGCCGGTTGTCCGCTGGCACCCGCGACATATTCACGTGTGCAAAAAACCCGCATATAGATATTCGCAATATAAACGTTATGTTTATACGGATTCTCCTTGCTGACTATGACATTGGGCATACGTGTTATTATTACGTGTTTACGGTAGCTCGCTCGAAACACACATCCTTAACCGAATACCAGATACTTCGTTCGAGTGAGTGACCGTACATGATTGTGTTTATGATACAGATGGAACGTGGACTTGACGACGCTGACGTCCTTGAGAAGACGCTCTTGTGAAGAACCCGGGGGAAGGGGGGCATTACGCGCCGCACGGGGTCGAGAATATATATACTCTATTTGTGTGTCTGGTTTGGATCCTGAACATGTAGGGGGGGGGGGGGACGTAGGATCATAGATTACAGTTGACTATTGATATTCGTATGTTATTAATCATATTTATCGGTTTCGTGACGGCTGCTCACATTCGTCAATGTCTGATCGGTTACTTGCAGCAAAGAACGTTTGGTAATCAGCTACTCTTTCTTACAATTCGAATTGTTTATAATTTTCCAATTGTAAAATCGGGATGGATCGGCATTTTCGAAAGTGAATTGTCAAGAAAATTAAATGGTTCATCCGTGGGGGGAAGGGGGAGGGGCAGAATGCTGATTGTAAAATCAAGCGACAGGCATTTCGGGGGGAAAGTAAATTGTCAACAAAATTGAATGGTCCAGCAAGTTAGGTGATCTTTAACGGAACTAACGCTTGGATTTAATCGTCACAAATATGCGCTGGCATTTGATTCTGTCAATTTTTAGGGAATGAAGAAAATTAAACAACAAAATTGAATGGTCCAGCAAGTTTAGGTGATCTTTAACGGAACTAACACTTGTATCTAATCGTCACAAATATGCGCTGACATTTGATTCTGTCAATTTTTAGGGAATGAAGAAAATTAAACAACAAAATTGAATGGTCCAGCAAGTTTAGGTGATCTTTAACGGAACTAACGCTTGGATCTAATCGTCACAAATATGCGCTGGCATTTGATTCTGTCAATTTTTAGGGAATGAAGAAAATTAAACAACAAAATTGAATGGTCCAGCAAGTTTAGGTGATCTTTAACGGAACTAACACCTGGATCTAATCGTCACAAATATGCGCTGGCATTTGATTCTATCAATTTTTAGGGAATGAAGAAAATTAAACAACAAAATTGAATGATCCAGCAAGTTTAGGTAATCTTTAACGGAACTAACCTTTGGGTCTAATGGTCACAAATATGCGCTGGCATTTGATTCAGTCAATTTTTAGGGAATGAAGAAAATTAAACAACAAAATTGAATGGTCCAGCAAGTTTAGGTGATCTTTAACGGAACTAACACTTGGATCTAATCGTCACAAATGTGCGCTGGCCTTTGATTCTGTCAATTTTTAGGGAATGAAGAAAATTGAACAACAAAATTGAATGATCCAGCAAGTTTAGGTGATCTTTAACGGAACTAACACTTGGATATAATCGTCACAAATATGCGCTGGCCTTTGATTCTGTCAATTTTTAGGGAATGAAGAAAATTAAACAACAAAATTGAATGGTCCAGCAAGTTTAGGTGATGTTTAACGGAACTAACACTTGGATCTAATCGTCACAAATATGCGCTGGCATTTGATTCTGTCACTTTTTAGGGAATGAAGAAAAGTAAACAACAAAATTGAATGGTCCAGCAAGTTTAGGTGATCTTTAACGGAACCAACACTTGGATCTAATCGTCACAAATATGCGCTGGCATTTGATTCTGTCACTTTTTAGGGAATGAAGAAAAGTAAACAACAAAATTGAATGGTCCAGCAAGTTTAGGTGATCTTTAACGGAACCAACACTTGGATCTAATCGTCACAAATATGCGCTGGCATTTGATTCTGTCAATTTTTAGGGAATGAAGAAAATTAAACAACAAAATTGAATGGTCCAGCAAGTTTAGGTGATCTTTAACGGAACTAAGACTTGGATGTAATCGTCACAAATATGCGCTGATATTTGATTCTGTCAATTTTTAGGGAATGAAGAAAATTAAACAACAAAATTGAATGGTCCAGCAAGTTTAGGTGATCTTCAACGGAACTAACGCTTGGATCTAATCGTCACAAATATACGCTGGCCTTTGATTCTGTCAATTTTTAGGGAATGAAGAAAATTAAACAACAAAATTGAATGGTCCAGCAAGTTTAGTTGATCTTTAACGGAACTAACGCTTGGATCTAATCGTCACAAATATGCGCTGGCATTTGATTCTGTCAATTTTTAGGGAATGAAGAAAATTAAACAACAAAATTGAATGGTCCAGCAAGTTTAGGTGATCTTCAACGGAACTAACGCTTGGATCTAATCGTCACAAATATACGCTGGCCTTTGATTCTGTCAATTTTTAGGGAATGAAGAAAATTAAACAACAAAATTGAATGGTCCAGCAAGTTTAGTTGATCTTTAACGGAACTAACGCTTGGATCTAATCGTCACAAATATGCGCTGGCATTTGATTCTGTCAATTTTTAGGGAATGAAGAAAATTCAACAACAAAATTGAATGGTCCAGCAAGTTCAGGTGATCTTTAACGGAACTAACACTTGGATCTAATCGTCACAAATATGCGGTGGCATTTGATTCTGTCAATTTTTAGGGAATGAAGAAAATTAAACAACAAAATTGAATGGTCCAGCAAGTTTAGGTGATCGTTAACGGAACCTAACACTTGGATCTAATCGTCACAAATATGCGCTGGCATTTGATTCTGTCAATTTTTAGGGAATGAAGAAAATTAAACAACAAAGTTGAATGGTCCAGCAAGTTTAGGTGATCTTCAACGGAACTAACGCTTGGATCTAATCGTCACAAATATGCGCTGGCATTTGATTCTGTCAATTTTTAGGGAATGAAGAAAATTAAACAACAAAATTGAATGGTCCAGCAAGTTTAGTTGATCTTTAACGGAACTAACGCTTGGATCTAATCGTCACAAATATGCGCTGGCATTTGATTCTGTCAATTTTTAGGGAATGAAGAAAATTCAACAACAAAATTGAATGGTCCAGCAAGTTTAGGTGATCTTTAACGGAACTAACACTTGGATCTAATCGTCACAAATATGCGGTGGCATTTGATTCTGTCAATTTTTAGGGAATGAAGAAAATTAAACAACAAAATTGAATGGTCCAGCAAGTTTAGGTGATCGTTAACGGAACCTAACACTTGGATCTAATCGTCACAAATATGCGCTGGCATTTGATTCTGTCACTTTTTAGGGAATGAAGAAAAGTAAACAACAAAATTGAATGGTCCAGCAAGTTTAGGTGATCTTTAACGGAACCAACACTTGGATCTAATCGTCACAAATATGCGCTGGCATTTGATTCTGTCAATTTTTAGGGAATGAAGAAAATTAAACAACAAAATTGAATGGTCCAGCAAGTTTAGGTGATCTTTAACGGAACCAACACTTGGATCTAATCGTCACAAATATGCGCTGGCATTTGATTCCGTCAATTTTTAAGGAATGAAGAAAATTAAAGACCGTTTGAAATGTAGGATTTACATAGAAATGCGATAGGTTAACGGCGATCGGAAAATAATGCAATTTCCATTGTATTACAAATCAATGGGAGAATTGTATAGAAGGGTAGTGAGGTATTCTTCGAGACTTATCGATTCGGTGCAAAGACCTAGAGTACCCTCAAGGATTAACTCTCTCTCTCACTCTCTCTCTTTCTCTCTCTGGTAGAGTGCCCCGATGGTAGGACTCGAGGCGGATGGCGCGACCGGCGGTCGCCTGCGGAATACCACGATCGCCGCGAGAAACTCGTCGTTGCTTACAGCTACGATCTTCTTGCGCGTGGGGTAGTTGTACCTAAACATCTATATACATAGTTACATGTACTGCAAACCGTATGCATATATATATACGTTTATGTGAATATACGGGATGCTTCGAAGCCCGGAAAGATCGGATCTCAACGGCAGGGGGGTACACGCGGTTTTTCGTCGATAGTTCTCATCGATTTGATTATTCCCGCGTCGTACTCTCGCGCCGTTTCACCGCTGACATTCCTATAAAATACCATATACGCTGGTAACGCGCATTACAACCTGGCGTCGAAGATCCAATCGTTAGATTTTTGCCTCGCGAGCGCCAGATTTTTGGTTTAAATCCAAAACGGAAGATTCCGCGATGATCGACAGTGGTGCGCGGTCGGTTACGATTAGTTCGCACGTCGACCACCCGAGCGGGACGCAATTCTTCCGGAAATTCTCATGGTCTTTTAAAACGGAAACTCAGTATGATGCAGGTTTTCGGCAGTTTCCCTGTACCCGCGTGGAAGAATTCCAGGGAATTGTCAATTGAAACGGGAATTTTTTGTAAATGGTATCCCGCTGATGAGAATCGTTCGATAAATGTTAAAGTATAAACAATAACAACGAAAATACCAGTTCCATAAGTTATCCGTTTGGGCCGCGTGGATTTCCGGTACCGTTTAACCGCACCGGGTCGTATCCCTTTGATTTGTTAGATAGGGGAGGACAAGGGCAGGAGCAGAGGGACAGCGGAAGTGGTTTTGAGATGAATTATTAAATTGGCCTACGGCGACTGGGGGAGACGGTTAGAGCGAAAGTTCGTCGTGCAAAATAAAGGAAACATTACAATGTACGTGTCCGAATATAATGTGTAAAGCGTGAGGACGCGGAGAAATTTCTCGTGCGATTCGTTCGTGATTGCCGATCACGATTGACCGGAAGTCTAATGGTATAACGATGCGCACCGTATACCCGCGAAACAACCGAGAGCGAGAGCCCATCCAAGATAATAATTACATCGAGAGCATATCCCGTCTTTGTATATATATATAAGCTTTTATATAGGCATGTACTCTGGTACATGGAGGCGATTTTGCGACCGCGACTCTCGATTAAACGTAGGTGTACCAAGGGAGCTCGTAATAGCTAAGAGATTACATACACAAGCGTATAAAACCAAGGTACAGTCCGGGTATACGGATGTTCCATAAGCTACGTATGTACACATTTATATGTACAACTCTATGTATGTATCTTCTGTGTCAGATAAATCCCTTTCGCCTCGCTCGACTTTCTGGTTTAACCGCTCCACCTCTCTCCTTCCCTTTACTTCTATACCCATGGAATCCTATGTGGTACATGAAAACTCGCTGTGTATATATATAGGCATTAAATCGTTCCTCTTCCCGCGCCTTTTCTACTTCTTTCTCTCGCAACCCTCGCAACTTCATCGTTCTCCTTCGCAGTCTTTTACACCGAGCGAATTTTTTACATCAAGCTTTTCTAATCGCTGTCGCGAGTCTTCGAGTTTGTGGGACATCGCGATCAATTTAATCGCGAAGCGACAGGAAGACATGGACTCTAACTTCCACTTCTTTCTCTCCCAACCCTCGCAACTTCGTCGTTCTCCTTCGCAGTCTTTTACTTCGAGCGAATCTTTTACTTCAAGCTTTTCTAATCGCTGCACAGTGGGCAAAAAGGTAGTAATCGTGACCAAAAACCAACTTCATAATTTTGACATGAAATCATAATTTTTCACATATTAATACGTCAGAGCAGATGTAGAGAAAATATTGTGGCTATTAAGGTTCAAATGTTCTTACAATAAGTAGTCGAATGAAAACAAATTGCGTAAAGAATGCGATGGTTCATTATGTCATAAATATGATAAATTTCAACGAATTTTGCAAATCTAAATGTGGGATATGGCTTTTATCCTTACTAATGGTCATAGGTATTAGAAAAAAAATTGAAATTATGGAAAATTAAACATGATTTCGAACACGGTTATCCTTCAGTAAGACTTTTCGTCCTTTGCAGCTCCTCGTCATACTTTGGAATGTCGTCAACTTTAGGCAACCCTTGATATCAGCAATTGAAAATTATCGTTGCATTCGTTAATTATCGACGAATAAAATGCGCCTGCTACTTTTTGCAACTTTTCATCTGAACTCTTAATATTAATGTTTACACAGAGTACGGACCAGAGAACCGAAAAAATGTCCAAAATACTAAAAGTGCTTCGAATGCTTTGAAACGTGGTACCCAAGGGTTTTCGGGGTCGCTGATTCCGAATTCGTACTCAAAATTCAGAAATTCAAAATGGCGGATCCAATATGGCGGGCGAAAATACTAAAAATGATTCGATTGTGCTGAAATTCTGTACTAACACGTTTTCGGAGTCGCTGATTCCGAATCCGTACTCAAAATTCAGAAATTCAAGATGGCGGAGCCAATATGGCAGACGAAAATGCTAAAGATGCCTCGATTTGAAATTTGGAACTAATACATACGTTCGTGGCTGAATCTAGCCAGCACCCATTTGAGGATCCAAATCTATCTTTTCTCCTTTTCGCTCATTCCCATTTCTTATTCCGTTTACTTTTGAGAGCGCCTACAATTTTTTTTCAACGTATTCCACTTAGTTTATATTCAATTTTTCCAGAATGGAATTTACAGCCATAACTGTATCTTTTTCGATAAATTTATCTGACAATTATTGAACAATTTCCCATTTAGTATATTTATAATTGATACTATTGTAGTAGTTATAGTATATATATATATACATTAGGGTGGCCCTTAATATGGGTAAAAAAAAAATTGGTCGCGCCGCCCTTCAAAGCGGTTCCGAATACTAAAAAAAAAACCTACGCGAAGCCCCAGCTATGTCCGAAATTAACTTTAATTTCAAAGGCGTGCCGATTTTTTTTAAAACAATATTTTTCCAAATCCCTGTGTACTTCTCTTCCAAATATCATATTATAAACGAAAACACTTGGTATTTTTTTTCAGATCGACGTTGAAGAGAGTTCTGCTGCGTGCCGCGGAAATGACAGCACCTGACGCGAAAGCTTCCCCAGCGCCACCATGCGGCGTGAAAAATATGAAAATTTTTTTTTTTGATACAATAATAAACAAGGAACAAAACCCAAAAAAAATTTTCAAATATCTTTTTTTTTTCCCACAAAAAAAAATTCTTGAAAAATGTGAAAAAAAAACAGGGGGTCACAGTGGTGTTCTCCCTTAATCGCGAGACGACAGAAAGCCACGCAACAAGGAATCATTGATAGTCAGCAATCGAGAGATTTATCTGAGCTTGTTCCACCTCGTATCTCACTCTCTTCTCTGTCTCTCCTTGTCATTCATCCAATTCGATGACTCACAGCAGTGATATTCCACCGAGAATGAACAAGCTACACTGCCTCGCCGCGTTCATTGGCGTCTGCGTCGGTTCATCCGTCCGTGTACGACCGGAACTTCAATTGGCTGCTGTTTGGACTCACCGAAGCGTTGCCATGCCCGGGACCCTCGATTTCGTCCCGAAAGACCGTATTCTGTGACGCGTCAACTTCGCTGACCAGATACCTTCTACGATGTGACATGGCGTACCAAAGAACCACCAGCCTTTGGATGACGCGTCCGAAGGAGACATGGAATGGATAATAAATGGTAAGGAGGTTGGAGGAGAAGCTCAAATGGTATGGGGACCATCTTCAATCACGTTACATATTGTAGAAACATTCTGTAGCAAACCACTACAATTTTCCAACGTTGACTATACCGCTGGCCCCCTGCTGGATTTACACTCCCACGCTCTTCGCATTGTCCGCTCTTCATTCACCGGGGGAGACACCACACTCCTTTATATGCCATACGTCAATGGGAGGATAAGTTGGACGGAGAAATGAGGGGGAGAAACGATGAATCGTTTGGCGAGGGGGACACATTAAAGACGAGACTTGTGACTGAAAAGGAGTCAAAAAAATGATGACAATCATATTAAAAGACTTCCGAAGGAGAGTCACTTTAAAATATGATTAAGGATATTACATGAACGTTAAAAGACTTCCGGAAGAAAGGAGGTCACTTTAAAATGGATAATTTCTTAAGTCGTGACTTTTTCACACTTAACTATACTCCAGAACTTGACTATAATTCATGACACCAAGGAGCCCTTCTATTGAGAATCAACCCCTACTGTATGCCCTAAATTCGACATTTCTGATATTTCTTGTCCCGGAATTCGTTAGAGAAACATTAGGAGTTGTTATACAATAAATTGGGAAAAAACAGACCGATATTGAAATATTTAATAGTATCGATGAATTTTTTTTTTTCAAACCTCGAAAAACAAAAATGATCGTTTAGACTAGAAGACTGCTTTAAGGTACATTATGTGAGAGTGCTCTCGTAGCGGTGGACGACCTTCCGGGCCGTCGACTCTCGGGATTACAGAGCTTCGAGGCTGAATGCTCTTTCTCTCTTTGATGCTGGGTACCCTGATCACTGGTGTGGCATCCAGCGAGTATCATGTACGGCGTTATGCTCGCATTACTAGCGAAGCGAACGAGAAAATATCAGACGTCGGAGAACCGTGTGACACAGGTGGTGTGGAATATATATGTGTGTCCGTGACGAGGATCGAAACGCTCGATCGATTTCTCGAGATACGCATTATGATAATGGCTCTCTCTTTCTCTCTCTCTCTCAGGAGATTTGAAAAATCAAAGATAATTCATGGATATAAATAAATCGTTCGTGGAAAGTAATGCTTTTCAATTTTTTATACGAGCTATATGTTCAACTCTCGTTTTCTTTTATTAACGGGTTAGGCCAGTCTAGAGACCGAAAAAATAGGCTTTTTTGGGGATTTTTTTTTCAGCAAAACTACAGAATAAATCGAGATTACAAAATAGGGTCTTTATCATACATATCGGTGACTGTGTACAATAATTTTTTTGAAGCGATTAATTTAAAAATGGCGGCTGTGCAGCATTTTTTCGATGACGTCTCCGTTTTTGTTGGCCGGAAACATAACACAGACAATTTTCGACCGATTCACTTGAAATTTTCAATATATCTTTAAAAATATATTGTCTATGGAAGTGCGTAGGATTTTTTTTTTATATCGCATAGTTCATTTGTTATTAACAATTTTCTGAGAATTTTTCTAAGCAAATTTTTCCACTTTTCACTTTAGAAGGGTGCCATTTGGCCAAAAATCAATATATCCAAAAAATCCTACGCAGTTCCATAGACAATGTATTTTTCAAGATAGATTGAAAATTTCAAGTGAATCGGTTGAAAATTGTCTGAATTATGTTTCCGGCCAACAAAAACGGAGACGTCATCGCAAAAACGCTGTACAGCTGCCATTTTGAAATTAATCGCTTCAAACAAATTATTCTATACAGTCACTGATATGTATAATAAACACCCTATTTTGTAATCTCGATTTATTTTGTAGTTTTTCTGAAAAAAAATCCCCAAAAAAGCCTATTTTTTCGGCCTCGAGAGTGGTCTAATCCACTCCACTGGGGGGAAATAGGGTTAAACTGTTCAAAAAATCGATTTTTTTTTAATTTCATAAATTGTTAGTAAAACTATTGAAAAATATGTTCCCAAAATTTTAAATGAAAATTCCGATCCGTTCTATTGTTATAAGCCAATAAGGGGGGCAATAGTGTTAAGACAGCGTTTTCTCAATGATTTTCATGAATTTTTTTATAGTATAAAAAATGAATATAATTTATTGAAACTTTGAGAATATTTTATACATATATTTAAGTATATACAATAGAATTTTTGAAGAATTTCCTTGAAAAACACCGAAGATATTAGCGACCCCATATTGCACGTCACAATCAGATTCAGCATTTTGCTATTTTTTCAAACGCGTTTTTCTGAAAACGACTTTCTTTGAAATTGCGTACACGCTAGTTTGAAAAATTTTCAACCAATCGTTTTGAAAATTGGCAATTACTATTTTCATAGTATTGCGCTCTATATGAACCTAAAATCGGAATATTATCATTATTTAAAATAATTTTTTTTTGCCAATAAAGTTGTAAAAAATGGCAAAAAATCATGCTTTTTTGTTTTGACCCCTGTAAAAAATTCAATTTTCTATTTTTTTGATAGCATTAAGGTTCATATAGAAGAGAGACATATAATAAAAGTAAATTCCAACCTCGTTTGATTTCGGATGAAAATTGCGGCTTCCAGAATGTACGCAAAATGCTGAGTCTGATTGCGACCTGCAATATGGGGTCGCTAATATCTTGGGTGTTTTTCAAGGAAATTCTTCAAAAATTTTATAGTATATACTTAAATATATGTATAAAACATTCTCAAAGTTTCAATAAATAATATTCATTTTTAATACTATAAAAAAATTCATGAAAATCATTGAGAAAACGCCGTCCTAACCCTATTTCCTCCCTTAAGGGCGAAAGTGATAAGTAAATGTTTGGGAGGGGGCACTATCAGTGAATGAAATCTCTACTGTAAAAATGTTAAATATTAACTATGTCGAAAAAAACCAATGCTATTTAATTTAAAACCGATGCCTTTTCGTTTCTTCTTTCTTCTTTAGTAGCCAATATTTTTTTTTTTATTTCAAAAAATTAATCGTACGATAGATTTGTCACGAAACGTCGTGCACAGCCATTGATACACTAAATAAAGAATTTGTTCGAGTCGCGAGAGATTCGAGTTCGAAACGCTTCGATAAAGTCTTGTGGCAGAGTCCCGGTTCTATATATGTGCCTCTCGAGAGATCTCGAGAAAGGCTCACGGATCTCTGACGAAAACGCTTTGGAGTGTCCACGATCGTGAGCTTTCACTCGTGCGCGGCTCCGATATCGTGAACTCCCTGTCACACGAATACTAAACGACATCGTCGTCTCTCATTTTTTTCTCGCCGAGTCAACGTCTCATTTCTACCATCTCCATAGGAATGGGAATTCTATATAAATGTCAAAAACATCAACAAGAAATAAATCCCATTTATACTAATAATAATAATCCTAATCATTAATTACGTATGGCAATTGTGTTGATCGTTGGACTCTACGAACGATAAGTGCAATAACGTCATTGAGTCTTAGCGCCTCTTTGATAATAATTAATCGGAACGATTAACGAGCATTTTAAAAAAAATATTTCATCGGAGAAAAAAAACGGAGTTTTGTCGAAAAAATTTTTTTGACAAAATGGCGGCCTGTTCAACTTTCATTAATGATATTTCAATGTATGAAATATCATTAATGAAAGTTCAACAGGCCGCCATTTTGTCAAAAAATTTTTTTAAGTACCAATTCTGCTACCAGTGCTCAGAATACTCATACAGATTGAGAATATATATATATTTTTTTTTTTTCAGATGCATACAACATCGTCCAGAGTGGGCGCCGATTTCGACGCACCATGTTGCAACAAGGCAAAAAACTACATGAAAATATTTAAAATAATTTTTTTTTTCAGTGTACAAGTATTCTCTAAGGATCAATAAATGCACGTGTAAATTTTCATCAAGACAACTTCAACGGTTTAAACGTTATTGCACATTAGAAATGACGTCAAAAATCTCGCTCTAGACCGGACGACCGCCTTAAATCTGTTACATCAAAAAGTATGACGTTGTTGTTTTATTTTTCTCATACGTTAAATTAAAAAGGGCAATTTTTCCAAAACATTAATTTCCTTGAGACGCCAAATAGAAGAAGAAGAAGAAGAAAAAAACTGATAAATTTTAGATAGTAAGTCTCTCGATGAAAACTCGTTCCCCGCTTAATTTAATATTTACAGCCTTTCGAGTTATTCCGTCAACCTTGAGGACCCATGAGCATCCACGTGGATGCTGTAAAACGGATCGTAAAATATATATCCCGAGACAGATTAGGGGGCTACCGATTTTCTCCTTCCGTCGCCTGTCCCCCATTCCCTTTTCTTAACAACAAATCGCCGTTCTCCCCGATAACTAGATCACTAAATTACACCCCGCCGGAACCCTCGGCCAAATTCCCTTTATTATTATTTCTCTCGGTGTGTATGGAGGAACACACGATCGTCCCGAGTAATTCCACAGCGAAAATCATATTCTCGTGGCCATTCTCGTGGAAACGATAACAGACGACTTTTTAATGATTCTTTTTACGCGGAAATTTTCGTGTCTGGATTTTTTATTTTCGTCCAAATTCGATCTCGAACGATATTCTAACCAGGAAGTGGAAAAAGAAATGAATGCGGAACGGGGAAAAAAAGTTGAACGAATGAAAAGTGGCAATTTTGGACTAAAGCTGGCTAACAAATTTTTTCTTCTTCTTCTTCTATCGGCTAATAGCGATTCTCGAAGAGCATTTACAAATGTTTATAAGAACGAGGAGAATTTTCAAAATATTGTCCTTGTTCTTATAAACATTCGATGGCCGACCGGTTAAAGTATTTTCTATCTTGATTTAGCAAATAAAAAAAAACGGCTGCGCTCGTTTTTCTCAAGGTTTTTCGGAATCGACGATCGGGTCCGACCACTTACGCAAGAATTTTTACAATCACTCTCCAAACTCATGATGAAACAGTTGAGATTTGTTTTTTTATTTTTATTTATTTGGGCGCGTGTCGATTTAAGGAATTATACGCAGTCGGGAGATCGAAAAAAAGGCGATTTTTCAAGAATTTTTCCTGGAAAGACATTTTTATTTATTAACGTAAAAATTTATATACGTATTACGGTAACTTTTAACTTTATTTTCATATTTTTTATTTGTAAAAATAATGATTTTTAAAACTGCCATAATAGCCGATCTCCGGGAGTTCCTCTAAAAAAAAGATGTCTGGCGGTGAGCACGATATCTCCGGTTTGGATTATCCAAAATAAAAAAACCAAAAAGATTCCATTAGTGGATAGATGAATCTAGGTATTGATCAAAAGATAGTCAAAATTTTGATTTTTGACAAAATGCCAGCTCCAAAAAGAAAAAATTCCAATTTTCGACGAAAATTTTTTCGTTAAATTGTTTATAAAAAATAGAAATAATTATCGGAAATCTTATTCCTTCGATCAGTACCTGAAGAATATATCTGAGAAGGTTGTGGTAAAATTGCAGACCGATCGGTTCAGCCGGTTTTTGAGAAATCGTGCTGACCGACTTTGAAAACGCGATTTTGAGAGAAACGCGTTCAAAGTTTAGGTCGCCTACTCTGTACCGCTCCGAGCGTCCTTACAAATATCCATGTATCTCGAAGAATATTTGCCGGATCGATTTGAAATTTTCCGAGAATATACTCAAACATATGTACATTCCGAAAATGCAATAAAAAAAAATCGGTTTTTTGTAATTTCATAAATTGTTAGTAAAACTATTGAAAAATATGTTCACAACATTTTAAATGAAAATTCCGACTCGTTCTATTGTTATAAGCCATTAAGGGAGGAAATAGGGTTAGTACAGCGTTTTCTCAATAGTTTTCATGAATTTTTTTATAGTATAAAAAATGAATATAATTTATTGAAACTTTGAGAATATTTTATACATATATTTAAGTATATATTATAAAAATTTTTAAGAATTTCCTTGAAAAACACCGATGATATTAGCGACCCCATATGGCAGGTCACAATCAGACTCCGCATTTTGCTATTTTTTCAAACGTGTTTTTCTGAGAACGACTTTTTTTTAACTTGCGTACACGCTAGTTTGAAAAGTTTTCAACCAATCGTTTTGAAAATTGGCAGTTACTTTCTTCATAGTATTGCGCTCTATATGAACCTAAAATCGGAATATCATCATTACTTAAAATAATTTTTTTTTTTTGCAAATAAAGTTGTAAAAAATGGCAAAAAATCATGCTTTTTTGTTTTGACCCCTGTAAAAAATTCAATTTTCTACTTTTTTGATAGCATTTAGGTTCATATAGAAGAGAGACATATAATAAAAGTAAATTCCAACCTCGTTTGATTTCAGATGAAAATTGCGGCTTCCAGAATGTAGGCAAAATGATGAGTCTGATTGTGACCTGCAATATGGGGTCGCTAATATCTCCGGTGTTTTTCAAGAAAATTCTTCAAAAATTTTATAATATATACTTAAATATATGTATAAAATATTCTCAAAGTTTCAATAAATTATATTCATTTTTTATACTATAAAAAAATTCATGAAAATCATTGAGAAAACGCTGTCCTAACCCTATTTCCCCACCTTAATGGCTTATAACAATAGAACGAGACCGTTAAAAAAATTGATTTTCTTTTTATTTCATAAATTGTTAGTAGAACTATTGAAAAATATGTTCCCAAAATTTTAAATGAAAATTCCGACTCGTTCTATTGTTATAAGCCATTAAGGGGAGAAATAGGGTTAGGACAGCGTTTTCTCAATGATTTTCATGAATTTTTTATAGTATAACAAATGAATATAATTTATTGAAACTTTGAGAATATTTTATACATATATTTTTAAGTATATACTATACAATTTTTATACATATATTCAGGTATATACTATAAAATATTAGCGACCCGATATTGCTTGTTTTTCTTGGTACTATTTTTTCAAACGCGTTTTTCTGAAAACGACTTTTTTTGAACTTGCGTACACGCTAGTTTGAAAAGTTTTCAACCAATCGTTTTGAAAATTGGCAGTTACTTTCTTCATAGTATTGCGCTCTATATGAACCTAAAATCGGAATATTATCATTATTTAAAATATTTTTTTTTTGCAAATAAAGTTGTAAAAAATGGCAAAAAATCATGCTTTTTTGTTTTGACCCCTGTAAAAAATTCAATTTTCTATTTTTGAGATAGCATTTAGGTTCATATAGAAGAGAGACATATAATAAAAAATAAATTCCAACCTCGTTTGATTTCAGATGAAAATTGCGGCTTCCAGAATGTAGGCAAACTGTTGAGTCTGATTGTGACCTGCAATATGGGGTCGCTAATATCTCCGGCGTTTTTCAAGAAAATTCTTCAAAAATTTTATAGTATATACTCAAATATATGTATAAAATATTCTCAAAGTTTCAATAAATTATATTAATTTTTTATACTATAAAAAAATTCATGAAAATCATTGAGAAAACGCTGTCCTAGCCCTATTTCCCCCCTTGAGTGTTACGAGGCGTATGACGGCCGGTTATAATTTCGTATATTGTAAAATGTATAACGGGCCTCGGATGCGAGAGCCGCGAGGCTTTGAGAGCACGCGGGTCACAGAATCCGAGAATGGATTCGTGAATAAATTAGAACCAAAAAAAACCCCCAAAAAACAACAAATCCATAGTTTCTCGGACTTGTGAATTGCGTAGGGTACGACGAGAGTTCCGCAGACTCTTCATTCCCGAAGACTCGTCGCGCGAGGATAGTGGAGAAAAAAAAAATTACATACATAATTTTATCTCCCACGCGCGCTATCTCAACGTCCTCACCCGCTCAATCTCCGTTTGTCTCTTCCACCTCCCTCCTTACCTCATGGTTTTTTTTTCTTTCCTTTATCTTTTTAATGACGAAACGAAATGTTTGCTCGACGATTCTCGCACGGCACCTCCGCCCGAGGCTGCACAATTGTTTAACCGCCACCGAGCGTTGCACATGTAAGAGTACAACAAGTTTTTTTTTCCTGTTAGTATGTGTTACCGTTGATTACGACGACGACGTATATATCTCTCACAGCCCCGTATAATTGTGCAGCATTAAAGAGAGTGTTGCGGTTATGCGTTCGTAATTGTTGGAACTGGTCGACGAATTGTGCTAAAAAAAAAAATTCTCACATATCGCCATGAGCTGTGTAAACGAATCGCCCCTCCTTCCATCTCTGACCCTCTCGAGAATTTTGGGCGTTTTTTTCTCGCGTTTCACGAACTGTGCAATTTCGAGGGGAAGCGGATTGCAACAAATTTCCGCGAAACACCTTTTGTAATTTAGGACGAGGAAAAAGTTGTAAAGAAGTAGAATTTGCCTTTTTTTTTCTTGGCCCCCCCTGTTAAGTAGAAATGGAAAGCCATTTCTACTTATTATTTCTACTATTAAGTAGAAATGGATAGACATTTCTACTTATTTTTTCTACTATTAAGTAGAAATGGATTGCACTATCTATCTATGGATTTATATGGATTTCTACTATTAAGTAGAAATGGAAGACATTTCAACTTATTTTTTCTATTATTAAGTAGAAATGGATAGACATTTCTACTTATTTTTTCTACTATTGAGTAGAAATGGATAGACATTTCTACTTATTTTTTCTACTATTAAGTAGAAATGGATAGACATATCTACTTATTTTTTCTACTCTTAAGTAGAAATGGATAGCTATATCTACTTATTTTTTCTACTATTAAGTAGAATTGGATAGCCATTTCTACTTAATTTGATAGCGTGCAAATGTAGTGGAAGATGGCGTTTTTTTTTTCTCCGCGCATTTGATGAAAAATTTGTCACGGAAATTCGTAGACGCTGAGCTCATTGCCCGCGGTGACGATCAATAATTATTTATAAGAATTGCGTAAATGTTATTTCGCCCCGGGACAAAAGATACTGTGAAATCACGGTTCTCCAGTTAGTCAGACGGTAGCGCGAGGGACTGTAATGAATTGTTTTTTTTTCTAAATTCATTTTTATCTCATTGCTTCCTTCTGTCGTGCGCGTTGGCGAATTTTTAGAGCATCGACTTTTCGTACGGTTTTTTTTCGTTCAGGGGCCGAGGGGTTATAAAAATTACTGTGTCCCGAGAGAGCTTGCAAGGGATAAAAGTGCTTATCAAAGATGTATAGGGATTACGAGAATCGCCGATAAAAAGTACGGTCGAATACCACGAACGAGCGAAACTTTAATGGGGGAAATAGGGTTAGACGGTTCAAAAAATCGATTTTTTGTTTATTTCACAAATTGTTAGTAAAACTATTGAAAAATATGTTCCGAAAATTTTTAATGAATATTCCGTCTCGTTCTATTGTTATAAGCCATTAAGTGGGGAAATAGGGTTAGGACAGCGTTTTCTCAATAATTTTCATGAATTTTTTTATAGTATAAAAAATGAATATAATTTATTGAAACTTTGAGAATATTTTATACATATCTTTAAGTATATACCATAAAATTTTTATACATATATTTAAGTATATGCTATAAAATATTAGCGACGCCATATTGCTTGTTTTTCTTGGTACTATTTTTTCAAACGCGTTTTTCTGAAAACGACTTTTTTTTAACTTGCGTACACGCTAGTTTGAAACGTTTTCAACCAATCGTTTTGAAAATTGGCAGTTACTTTCTTCATAGTATTGCGCTCTATATGAAACTAAAATCGGAATATTTTCATTATTTGAAATAATTTTTTTTTTGCAAACAAAGTTATAAAAAATGGCAAAAAATCATGCTTTTTTGTTTTGACCCCTGTAAAAAATTCAATTTTCTATTTTTTTTGATAGCATTTAGGTTCATATAGAAGAGAGACATATAATGACAGTAAATTCCAACCTCGTTTGATTTCAGATGAAAATTGCGGCTTCCAGAATGTATGCAAAATGCTGAGTTTGATTGTGACTGGCAATATGGGGTCGCTAATATTTTCGGTGTTTTTCACGGAAATTCTTCAAAAATTTTATAGTATATACTTAAATATATGTATAAAATATTCTCAAAGTTTCAATAAATTATATTCATTTTTTGTACTATAAAAAAATGCATGAAAATCATTGAGAAAACGCTATCCTAACCCTATTTCCCCCCTTACAGGGGTTAGACCACTCTAGAGGCCGAAAAAATAGGCTTTTTTTGAGGATTTTTTTTCAGAAAAACTACGAAATAAATCGAGATTACAAAATAGGGTGTTTATCATAGATATCAGTGACTGTGTAGAATAATTTTTTTGAAGCGATTAATTTCAAAATGGCGGCTGTGCAGCGTTTTTGCGATGACGTCTCCGTTTTTGTTGGCCGGAAACATAACTCGGACAATTTTCAACCGATTAACTTGAAATTTTGAATATATCTTTAGAAATATATTGTCTATGGAAGTGCGTAGGATTTTTTTTTTATATTGCATAGTTCATTTGTTGTTAACAATTTTGTGACGATTTTTTAAGCAAATTTTTCACCTTTCACTTTAGAAGTGTGCCATTTGGCCAAAAATCAATATATCGAAAAAATCCTACGCACTTTCATAGACAATGTATTTTTAAAGATATATTGAAAATTTCAAGTGAATCTGTTGAAAATTATCTGAGTTATGCTTCCGGCTAAAAAAAACGGAGACGTCATCGCAAAAACGCTGCACAGCCGCCATTTTGAAATTAATCGCTTCGAAAAAATTATTCTATACAGTCACTGATATTTGTAATAAACACTCTATTTTGTAATCTCGATTTATTTTCTAGTTTTTCTCAAAAAAAATCCCAAAAAAAGCCTATTTTTTCTGCCTCTAGAGTGGCCTAAACCTTAAATTCTCTCTCATTGAAATGTGTTCTTAGTGGCGCGACACGGTATTGGATGCTGATAACGAAGCAAAATTGTCCGGAAAATTCGAGATCGCTTCGGCAGTCTTCTGGTCTAAACGAGAATTTTTTTTCGAGTTTAAAAGAAAAATTCATAGGGACTATTAAATATTTTACAAAACGGTCTTCTTTCCACTTATTCATTGATACTCGCGGGTACTCTGCAAATTTTTTCGTTCACAATAAAAATAAATGAAGAGGATTCTACGCGCTTTCAACTCTCCACGATTCCATGGCGACTGTGGCCATCATTCCGAACGTTCTACTCGTCCGAAACGAAAAAAAAACCCCCCAAAAAGATTATTAATCAGTACAAATTCTGGGAAAGAGTGGACGATCAGTTTTTCAAATGTTCGAACGTACAAAAATCCCGCGCTCTTTTAAGCGTTTAACGAACGAAAGTGAATCTTTATGCATCGGCGAGCGGGTGCAATACAATCGTAAAGAGTCGTTAATTATGAATTATTGTTACGGCAATCTTCCCATAGTTTCCCTTTTGTGGGATCAACGGCGCGCGAGGCTAATGTTAATGGCGGTTCTCGCGGATCTTTGCGAGAAAGCGAGCGAGCGATAAGAGTAAGAAGCGAGCGGAGACGAGGAAGAAAGAAGAAGAAAAAGTAGGGAGATGGAAGAAAAAGTGATGGTACAGGATAGACGATACGATATCAGTTGAGACAGAGCGAGAAAAGTATTGAATGCGTAAGGAGCCAATTGAAGGGATAACGGAAGAAAGAAAAAACAGCCCCTTCTCCCTTCAACCCATTTGTCGCTTTCGCAGGTGCATTATGGTTGAATTGTTTTTTTTCCCATGCACAACGCTCTATGTTTAAAAAGTCTCGAGGTCAGACTCGGCTGTGATGTAACGACGCGGATGCGATTTCTGGCGTAGGTTTTAACGTGTGTGTCAGCTATTTTTTATGTGCACATAAGCTGCACGAGGCGAAATATGAAGATAAGCGAGCGTACGTGCTGCACAATTATTGGCAACTGCTTGCCAAGTATTTAGAAGTCTCGGTGTTCGGACAGTCGCCTTTGGAATTGAAAGAAAGGCGATTTCTTCTTCGCCTTGAGGGATTAAGCCGCTCTAGAGGCCGAAAAAATAGGCTTTCTTGGGGATTTTTTTTCAGCAAAACTAGAAAATAAATCAAGATTACAAAATAGGGTGTTTATCATACATATCAGTGACTGTATACAGTAATATTTTTAAAGCGATTAATTTCAAAATGGCGGCTCTGCAGCGCTTTTACGCTGACGTCTCTGTTTTTGTTGCCCGGAAACATAACTCTGACAATTTTCAACCGATTCACTTGAAAATTTCAATATATCTTTAAAAATACATCGTCGATGGAAGTGCGCAGGATTTTTTTCGATACATTGATTTTCGGCCAAATGGCGCCACTTCTAAAGTGAAAAGTGAAAAATTTGCATGAAAAATCGTCAGAAAATTATTAATAACAAATGAACTATGCAAAATAAAGAACAAAATCCTACGCACTTACATAGACAATCTATTTTTAAAGGTATATTCAAAATTTCAAGTGAATCGGTTGAAAATTTTCGGAGTTACATTTCCGGCCAACAAAAACGGAGACGTCAACGCAAAAACGCTGCACAGCCGCCATTTTGAAATTAATCGCTCCAAAAAAATTATTCTATACAGTCATTGATATGTATGATAAACATCTTATTTTGTAATCTCGATTTAATTTGTAGTTTTTCTAAAAAAAAATTTCCAAAAAAGCATATTTTTTCGGTCTCTAGAATGGCCTAACCCGTTAAGGTAGTAGTCTGGTAACTTAAGCCGATTTTCATGTCTTTTTTGGAGGGCGTTTTTTTGTAGGAAAATAAAAAAGAATCGTTTTGGATATTTAGGATGTTTTTATTTACATATTAAAGATACAAAAAAAAAATTTTTTTGAAAAAATTCAATAGTTTATTATTATTTGAACTTTGGCGGACTTTGGAAAAAAAAACTTTTTCCCAAAGTCCGCCATTTTTTTATTTCTCCATGAAATTTAACTTCAGTAGTTCCGACCAGAATGACATGTCTATAGATAAAGAATTATCAAGAATTTTTTATTTCAGATAACATCAAGAGCCAAAATCACCGGGGCCACCCACGCGCTTTTTTTTCGAGGTGCCAACTTCGATCAATAATAATAATAATAATAAACTATTAAATTTTTTCAAATAATTTTTTTTTTGTATTTTTAATATGTAAATAATAACATCCTAAATATCCAAAACGATTCATTTTTATTTTCCTACAAAAAAACGCCCTCCAATAAAGACATGAAAATCGGCTTAAGTTACCAGACTACTACCTTAAGGCCTTATATCCGCGAAAAATTTCAAAGTTTCATTTTTTTTCAATTTCTGATTCCATTATCCTGAACGGTTACGAATATTTTAAGCTTTACAGAATTGAACAATTCCAAAAAATTGTTAAAGTTACAGCATTTAGAGTGTAAAAACTTTTATATTCTTGGAAGCTTCTTTGAACCTTGTGAAAGTTCTAACTCTCGAACGAAGGTTCATATCGCTCTGAAATTTTTACAACATATTCTTAGTATCATCACCAATCGTGTGAACCACGGAAACCAAAATTTCAATGACAAAAAAAAATATAAAAAATAAAATACCGCCAAAAAATTGAGTAAAAAAATGTTAAATTTAGAATTTTTATAATAATCATTTTTTTTTTCATAATATTGTTGGTTCACACTGAAGATACATTCATTATGCAATTATAAATATGTTCATTTTTTTTTTCAGACACCCACATCGATGCCGAAAACTTTCACCATCAACGCGCGCGCGCGCAAGAAAAAATACATTGCTTTATTACGTTATATCTTCGCCATTTGTTAATATTTCTGATTGTTTTTTTTTTTACATACACTTAACCATGTGCTTAAATGATGTGTAAAAAAAATATTGTCAATATATGCGTCATTTTTTTTTTAACCGCGTCTAGAAATGTACCTTCGAAAATTGGCGTAATCGCGTATATGAGGCCTTAAGGTAGTGGTCTGGTAACTTCAGCCGATTTTCATGTCTTTTTTGGGGGGCGTTTTTTTGTAGGAAAATAAAAATGAATCGTTTTGGATATTTAGGATGTTTTTATTTACATATTAAAGAAACAAAAAAAAAATTTTTTGACAAAATTTAATAGTTTATTATTATTATTATTATTTATCGAAGTTGGCACCTCGAAAAAAAAGCGCGTGGGTGGCCCCGGTGATTTTGGCTCTTGATGTTATCTGAAATAAAAAATTCTTGATAATTCTTAATCTATAAACATGTCATTTTGGTCGGAACTACTGAAGTTAAATTTCATGGATAAATAACAAACTGGCGGACTTTGAAAAAAAAAGTCCTTTTATTTTGCCCGTCATTTTGTTATTTATCCATGAAATTTAACTTCAGTAGTTCCGACCAGAATGACATGTCTATAGATTAAGAATTATCAAGAATTTTTGATTTCAGACAACATCAAGAGCCAAAATCACCGGGGCCAGCCACGCGCTTTTTTTTCGAGGTGCCAACTTCGATCAATAATAATAATAATAATAAACTATTAAATTTTTTGAAAAAAATTTTTTTTTGTATCTTTAATATGTAAATAAAAACATGCTAAATATCCAATACGATTCATCTTTATTTTCCTACAAAAAAACGCCCTCCAAGAAAGACATGAAAATCGGCTTAAGTTACCAGACTACTATCTTAAACAGGCTCATTCTCATCGATTCAGTGTAAAGGCTCCTAAATCCCCTGACCTTAAAACCCTTTTAATAATCCGTGTTTCCTTCTATCCCAGATGATTTCCAATCAAATTTCCACAGAGTCCCCAAAACATTCGTCCGGTTATCAATGGACCCGGGCAATTAGAAATGCCGGATTCTGCTTGTGCTCGCAGTTCTCAAACCTGCAAAACCTTTCGAGCGGGAAAGACGACTCTCCCGATAAAACCCACCGCTTCCCCTCGAACAATGACAACGAAAACCACGGGTTGTCCGTGTGAAATTCGATAACAATCTCGACAAAAGCCTCATTATCAAATCTGACATTGGTGTCATTGATTCGCTATTAATCATTTTTTGCGAATCGTACGAACGAAATGTATGTAACAGGCTCACCTGACACACCTCCGTACACTCGATCCAATGTCAACGACGAAATATGATCATTCTCGGTTGAGCAAGGTGCCCCCGATAGTTTGACGTCACTCAACAGCCTAACGACGGACGTTGGACTCTTGACGATCGCTCGGCTAAGTCCTTTGAGTCCCTTTAAAAATCACCGTTTTATCCGCACTCACCGAGAGACGTGAATACTATCCCGAGATTCATGGGGCAAACGTTAATGTGGTCCACGAGTAACAAACGGGTTTGTTAATTGCGCTGGAAAAACGCGGATTAGAAACACTTTTGGTGGCGGGCAAACCGACGTGGCAATGGGGCCAACACCGTTTTGTTGCGGGGGCGGGAGTGGCGCGGAGGAGCAGGGGAGGAACGTTTTGTTTCGAACCGATGCAAGGGAGTGTGTTTGCGGTGAGAGATGAGGTTCAAGTTGAGGAGGTACGAGGAGATGTGTGCGCTTCGATCGAGCGAGCCTGAACGACTGAATGTGCCGCAGTCTCGTCGGGCCTTTCCAACACACCAAACCCCGGAGAGCACATCGTCCGATGTACGAGTCACTGCTGCTGCCGCTGCTGGCGACCGCCGATACTCCTCTATATACTTCACTTCCCGCTATACGTACGCCGAGAGACTCTCCGCGAGGTAACACAACACGTTCCATACCATCCGAGTGCCCGATGTGTATGTGCCGTTTAAATGCCTTGTACACCGGCTGTATAAAAAGCCCACAACCGTATTGTTATATTTCAGCATATCCAGTGTCAAGCCCCCACCACCCCACGACGCCACTCCGTCTGCCAGTATATATTAGAGTGGTTCTTAATTTGGTGATGGTGGAAATTCTTTGGTATTGTTCCACAAAAGTAATCAACATATCTGGAATAAAAATTGGGCGCAAGCGGAACTTTGTCCAATAATTCTAACCCATCCCACCGAGCTGTCGAATTTTTATATGAAAAAATGCATGCATTCAAAATTTTGTTGAGAAAATTATTTATTATTTCAAAACTATTCATGATAAAAGAATTTTATATAACGCTTTTGTAGGAAATATAATGCTCTACAAAAAAGGTATCTTGTGAAATTCTCGTGAATCTAATTTTTATCACGTAATTAGCAAAAAACTGTCATCATTTATTCCAAATGTCGATCATTACGGTCAAAACAGGAGTTTGACGTCGAATAGCTGCAATTTATTTTTCGTATGTATATGAGATTATGAAGAAATACGTAGCGCACTCAACAATGAAATGTAAACAATATTCAAATTTTCAATTTTATCAATTTTATTGTGAATTATAATGAATGATGTCATATATTTTAAAAATCAACTTACAATAATGAATTACATCGGTTGGAGCAAAGTTGCTTTGTTAATATCGGGATATTTTTTTTTATATTCTTCAATTATTTGTACAATGAATTGTTTCTGCTCTTCATCATAAGTGAGACGATCATTATACTCTGTAATAAGTTTCACTCCTCTTTCTGCAACATCGTTAACCACTTTAATTCCTTTAAGGGAGAACACCACTGTGACCCCCTGTTTTTTTTCACATTTTTCAAGAATTTTTTGTTGTGGGAAAAAAAAGAGATATTCGAAAAATTTTGTTGGGTTTTGTTCCTTGTTTATTAATGTATCAAAAAACATTTTTTTCACATTTTTCACGCCGCATGGTGGCGCTGGGGAAGCTCTCGCGTCAGGTGCTGTCATTTCCGCGGCACGCAGCAGAACTCTCTTCAACGTCGATCTGAAAAAAAATACCGAGTGTTTTCGTTAATAATATAATATTTTGAAGAGAAGTACATAGGGATTTGGAAAAATATTGTTTAAAAAAAAATAGGCACGCCTTTGAAATTAAAGTTAATTTCCCTATGTACTTCTCTTCAAAATATCATATTGTTAACGAAAACACTCGGTATTTTTTTTCAGATCGACGTTGAAGAGAGTTCTGCTGCGTGCCGCGGAAATGACAGCAGCTGACGCGAGAGCTTCCCCAGCGCCACCATGCGGCATGAAAAATGTGAAAAAAATGTTTTTTGATACATTAATAAACAAGGAACAAAACCCAAAAAAAATTTTCGAATATCTCTTTTTTTTCCCACAAAAAAAAATTCTTGAAAAATGTGAAAAAAAACAGGGGGTCACAGTGGTGTTCTCCCTTAACTATTTTTAAGCCTTGTAAATAATTTTCATTAGAAATCCACTCGTTCACATCGATATCAAAAAATGAGGAGTTGATTTCAAGTCTTTCGAAAAAAGCCATCGATTTGGAACTGATAAAGAAATCAATGTCCTTATCGATCAAAGAAGAAAAATTTATCATGAATGATAATAAAATTGATAAAATTGAAAATTTAAATATCGTTCACATACTGTTATTGAGTGCAATACGTATCTCTTCATATTTCTAATTGCATATGAAGAATACATTGCAGTTTTTCGACGTCAAACTCCTGTTTTGGCCATAATGATGGACTTTTGGAATGAATGATGACAGTTTTTTGCTAATAACGTGATAAATATTAGATTCACAAGAATTTTACAAGATACTTTTTTTGTAAAGCATTAAATTTCCTATAAAACAACAATATAACATTTTTTTATCATGAATAGTTTTGAAATAATAAACAATTTTCTTAACAAAATTTTGAATGCATGCATTTTTTCATATAAAAATTCGACAGCTCGGTGGGGTGGGTTAGAATTATTGGACAAAGTTCCGCTTGCCCCCAATTTTTTTTCTGTATATGGTGATTGCTTTCAAGGAACAATACCAAAGAATTTCCAACATCAACAAATTAAGAACCATCCTAGTATATATAGACATCGTGTCTCTAAAAGTCAGGCTTGAAATTTTTTAAGTCATTTCTAATGTGCAATAATTTTTAAACCATTGAAGTTGTCTCGATAAAAATTTACACGTGCACTTATTGATCCTTAGAGGATACTTGTACATTAAAAAAAAAAATTATTTTAAATATTTTCATGTAGTTTTTTGCCTTGTTGCAACATGGTGCGCCGAGAGCCGCCTCAATCGGCGCTCAATCGGGACGATGTTGTATGCATCTGAAAAAAAATATATATATATTCTCAATCTGTATAAGTATTCTGAGCACTGGTAGCAGAATTGGTACCTCAACAAATTTTTTGACAAAATGACGGCCTGTTGGACTTTCTTTAATGATATTTCATGCATTTTCGGGTACTCGACGAGTTATAAAATGTCGGCAAAATTATTGTTCGACTCAATTCTGCTACCAGTCCTCGGAAACAGGCTGCCTAAGGTACGTGCAAAATTTGAGCTCGATCGGTTCATTAGTTATCGAGATATCGTGGGCGCCGATTTGAAAAACATAGTTCTGAGATAAACGCGTTCAAAGTTGCTTCCCTACCTGAGCGCGCGGCTTGCTTAGAATTTTTATTTCTCGGCTAATTTTTGAAACATCAATAAACGGTTTTCAGGAGCGTATGAAGAAAGGTCTAAGGAATAAGAAAATGAAAAGAAAAAAAAATCGATTTTTTCAAATTTCCAGACCAGACTACCGCGTTAACATTGAACGAGGCATGAACCAACCGTGCGGAGAACGATAATCGCCCGGCTCGCATGTGTGTCGTTCGCCGTCACGAGAATATGTGATTTTGTGGCGTCGCCGATTTTAGGAAAGGGGGGCAGAGGGGGTGGAGAGAGAGAGGCCTCGTGTATCGACGATGGTATATAATCGTGATTACACGAGGTACCTGTATGCTGCAGTCGTTAACCTCGACGAGATAACCCCTTCCATAACGGCCCACGCGATAACGCGGTCGATAATTACCGAAAAGAAAAGAAAGGAAAAAAACCAACGGGAGTAAACACTTTGGAAAGTGAGACGGGAGAATATGGGCTTGCGGCAAAAAGCTAATTGAAAGACTTTCAATTATCAATCACACGGTGACTGTTTTACCGACTAAGAAGCGTGGGACGATGTGAACGCCGCCCGGGACTCGAGTCTATTGATTTCCGAACGATTTCATCGATATCATTGAACCGGGAGGGTCAACAATACCGTGAAAATGTATATTTTCGACATGTAGTCACTGAAATATTGACTGACATCTAAATATTTGTCGAACAAGCAACGTTATTCGTAAGTCGCGCCAGAATGGTGCGCCTAGCGGCGAGACTTTGTACCAAACAATATGGCCGCCGAACGAGTACTTGGAAAGAAACTGAGATGGCGCAACGCGCTTCTTGCAGTTTAATCGATGCTTGCGCAACGTCCAAACGCGACGGTAATTTTTTTTTATTCATTCGACTCGCGCGTCCGCGAAGAGATAAATAAAATTCGAAATTGTTTCGTCGAAGCCGAAATGAATGGATTTTCGCGGAAGAGAGAAAGGACGAAGAGTTGGAAGAGCCGTAAAAAAGACGAGCCATCGATAAACATATTTTACGGTGTGCTAAACCATCCAACGGAGAATAAACGGGATTCCTTGAGGGAGTTCCTCGATATTCCACGCGTCAGAGTCAACAATGCGCTCGTATAAACTCTGCCTGCCACACTTCGGGATGTGTCCCATATGCCACTTTGAGGAGGAGGACCAAAGACACGCGTCTGCCACACGGGAACGAAAATCAAATGGAGGCTCGTTTTGCCCGAGCATCGCGTTCCTAAAGAATATACGAGGGGGGTACCCAAAAAAAACGGGAATTTCGTCATAATTTCTTTATTTTTTAATATTTTTACACGAAACTTTGATCACCTTCAAAGTATTCTCCTTCGACCACAACGCACCTCTGCAAACGATCCTTCAAATGTTCAAAACATTTTTTGAATTCACTTATCGGGATGTTCTTTAGGCCTTCTAGCGATTTTTGTTTTACCTCCTCCACAGTGGCAAAACGCTTGATTGCTGCTTTGTTTCGGGGTCGTATCCATAGCACCACGATTCATCAGCGGTAATCACCTTGGAAAAAAGTTCAGGGTCCTCTTCGAGCTGATTTTGAAGTTGAAAACATGCCTGAAGTCGACGCTCCCTTTGCTCGTCTGTGAGAAGGCGAGGGACAAATTTGGCTGCAACTCTGCTCATGTGCAAATCTTTGGATAAAATCCTCTGAATTGAACTCCATGATATTCCAGACATCTCACAGAGTTGATCAATGGTTCGGCGATGGTCTTCATGAATGAGAGCATTGATTTTGTCGACGTTTTCGTCACTTCTTGACGTTGAGGGGCGTCCTGAACGAAGTTGGTCTTCAATTGACATTTCTCCATTTTTAAAACGTGAAAACCACTCGTAGACCCTGGTTTTACTTAGGGCAGCATCTCCATAAACAGTCTTAAGCATTACAGTAGTTTCCGAGGCCAATTTCCCCAACAGGAAACAAAATTTCACAGCCGCGCGTTGCTCTCGACAATCGGCCATCACGTTTTCGCCGAAATGGAAAAAGTTGTTTCACTACAAAAATTCCCACGGGCGAACCGATGCACTCACGGCGACAGAACTTGGCACACTAACTCGGGAGACGTGTCCCCAACGGACACCTGGTCAAGCAATGGGTTCCCCCACTCTCCCTCCCCGCCGCAGCGCAATTCCTGTTTTTTTTTTGGGTTCCCCCTCGTATATACATTAGGGTGGTTCTTAATTTGGTGATGTTGGAAATTCTTTGGTATTGTTCTTCAAAAGTAATCAACATATGTAGAAAAAAAATTGAGCGCAAGCGGAATTTTGTCCAATAATTCTAACCCACCCCACCGAGCTGTCGAATTTTTATATGAAAAAATGCATGCATACAAAATTTTGTTAAGAAAATTGTTTATTATTTCAAAACTATTTATGATAAAAGAATTTATATAATGTTTTTGTGGGAAATATAATGCTCTACAATAAGGTGTCTTGTGAAATTCTCGTGAATCTAATATTTATCACGTAATTAGCAAAAAAACTGTCATCATTTATTCCAAAAGTCGATCATTACGGTAAAAACAGGAGTTTGGCGTCGAATAGCTGCAATTTATTTTTCGTATGTATATAAGATTATGAAGAAATACGTAACGCGCTCAACAATGAAATGTAAACAATATTCAAATTTTCAATTTTATCAATTTTATTATGAATTATAATGAATGATGTCATATATTTTAAAAATCAACTTACAATAATGAATTACATCGGTTGAAGCAAAGTTGCTTTGTTAATATCAGGATATTTTTTTAAATATTTTTCAATTATTTGTACAATGAATTGTTTCCGATCTTCATCATAAGTGAGACGATCATTGTACACTGTAATAAGTTTCACTCCTCTTTCTGCAACATCGTTAACCACTTTAATTCCTTTAACTATTTTTAAGCCTTGCAAATAATTTTCATTAGAAATCCACTCGCTCACATCGATATCAAAAAATGAGGAGTTGATTTCAAATCTTTCGAAAAAAGCCATCGATTTGGAACTGATAAAGAAATCAATGTCCTTATCGATCAAAGAAAAAAAATTTATCATGAATGATAATAAAATTGATAAAATTGAATATTTAAATATCGTTCACATACCGTTATTGAGTGCACTACGTATCTCTTCATATTTCTAATTGCATATGAAGAATACATTGCAGTTTTTCGACGTCAAACTCCTGTTTTGGCCGTAATGATGGACTTTTGGAATAAATGATGACAGTTTTTTGCTAATAACGTAATAAATGTTAGATTCACAAAAATTTTACAAGATACCTTTTTTGTAGAGCATTAAATTTCCTATAAAAACACAATATAACATTTTTTTATCATGAATAGTTTCGAAATAATAAACAATTTTCTTAACAAAATTTTGAATGCATGCATTTTTTCATCTAAAAATTCGACAGCTCGGTGGGGTGGGTTAGAATTATTGGACAAAGTTCCGCTTGCGCCCAATTTTTTTTCTGGATATGTTGATTACTTTTAAGGAACAATACCAAAGAATTTCCAACATCACCAAATTAAGAACCACCCTAGTATATATAGACTAGGGTGGTTCTTAATTTGGTGATGTTGGAAATTCTTTGGTATTGTTCCACAAAAGTTAATCGACATATCTAGAAAAAAAATTGGGCGCAAGCGGAACTTTGTCCAATAATTCTAACCCACCCCACCGAGCTGTCGAATTTTTATATGAAAAAATGCATGCATTCAAAATTTTGTTAAGAAAATTGTTTATTATATCAAAACTATTTATGACAAAAGAATTTTATATAACGTTTTTGTAGCAAATATAATGCTCTACAAAAAAGGTGTCTTGTGAAATTCTCGTGAATCTAATATTTATCACGTAATTAGCGAAAAACTGTCATCATTTATTCCAAAAGTCGATCATTACGGTCAAAACAGGAGTTTGACGTCGAATAGCTGCAATTTATTTTTCGTATATATATAAGATTATGAAGAAATACGTAGCGCACTCAACAATGAAATGTAAACAATATTCAAATTTTCAATTTTATCAATTTTATTGTGAATTATAATGAATGATGTCATATACTTTAAAAATCAACTTACAATAATGAATTACATCGGTTGAAGCAAAGTTGCTTCGTTAATATCAGGATATTTTTTTAAATATTTTTCAATTATTTGTACAATGAATTGTTTCCGATCTTCATCATAAGTGAGACGATCATTGTACTCTGTAATAAGTTTCACTCCTCTTTCTGCGACATCGTTAACCACTTTAATTCCTTTAACTATTTTTAAGCCTTGCAAATAATTTTCATTAGAAATCCACTCGCTCACATCGATATCAAAAAATGAGGAGTTGATTTCAAATCTTTCGAAAAAAGCCATCGATTTGGAACTGATAAAAAAATCAATGTCCTTATCGATCAAAGAAAAAAAATTTATCATGAATGATAATAAAATTGATAAAATTGAATATTTAAATATCGTTCACATACCGTTATTGAGTGCACTACGTATCTCTTCATATTTCTAATTGCATATGAAGAATACATTGCAGTTTTTCGACGTCAAACTCCTGTTTTGGCCGTAATGATGAACTTTTGGAATAAATGATGACAGTTTTTTGCTAATAACGTGATAAATATTAGATTCACAAGAATTTTACAAGATCCCTTTTTTGTAAAGCATTAAATTTCCTATAAAAACACAATATAACATTTTTTCTGGATATCTTGATTACATTCAAGGAATAATACCAAAGAATTTCCAACATCAGCAAATTAAGAATCACCCTAATATACATATATGTGGGGCATTTCACGTCAACTCGACCTGCCTGTGATCCACATCATTACATATTTATTTTTTTCCTTTGGGGATGTTACAGAGCGACAGAAAAAAAAATATTTCTATGCGACGAGGCAAGAGGGTGAATAAAAAAAAAATTATCTTCGAGTTGTAATCTATTGTTAGTCTGGCATTTTTCACTAATTTTGTTGCATGTATATTTGGTATAGAATGGCCCATACGTATAAGCTTATAAATGTGCGGTATGCTTGAGTATGTTTGTGCGCGTGTTTGCGTCGGTCCAACTTTTATATATTACCCCGAGGCAACCGGTAATAGTACCTCTGCCAACGCGGTCGAGCGAATCGCAAGGTAAATTGCGATTGTCTCTCGCGTCGATCGAAAGATCAGATTTTCGTTTCCTCTCACGCACGATGAGGATACATTTATTATATAAATATATATATATATTTTTTTTCAAATCCTGATTCTAATTTATTTTCATTTCTTCCTCGTACTTTTTACATTTCATTTTCTATATTTTCAAACTCTCCAGTTGTAATTCCGTTTGTTTCGGTCTTAGGCGCGCGAATAAACGGCCCGAACGCGATTCGCGCTACGGTGCATGCGATATTCGATCTAAAGCTCGGAATAAACCAGAGAGAATATAGCGGCATCGATATACAAAGTTCAGAACTCGCGATAAACCATGCGGATATGATGCTCAATGTACGGGGCATTTCAGAGATAATCGACGAAAACGGTTATCCTCTCCATTGTTATCTTAATTTCTTTCTCATTTTCATTCTTCGTAGAGGAAGCTTTGTGTTTGGTATATGTTTCAGAGCTACACGCATAAAGGCACTGAATTATCGAGGAAAGTTTAAGATTATAAACCTGTTGGACGTTACCAATTTTTCTTCGAGATTTTAACAATAAATTTCTGGATTAAAAAACGATTTTTATTTTTATCTTATTATTATATATTTTTTACTTTGCGGTATTGCGACCGATATCGCAGATTGCGACTCGAATATGCAATCAGATATACAGTTTAGCGGGATCACTGACGCGAGACTGATCACAGTTAAGCCGTCTAGCCTCCGACGAATCTAATCACAGCATCTCTCGATCTTCTCGTTATCCCTATCGATTTGCGAAATAATCAATGATTGAAAAAGAACAAGCATTACGCACGATTGATGCTGCGATCGCAAATCGTAGCTCGATTCGAAAAGACCTGCGCTCGGACAACTTTCAAATCGAACTTAAACGAGCGCGTCGTTAACGGTATTTTCAAATTTGAATATCGAATGTTTCCTCCACAGCATCGGAAGTCAAACGTTGAAACGTTTTTGCAAAAGGAATTTAAGTATTTCAGTCGGTAAAACAAATTTTGCGCGAAGATATACGGTCGTCTCACCCGCCCCTCGAAATGCCTAACCTATTTTTTCACGCGTAAACAGCGCACGTAATAAAATTCATCATATTTTCATTTACCGCAAGAACTTTCTGTCAAACTATAAGCTCAAAAGTTTAAAATCGCCGCAATTAAGTAATTGAATTTTTACTTCAGTGAAAGTGCAAACCTGTTTGCGCGATTGTTTACTTTGAACAAAAGAAGAAAACGCTTCGAGAAATGAAAAACTCCGTACGTAGCGATCGTACACCTGTTCGTTGTGCGCACAAAGCTTTTCTCGGTCAGGTACCGACGAACGCGGCATCATAATTGTCTTCGATTTCAATGTGCATCCAAATCGTTTTCCCCAGAACGGAAAATCTTATTAAAAAAATCGATATTTGAATGATTCCGAAAGAAAAAACTGATAATTAACTAATATAAATAATCGACGATTGAAAAACACTTGCACAAGTATTAACACAATTAAAAACATACTCTCTCCCAGTATGCAATTGAACTTACGACCTGATCGTAGCATAAAAAGTGTAATTTAGACTCTTCAGCGAGTAAAAAAATGAAGGACGACTGCGATGTGACCCTCGACGAAACTTTTCAGGAGCCAAGAAAAAAGTTCTGGCAGGTGAGCGACGCTCAAAGCTGAGAAGCAAATAAACGAGGAATTTGCTAAGAAATTTATTCTATGCGGGTTGTTTTTTTTTTTTTTTTTAGAGATCATCGAGAAAAAGAACTCAGAGCGACGCTATAAGCGTAAGTTCCATGGACGTTTCGTTAGATTCTACGTTGGCCATAAAAACAAGAAAAAGACGGAGAATAACGGAGATAGCTAGTAATTTTTTATTCTCCAATTCGACCGGCCACAGAATCAGCAACGTTCTTCAAAGATCTTTCGGCGGGCCGAGCAATACTTCGATCTCTCCGACAGATAAAGAGAACGCCGTTGACGACGAGCCGTTGAGTAAACGGTGAGCGATAAAAGATTTAGGGGAAAAAATCGTTTGTAAATGTACGGAGGGCAATTTGAGGGCAAAGATTTCACCTTCGAGTGAAATACTATTTTTTCACCAGAATAATAGGTTTCGGTGAAAACCCAAAATTCGTTTGTCATTTTTTAAAACTACAATCGTGATTTATGTTCCAGAACGAGACAGAGTTGCGAGCAACGAGCTGGCAATTTCACGATACGTAGCTGGATCACAGACGTTGCCGAAGCGAGTGGCAAAGGTTCGCCACGTTCGACGCTCAGTCGTAATCAGATCAAGAGGCAGGAAGCAATTTACGAGCTTTACTGCGGCGAAAACGTTCTTCTCGGTGATCTTCGAGCTCTACGAGATTTTTACTACAAACCGCTGTTGCAAACGGGCATTTTTACGTCCGAGGAGCTTGTTACTCTGTTCGGTGATCTCGATTGTCTCATACAAGTTCACAGTAAACTCAGAGACGATCTTGTCGAACTTAGAGATGGAAGTGGATTTACAGATTTTATTGGACCTACGTTGCTCAATTGGGTCAGTTGGAGAATCGTTTAATATCGTTCTACCGTTGTTTAAGTTACTTCGTGAAAATATGACTTACAACACTGAAGCGTAACATCAAGACACGCTATTTTAAGGGGCGGGGGGGTAAGGTTAATTCGTACAAAAAAAGGGATGTTTTTGTGATTTTTTTTGTGACGACGCAGTTAAAATCTCTTTATTAAAACTAATGGTACAGTAAAATATGACATTCGAAGAATATTATATAAAATTTTCACGAAGAAATATTAAAAAATACGGCAATGGCAGCAATTATTCGGACGTGTCTCGGAAAAAAGTAGAATTGCGGTGTCCCTCGTAACTTGGTGCTGGATCATCTGAAATGAAAAAATGAAAATTCATTCGTTAGATAATAGTTTTCCCCAGGTAACGCTGGGAGGGTTTTTCGAAATTTCAATTTTTCAAGTTTTTTGGAACATTTTGAAGGGAAAAACGCGATTTTTACGAATATAACAAATCGCGTTTTTCCCTTCAAAATGTTCAAAAAAATTGAAAAATTGAAATTTCGAAAAACCCTCCCAGCGTTACCTGGGGAAAACTATTATCTAACAAATGAACTTTTTTCCGAGACACGTCCGAATAATTGCTGCCATTGCCGTATTTTTTAATATTTCTTCGTGGAAATTTTATATAATATTCTTCGAATATCATATTTTACTGTACCATTAGTTTTAATAAAGAGATTTTAACTGCGTCGTCACAAAAAAATCACAAAAACATGCCGTTTTTTGTACGAATTAACCTTACCCCCCCCCCCCCCCCCTTAAAGGCTATATCGACGCTGCTTACGAAAAGTAGGACGATTCAAATTTCTTACGAAAACTAACACGCTTCGAATTCCACCACGAAAATCAACACGTTTTAATATTCGACGCGAAAACTAGCATGTTTCGGCTTCCGTCGCGAAAACTAGCATATTTCGATTTGCACTGAAAAAAGTAGTATATTTGCCGAACTAAATCGAATAAGATTCGGAACTTTCACAAATGTTTTAATAATTTTTTCGGGAACACTATAAGGAATAAATGAAAAACGTTAAGGGTGTATCGCCCGTACACCCTTAAACATTCATATTCGTTTTTTATTAAAAAAATAATAACATTATTGAAAATACGTTACGCAATATTCCACAACTCAAAATCTAAAATTGTTCATCAATGATATTTTTCATGACTTCAAGTTTCGGAGTCAGCGATGGAATTGAACAAAATTATTGTTTATAAAAACTATATACTACTTACAGTCCAAAGAATCGTTCATTGTGTTTTTATTTCATAAAAAAAAAACTCAATCTTGGAGTGATCAACGACTAAAGTATAAAGTACGGTATAAGTATAAAGTACAGTTGACAAAATGTTCGAAACAATCGATTGAGATATCTCGAGAAATGTCAGGTCCTGGACGAAGTAGCAAGAGGGAAAAAAAACTGACATTGTTAACTTTGCATACACCGCAATTGTTTTCGATTTTCTTTTCTCTAATTTTTTTGACCATGGTTTTTTTACTCCAAAATGACGAGACATTTGCCGTTTGCCATCTTATGATAAGCCTAGCGGACCAAAATTCAAACGGTAAAATATGTATAAAATAAATTGAAACAAAAAATTAAACAGTATAAAATGACGAGCATAAATATTTCGTCAATTTGGAGTAAAGAAGGATGTTCAAAAAGCGTGGAGTAAAAAATGAGAAACACTTCCAGTGATACTGAAACGTGCTAATTTTTCGCGGTGAAAGTCGAAACCCGCTAGTTTTCGTGGCAAAAGCCGAAACATGCTAGTTTTCGCGGGGGATATCAAGCGTGCTTGTTTTCGTATGAAATCTGAAACATGCTAGTTTTCGTAAGCAGCGTCGATATCAGACTGAACCGTTTAAACACAGACCTTCGAATTCTCTCTTGCGAAAAACATAAAAAGAAATAACATATCGTTTACTCCGCAGTTGCCGAGCCTAACCGAGCCTTATCTCGATCGATGCAGAACTCAAGTTTTGGCTAGACACTTGCTCGAGGAGAAACGTTCGCGTAGCAAACGTTTTCAGGAATTTTTGAAGAAAAAAATGGAACTACCACGCGCCGTGGATCTATGGACGTATCTCGATGTGGCGAGATCGCGTGTCGTTAAATATCCCCTTCTCGTGAATGAAATAACGAGAAGAACACCGTCGTCTCACGACGACCGAGCACCTTTGAAAAAGGCAAGCGAAATTCTCGCCGAGCTATTGGCGAAAATTGATCGAGCTATGGGCGATGCTGAATGCGAATTGGCACGTTCGAAAATTGTCATTAAGTCGGAATATGATCCCACGGGTTGCATACACGCGGCTACCGAACTCATTACCGAGGGTCTGTTGAAGGATTCACGTGGTTTGGTAAAGTACACTTTGATTATTATAAAATTGAAAAGATATTACAGTGGTATCTCTGAAATTTTAATCGATCGATCAAAATCCCATTCGGTTTAACATGAAAAAATGTTTCCTTTCAATCAACAGAAACTACAGTGTTTCCTCTTCGACACCGGTTTCGCGCTAACGCGTCGCACGATAAAATCCCGATCGCGGGTCTACAATCTCGCTTATCCGGTTATAATTCAAGATGAAATTGAGATCGAACGAGGATTTGGGGCGAGTGATTGTGGATTTAAGATTGGTAATCGCGTGCTGACGACCAACGGCGAACACGAGAAGAGACACTGGCTCGACTCGTTTGAGAAAGCGAAAAGAATCGCGAATTCAGCAATAACGTCTACAGACATAATCGAAACCGTGGTGGAGACTGATAACGACCGTGTAATATAACTTTTTTTTTTTCTCCCGCTATTAATATTGATTTGGATATTATTTTATCCATAGCTAATACTAAAAATAATTTTATTAATGCTAAATTAGTCTTCGAAGTTTTGTCCTATCTAACAATTACCAACTACATCGTAGGATCACAACAACAAAAAACGGCAAAATAATTTGTCTACACTGCTAATAATAGACAAAACTTTTCCACATCCTATTAATAGCTATTTTTATACGTTTGAAATAAAATCATTGTATAAAAATCCGTCAAATTGTTAAAAAAATACTTCGAAATGTGAAAAAATACGAGGAAAAAAAAAGACACTACGTTTTATTCGGTTTCATCGAATTGCCATCGGGATAACGTTTTCTAAAAGCTTTGATAAGCTGCGGATCGATAAGATGAACACCATCAACCTGATTACCGAGGGTAATCCAATTGGGCTGTACGTTGTGTGGTCTACCGAACAATTCGATTTTTCTCGTGCTCGGACTCATACGTTCGATAATACCGTAAATCTCGTCGGGCTTGTGACTCGTTGCCCGTACCTCCGCAACGATGACGTCACTGTCGAGGCCGCGATTAACTCGTGGATTGCCCTTCATACCAACGAGACAATGCTCCTTACCGTGATTCAACCAATGACCAGTCCGACCGGTTCTAATGATACGTTGCAACTGATTCGTCTTTACCCATATTATCTCATCGACTCTCTCGTAACCCCACAATTGTAGGCACTCACGTCCAAGTTCCATTGCCCTTCCGGTGACCCAGAGAAAAAGTAATCCCTCGTCCTGCAACGCCGGTATACCCAATTGTCTCATCTCGTCGTCGGACATTGTGCCATAAGGCAATTCCATGTGTATGTCCCACGGTGGATCGGCCATTATAACGGCAAATTTTCCGAGTACCGTCATATCGAGATAACGCAAATCGCACTGTATCCACTGCGGTGGATACAGCGTTAATTCATCACCGGAAGTCGCGGCCACCGGTGTAACACCAACGGCTTCCACGGACAATGGTCTTGCGCTCGAATTTAAGCCGGAACCGGTTTCCGGCTCGCTCGGCTGTTCTCTCGTTTGTGCGGTACCGTCAACCTCGTAATGAACATACTTGCACGTATCCATGTGAAAACACGTATTCAAAAAGCTACAATCACCCAACGACTCGTCCGTGTGACTCTGTATTATCTTTTTGAAATGTAACTTTTTGCATTTGTTCGAAAAACTCGTTGTCGTCCCGGCGTTTAATTTTATACAATCGAATCTCGTGCCGTGCGGACAAAATTCCATTACCTGAGCGCCACCCTGCGATCTAAAACGTTCAGCCAATGATTTTTCCTTCGACGTTTGTTTCGACAGTAAGTCGAGTATTTGTTCGCCAACTTTTTTGTTCTCTTTCTCGCGTATCGTTGGCATCGTTATTAACGACATTATATCCTCGGTTTGTTTTTTCTCATTTCTCGATTGTTTCTCGGGTGGCGCGAGATCATCATCGTCCTCGTCGTGATTATCCTCGTCGTCATTTTTCTCCGGTATCGGTGATTCTACGCTATCGTTACTCGCTAGTCGCGATTGAGAATCGATTATCGACAGTACCGTATAACCCAGTACTCCATCCTCGGTAATGTCACTCATTCTGTGGTATATACAAAATTAACACAATTAAAACTTACGTGTTTGATTTGGACACACGTTACCGGTGAACAATTTCATTTTATTGTTTTTTTTAACTTTTGACAAAAATGCAAACGCCGAAGAGTAAGTTGGTAAGTTGAATTCTGATAATATAAACAATATGGATGAAAAATTTCTCGACGTGCTTACTTGACGACGTCCTGATTCGCCAATCTTTCCAGAATCTTCTTCACATCGGCGTGAGAAACGTCAGCGCTGAGATTCTTGCGCAATTGAACGCCGAGATCGGCGGACGTGATCGGCGTGTCCGGAAGATTTTGATGAAGTATCGCGAGAATATCACGCTCGTAATCATGACTGGACGAGAGTGCAACGGCATCTGTTGAATTAGTAACGGAAGAGAAAAATTATGTTCTTCGGTGGACTTCAATGCCGAAATGCCAATAAATAAAATCATCGCCGCTCCGTGTACCTCTGCGCGCGGTTCTCTATGTAAAAATTGTATACTCTCGTTTAAACAATGAATAAATAAATACATTTTTTTTGATAAATCGCAGTTTCATACCAGTGCCAATGTTCTCAATCGTCGGACCCGTTGACGCTGCTGTTGGCGAAGTGAGTGTAAACAATTCGTGCCTCTCGCGCTTACGCTTCTGCAATTTTTCTCGCAGGCTGTTTCGCTTGATTTTTATCGCTTGAATCTCCTCAAAAGCGTCCGACATATTGACGATGCTTTTTCTTCACTGAAATTCAATATACACAATGTCAATTATTACAATTAAAGTATTTTCTCTTTAAGTAAACGACATTGTTTTTGTTTCCTACACCGGCAGCTCTCTGTAGACTGTATGCTGTAAGAACCAGGGTGTGGAAACTCCTATACAAAAACCACGGCCCTATTATTAGTTTCCGTGAGGGGGACACTACAGAGAGCGCGCCACTATCGACGCACAGCTAGCGCGACCTACATGCTAGGAGCGAAAAGTAGAACTAGATCTTGGCAAGCTTTTTACCCGTTACCGACTTACTCACAAGGAGACCTTCCCGATTTGTCATTACCGATTTCGCTACAATTTATAGGGTATGTTGGGGTTGACGAGGAGTGAAAGTGACCTAAGTGGGAGGGCCAAATGGGCAATATTTTTTTTTTTTTTTTTTTTTTTTTTTTTTTTTTTTTTCATATCCATTTATTTACAATTATAAGCTGTTATGTTCCATAACAATAAATAATTTCGTTGAGGCGATTATAAAAGGAAGTAAGCGAAGGTAGTAGTTGCATCCAACGATGCACGCTACTATTGGTTCGTACGTGGATTAATTTTTGTTATTATTACATTTTGCTTTCTAGTGGTCAAATCGTTGCCGAAGGTCTAGCGGTTGATGGGCAATATTGAAGAAAATAAAAATTTTGCAAATTCAACGATACATAAGAAGTTTTCGTAGCACAATTTTCAATCACCGGTTGGTGCAGCGGCTGGAGCTCGAGTTCAGAGTGAGGGTCGTAGGTTCGTTTTCCCATATGAAGACTTTTTTTTTCTTCTAATCTTCTGTATAAATTTTACGTTACTTGCACCACTAATATATTTAAATAATGCATAATGTATGTTATTTATTTATATTTTTGAAAAATGTTATTATTTTCGAAGAATTCGAATTTTGGCATTTCTCATAACTTGGCAAGAGGATTGGGAAGATTGGGAGATTAGGAGTGTAATTGAAGCGGACACGGAGAATTTCTATATAAAATGAGATACTTTTATTATTATACAGTCGATGAATCGCATGTGCCGGAGTGATATTCATTGTAAAAACAGGGGAAGCAGTAATTCTTTCGGCAACGTGTACACGTTATATCTACGATAGAATGTATTTTAATACAGTCTGTCAGTCGTACGGTTAGTAATTTTTTCTAACGTTTAAGCATTATACAATGTTCCAACGAACAAAATTGATTCAATAAAAATAATGAACACTAATAAAGCAAAAGCATCATCTTTAATCTCCCACGTCTTGAGGAACAAGGTCTTATTGAGTCGTTCGTGTGGCATCGATGGTCAACAAACTTCTGGCAATGGGACTGGACAGGAGGAAATTTGACGAAATCAATCTCGACGATAGATTCGAATGGGAAGGACAAAACTATAACGAGCGCTTTGAAAACATATTTGACAATGTTGTCCGAGCCTATAATGACTTTTCAATACTACAATAGCTTCACAATTTCTACCGGTACGTACAAAAATTTATATTGTCTCTCGAAAAATTCTCATTCAATGCCCGATATAAGTAATTTTTGTGTTGTTTTTTCGTGTTACAGATCAGCAATCACGAGAATCACTCATCAGCGATGCGCATACCCTTGTCTATCTTTTGTCAAAACCACGTTTTGATATTTTAATGCTATTGATCAAACATCTGCAAAGGTAATTGAAATAAACAAATAAAAATTCCGTTTATAACGAAATTCTTTCGGCAGAAAAAATTAATAATTAACGAATAGACTCCTTTCAGCGGCGGTATGTTTCGGTCCGATTTTGTTGCGACCCGAGGAAGAGACGGTAGCTTCGATAATGTACATCAAATTTTATAATACAAATGACATATGATCCACTTAATGTAAATGAATGTCAATATATATCTGTATATATACATATATAAATGATTTGCAAATAAATTATTGGAATAACTTTTTTTCATTTCTTGAAATATCCGTCTCTGATCTACTATACCGACCGACTTTTTATTTTCATGCCCACTCTTCATTCAAATAGCGCGCCGCAGCTGGATGTGTATCTTTTTAGTTCCGACTAGAGGGACACTACATAGATAGCGCTACAAACAGTGGCTGCGCTTCTTAACATGGGAGTTTCCACGCCCTGCTCTATACACTGTATGCTGTAAGGACACAATTGATTGCCGATGACGACCGGTGGCGGCGCTGCTGCTGACTCTGAGACACACACGTGATTGGGTATAGTAGAGATTCGAATAACCAGCTATCAATAAATGTACCATACATTGGAGAAGAGAGAAAAAGTATCATAAATCACCACCAGGCATTAAAGATAAAAGATACAGTGTGTCAGAATAAAGTGGCACAAAAAACTGTTCCATTCGCTGAAAAATTAAAATTCTCTCGCCGGTCCTTTTAATAACTAAACGTGTGTACAGAATAGAAAAAACGATTGCGTGAATTACCCGTTAAAGTGTTTCGATAATTAAAGTTGTTAAGAATATTCAAACAGTCCTGTAATGCATGGAATTTTAAATTGATTGAAAACTTTGTTCGGATAGCCTTTTTTCATTGTGTTCCAGCGGGGGAGCAAGAAAAGGCATTATGAACATTTTTTGGAGTATCAATTCCCAATAAGAGAAACTAAGAAATAGTTTTTTTCAGAAAAATGAAAAGAATCAATAAATGACAAAGAAAATTGTCTTTCTGGTCTATTTCCATTTTGGAGTTACAAAACTTAAGAGATATTACAATGATTTTCTTGAGTTATCGTAGGATTGATTGCGGAAGAATTTTGTAACATGTGGCATTTTTAATTTCACGCATTAATGCATAAACGTATATTCTGAAAAAATTGAATAAATGAGAAATAAAAAAGGGCAAAATTGTAACTTCGGCGTTGTAACTAATGAAAATTTTGTAGTAAATAATAAAATTTTGTTTTGTTGAAAAAAAAAGAAATGGCTTCGATCGGAAGAGGAAGAGGCTGCTGGACGAGACAAGTGGATTGCGAGAGTGCCCTCCGTCGACCAGGTCGATCTGCGTCGCCGGAAAAAACCGAAATCGACGAGCTACTCAGTAGAATTTACGATCTCAGCATCGACGCAACACCAAAAGAATGTAGCGATCGACTGATCACTTTTATAAAAAGCGACACGAATCACGAAAGACCGGAGTATGAATGAAAAAAATTCTTTCATACAATTTTTTCTGTTCTTTTGTTTTTTGCCAAAAGCAACTTTCTATTTATTATTCTTTTTTGCAGAAATCTGGACAAAATGTGGAAGCAGGCGCTGAACGATCGTTGTTTCGGTATAAAGTTCGTTAAATTCTACAAGGACGAGTATCAAACGGTGAATAAGGATGTGTCGACTGAGGTCATGAAATACGTATATACCAACATGCAAACATGTTACGAAAGTTAGTTTTCCATAACTTTTCGTGTGGTAAAAGAATTTTTTAACTTTTCACATAAAAACAAAATCGTTATTATCTATTGAAGGAAAATTTCAAATCAAATTGCACGGGGATTGCATGAGGAATGTTGTCCAAACTGGCGAGCGTGAACAGAAAACGCACAGAGTACTTTTCCACTTTCATTCGCTTTTTTGCAAAACTTCAGAATTGCGTTCTTAAAAATGGACTTTTCCTTTTTCCGGACATCAATTTCCTTTATATACTTTTCTTACTATCAAACTCGTGTTAATGGCCATTGTAATTTTTTTCACGAAGAAAGGGAGGAACTGCGCAAGGAAAATCCTTTACACTTGACAAATTTAGCATGGATGTTAGGAGTGATTGTACAAACGGCAGCCCCCGCTTTGGTACGTTTCCTCGGTCAAGCATTGTTAAATTGTTTGATCGTTATGCTTGATACCGCGACCGAGGATGAGACGGAAACGGTAGCGATTCAGGTAATTTGATAAAAATCAATTACCCTTCACTTCGCGCGAGATTTTTAAAAAATTATTTCGACAACATGTATTTTGAAAAATGATTGTAAAATTATTGATGTATATAACGAAATGAATTAATATCAAATAATTTTATTTTCACCTCTTTTATATATTAATTTTGTTGTTATTTTCTCTATCTCAATAGCTATATCTCCACGGTGGTGGTATCAGAAAACGGCTCGAGGAGGATTTACGAGTTTACAAAGGAGTGAATCAACCGTTAGATCCCGAGAGTTTCTCCGTTATCGTGAACAAATCACGACATATACTCGTTAATCGTAACGTGAGTGCGCGCTCGAGAGCGCTTTTGCTAATGATTGTCGATCTCGCTAATCAACAGTACGAGCCACTCGACAATGAACTTCTAAACTTCTACGCAAATATTCTTGGTACGTTGAAAAATTTATCGCGTTCGAAACTAAGGACGAAAATAATTTTTGTATCTGAAAATTCCAATGATCTCCGTAAATTGAAAGTTTTTTTTCTGTTTCTCATGAACTTTTGAGTCTGTAGTTAGAAAAAAAGATCGACAAAGCCCACTTTACGAGCAAGACCTCGTTTCACTTTTGGATTTCGTTGTTTTTTTTTTTTCATACAGCGCCTACTCACACACCGGAAAATGATTCGAAATTTCGTACTGGTCGGGAATTCAATCAGACGTTATATTTTCATGAAATTTTAACGAAAGAAATAGAAACGAGGAAGAACGAAAATCACGCTGTACAGTTTCAAAAAGCACCGAGAAAGAAACCTGCGCCACAACAGCAGCCACAACAACAACAACAACAACAACAACAACCACAGCTCCAAAAAATAAAACGAAACGAAGTAACAACGGGACCGGTTCCTCGGGCTATTCGAGGCTCGGGCGCGAGTGAAAGCTCCAAGGATCATAGAAATGAGAAAAAATCACCGCGCGGTCAGAAGGAAAAGCTCACGGACGAGCAAGTCTGGTCGGCAAAACAAAATACCGGAAGCAAAGTTTGGGGACACGACGATCGTTTTGATAACGATTACGAGTGAAAAAAAACATCGCCCAAATCTTCTGAGAGAAGAACGAATCATTGTCTTTAATTAATATCGATGAATCAAGTCCTCGAGGACAAGCTCGAAGCCTAAGTTTGGAAAATAACTACATGCGCAAGGTGATGGTGACGGATTCGAGAAGTCGGTTGAAAAAAAAAAAAAAAACGAAATACACTCTTATCCAAGCATAGATATCCATTGTGATAAAATTTCATAGTTTTGCGACGGTAAAACTCTTGCAATATTTTCGCGAGGCTTTTTTTCGGCAATTAAAAAAAAAAAAAGGAAACACTTTTTTTTCGTACTTTTGCGCGAAATACTTCCTTTAATGTTAATGTGAACGATATTGATGGTTCAAATTCTAGAAATGAATTAACGATTTACGAAAATACATTCTTCGATCATGAACTTTTTTTTTATACGAACTCGTTAGAAGGTTAGAATGTCGAACCATTGTTTATGAAAAAAAAAAAAAAAAAATTGGAATGTAGTTCTCAATTTTGAGGTGTAAGAATACAATTATTTATGATTATTACTCATTGCATTTGGAAGTCTGTCATCGGCAAACTCTCGTGCACAGAATAAACGATGCCCGAAGGGAGTTAATTTTGTTTTTTTTTGTTTCTGGAGTCTACATAATCGTTTTCATGTATCCAGATAGCGTTTATATGAAAAAAAAATTAAAAAAAAAACCCGTTCGTGCCACGCTCCCTTCCCGTATCTGTTCTCGGCAGTATCCCCTCGTCTTTGGATAAATAATTACAATCGGTGAATTAATGCTACTTTTACTTCTTTATTGTGATAACACTCGGAAGATGCATCAAGCAATGTACTCTCGCTCTGTCAAACGAAGACTAAACTAAAAAGACAAGGGCCCAGTCCTCTGGACCTCTAAAGTAATAAGGCTTTCTTTTTAATAATCTTGCGGCATCGAGATTTTTTTACTTTTATACATTCCTTTGAAAATCATCGTGTATTTAACGTAAGCATCTACTCTTAGTCTGTAGCCTTAACAATTTTTTAACGAATAAATATCGTGATCGTCATCGACACTTGTGACTTGATTCAATACGCATCGACTGGTAATCAGCGTTTCAAAAAAAAAAAAAAACTTAAGGGAGGGGTAAGGGTTTCAGCGTAAAAAAAACACTATTTTTGCGATTTTTTTTCTCAAATATGGATTGAGCAATGTTATTATGTTGTAGAGCATACTTTTGACAATGTTGTGTAATTTTTTCATGCAGAAATATTGAAGCATAAGCCCGGTAACAGAGCTTCCCCCGGAACGTCTTGGAAAAAACAAACAATTTGCGGTGTTCACTATAACTCGGCCGGAAATTATCTGAAAATGAAAAACCATGAAAATTTAGTCAAATTATAATCAAATTTTCCCCCCAACGTTCGCTGATAATTTTTTTTTTCATTTAAAAATTTTTGCCGGCCATCTAAAGTGTGAACTGTTATTTTCCACGAAAAATTCCGCCACTTTGTGGGTGGGAAACACCCTTAATGTAAAAAAAAAAAAAATGTCACTAAACGTTGGGGGGAGGTATTTTATATGTAGTAAATGTGTACAAAGTTTGAAATGAATCGGTCAAGCAGTTTTTAAATGGCAGTGAACACGGACTTTGAAAAAGTAGTTTTGAGAAAAACGCGTCTAAAGTTTATGAAGTGAAAGAGTGAAGAAAACATTTTTTTTTTCCAACTTACACAGGATCATCGATTTCAGCTCGTTTCTTCTTTTAAAATATTGTAGTGTATAGTATACACTATATACTATATACACAATAGCAATGAATAAACTGTATGCCTGTTCGACAGCTGCACCGCTAGCCCGACCGCCCGCAGCTGTTAGAGGTATAGCGTTAAAGGCCAGGAGATTAATAAGACAATAACTTCAAGAATGTTGCTTAGATCGGTTTAAAATTTTAAGGACATATTCTTGAAATGTTAAACAATAAGATAAGACGAAAAAAAAAATTCGATTTTTCGAAAGTGAAAACCCTTACCCCGCCCTTAAGGGTGGAAATAGGGTTAGACGGTTGAAAAAATCGATTTTTTTTTAATTTCATAAATTGTTAGTAAAACCATTGAAAAATATGTTCCGAATATTTTAAATGAAAATTCCGACTCGTTGTATTGTTATAAGCCATTAAGGGGGCGGGGGGGGGGGGGGGGGGGGGGTAGGGTTAGGACAGCGTTTTCTCAATGATTTTCATGAATTTTTTTATAGTATAAAAAATGAATATAATTTATTGAAACTTTGAGAATATTTTATACATATATTTAAGTATATACTATAAAATTTTTGAGAAATTTCCTTGAAAAACAACGAAGAAAATTTATGACTGCCTTGACTTTGTTTTTCTTGGTACTATTTTTTTCAAACGCGTTTTTCTCAAAACGACTTTTTTTTAACTTGCGTACACGCTAGTTTGAAAAGTTTTCAACCAAGCGTTTTGAAAATTGGCAGTTACTTACTTCATAGTATTGCGCTCTATATGAACCTAAAATCGGAATATTATCATTATTTAAAATAATTTTTTTTTTGCAAATAAAGTTGTAAAAAATGGCAAAAATCATGCTTTTTCGTTTTGACCCCTGTAAAAAATTCAATTTTCTATTTTTTTTGATAGCATTTAGGTTCATATAGAAGAGAGACATATAATAAAAGTAAATTCCAACCTCGTTTGATTTCAGATGAAAATTGCGGCTTCCAGAATGTACGCAAAATGCTGAGTCTGATTGTGACCTGCAATATGGGGTCGCTAATATCCCCGGTGTTTTTCAAGAAAATTCTTCAAAAATTTCATAGTATATACTTAAATATATGTATAAAATATTCTCAAAGTTTCAATAAATTATATTCATTTTTTATGCTATTAAAAAATTCATGAAAATCATTGAGAAAACGCTGTCTTAACCCTATTTTCCCTCCTTAAGAATAATGATGTTCGTTAACTTACGATTTATCAGTAATTTTTACGTTTAAATTTGGCGCTTTGGACGCGCCAGTTGCGAGAACTAAGAAAAGAAAATCTCGACACTTGAGTACCAAAAATTTGACGCGTGACGTCGCCTCGTTCGTTTCTACGATATATTATCCTCGTTCGCGCTACCCATCTATCGTTAATTCACGCGACAAATGTCACAGTCAAAATGACTCTGGATTAGCGATAATTTTTTTTTATATCGGAAAAGGTTTTGGAAAAAGAACAAACAAGAAAAAACACTTAAATATCAACAAAATTGATCTCGCCAAACTTCACAGCTACGACAGAATGTTCCGAATTTCACCGTTTGAAAAATTACTCGGTAAAGTTCAACACACCTCTCTCTCTCTCTCTCTATATATATATCTCTCTCTCTTTCTCTCTCTCTCTGGATTCATCGCAATTTATGAACGTTTTGTTTGTAAACGCAGCTGTGCATCTATTTTTATGAATTTCGTACTTTAAAAAATAGAAAACAATAAATTATATTGTTAATTACGTTTGTTTCTTTTCGCAGAAAAGGCTACGAGTAATTTACATCTTGATCCTGATTGGCCGGCAATATTACAAATCTGTGACCTCATAAGGCAGGGCGACGTACAGTGAGTCATTTAATTTTTTTTCTCAACGATTCATGTACGCCACAAAATTTCCACCGCTTATCAAACCTTAACGTTATCTACGAGTTCTTGCTGAAACATATTCTTCACCCCTTTCTCCATTCGCATCTCTGTAATTGAGTTTTATTTCTGTGTTTATCGTCCGCAGGCCAAAAGTAGCACTGACAGCGATAAAGAAAAAAATTGTAAATGACAATCCGCACGTAGCGTTGTTCGGCCTATTGGTAAGATCTCGATCCGTTATTTACAGGCTGCTGTAAATTTTTGCTAATTCGTCATTTGTAGATCACTGAAATTACTCTGTAACAGGTTTTGGAGTCGTGCGTGAAAAACTGCGGAAGTCTGATTCACGATGAAATTGGCACCAAGCAGTATATGGAACAGCTGAAAGAGCTCGTTAAGACGTCACCCAACGACAAAGTTAAAGTTAAAACGCTCGAGCTGATACAAGCTTGGGCATTCGCTTTTCGCAATAGTCCTAAATACAGAGCGGTACAAGTGAGTTCAATGATTCTCATCACAAACGCCTGCTCTAGTGGGCTTTTTGAACGGCGTATGAGTATTTGGGTGTTTTTTTGGATAATAGAGCAAAGAACATTTTTTTTTTCAAATTTCCTCGTTCAATTGAACGTTTCATTGCATGCGCGAAGAGTCGCTAACACTTTAATGGCCGGTGAAATATTGGCTGTTAAGATGACAAAAAGGGATTTGAATGAAATTGAAAAATGAAAAAAATGCAATGTCTCCTTATGCGTCTCGGTTTTTTCTTTCAGGACACTGTGAATATTATGAAAACGGAGGGTTACAATTTTCCGGTTCTCAAAGAAAGCGACGCGATGTTTAGCGCCGACACAGCACCTGAATGGGCGCAGGGCGAGGTGTGTCATCGTTGCCGTGTTATGTTTAGTTTACTACAGCGTCGACATCATTGTCGAGCTTGCGGTCAAGTTTTTTGCGCTCTTTGCTCGAGCAAAGTGTCGACCCTGCCGAAATTCGGCATCGAGAAGGAAGTTCGAGTTTGCGAGGCTTGCTACGAGCAAGTTAACAAGCCCAGCACGGCCTCGACGAAAGAGACTGACTTACCAGCCGAGTATGTCACGAGTTCGTTGGCGCAACAACAACAGGTATTATAGACGAGAGAACGAAATAAATCTATACATATATATTAGGGCGATTTTTTTTTTTCGACTTTTTTTTTTCAGTCCCTACCCAAAATTTTGTTGGATATGTCGAAAAAGAAATTCCCTGGAAGTTACAGTCCTTAATATTAATTCTATGTACTCTCCCAAAGCGTGAGAAGATTTTCCATCTCAAATACACGTAAATCGAATTTTTTTTTTTTTTCAAATTTCTATAACTCAGCCGCATTTTATGCTATCATATTGTTCTTGGTTTCGATTTACTCAGAATAAAACAATCTAGAAAAGTGCCTTTTGCGGCGAAAGTGTAAATTGTACTTGTGAGTTGGTACGGCTCACTGAAGTTGATTTTTACCCAAAATTCTCGTTTTTTTGCTGTTATCTCCGAAACAATCAACTTTACGATAAAAATGTAAATGAAAAATTTGTTGGAAATTTAATTTCCTATAAAAAAGGTCCTATCGACCCAATTGCTTAGATTAACATTTCTTGAGATATTGAACTTTAACTTATGAGTAGTATAAAATTTTTACGGTAATATAAACCATAAAAATTGTTGGTTTCGATTTACTCAGAATAAAACAATCTAGAAAAGTGCCTATTGCGGCGAAAGTGTAAATTGTACTGGTGAGTTGGTACGGCTCACTGAAGTTTATTTTTACCCAAAATTCTCGTTTTTTTGCTGTTATCTCCGAAACAATTAACTTTACGAAAAAAATGTGAACGAACAATTTGTTGGAAATTTAATTTCCTATAAAAAAGGTCCTATCGACCCAATTGCTTAGATTAATATTTCTTGAGACATTGAACTTTAACTTATGAGTAGTATACTCTTTTTACGGTAATATAAACCATAGAAATTGTTGGTTTCGATTTACTCAGAATAAAACAATTTAGAAAAGTGCCTATTGCGGCGAAAGTGTAAATTGTACTGGTGAGTTGGTACGGCTCACTGAAGTTGATTTTAACCCAAAATTCTCGTTTTTTTTGCTGTTATCTCCGAAACAATTGACTTTACGAAAAAAATGTAAATGAAAAATTTGTTGGACCCAATTGCTTAGATTGATATTTCTTGAGATATTGAACTTTTTTTATTTTTTTTATTATTTAATATTTCATATTTTATAAATTTTATACTACTCATAAGTTAAAGTTCAATATCTCAAGAAATATTAATCTAAGCAATTGGGTCGATAGGACCTTTTTTGTAGGAAATTAGATTTCCAACAAATTTTTCGTGTACATTTTTTTCGTAAAGTTAATTGTTTCGGAGATAACATAAAAAAAACCAGAATTTTTGGTAAAAATCAACTTCAGTGACCCGTACCAACTCACCAGTACAATTTACACTTTCGCCGCAAAAAGCACTTTTTTAGATTGTTTTATTCGGAGTAAATCGAAACCAAGAACAATATGATAGCCTAAAATGCGGCTGAGTTATAGAAATTTGAAAAAAAGAAAAATCGATTTACGTGTACTTTAGATGGAAAATCTTTTCACGCTAAGGGAAAGTACTTAGAATTAATATTAAGGGCTGTAACTTTCAGGGAATTTGTTCTTCGACATATCCAACAAAATTTCAGGTGGGGATTGAGAAAAAAACAGTAAAAAAAAAACCGCCCTAACATATATATATATATTCGTGAATCAACGTCACTGGAAGCTCTAATTGAATTAGTCAAAGAAGATGGCTTCCTTCGCGACGGACGTACGATATTTAGCTCATACACTCGTTTTTCATGAAATATTAGAAAAAAAAATTTCGCGTTCATATTTGTTAACGATTAACGATTATCGGACACTTTTTGCACAGATGCCGGCGCGAAAAACAGCTGAGGAGCTTCAGGAGGAGGAGGAATTGCATCTGGCGATTGCACTAAGCCAGAGTGAGGCCGAACAAAAGGATAAGGAGAAAAAACGCGTTACAAGCACCGTAAAGACTAATTCATCACCGATCGCCAGAGCAACTCATTCTCCGACATTGTCACCGGTAATTATTCATCGAAATTCATCGAGATTCATCGAAATATCCACCAAACGATAATAACGTTTAACGGAGGAGGTTTTCAATTTCATATCTGTGCGTCAAGTTAATCATTAAAATTACCCATCCAGAACGCGAGTCCATCCAGGGTACGTGACGAGGAGACGGAAAATCCCGAACTTGCGAAATATCTAAATCGCAAATACTGGGAACAACGACAGTCGATGATCGAAGAGCACAGCACGAGACCGGACGTGACGAGTCCCTCGGCCCCGAATATCGGTAGTCCAATGCCGCAGAGAATAATGGTGCCGAAACAGCAAAACGGCGAGGTCGACAATCAAATGGAGGATTTTGTAAGCAATTTGCGTTCGCAGGTTGAGATATTCGTAAATAGAATGAAGAGTAACTCCTCCAGAGGCCGATCGATCGCCAACGATAGCTTTTTTCAAGCTCTCTTTATGAACATCACTGCGATGCATTCAAAGTGAGACTGCTTTCTTTGCGAAAACCGAAGAAAAAAAAAAACATTAAACACTTTTTTCACTACATTTTTTTCTTCCTCAGATTACTAAGATACATACAAGAGCACGACGACAATAGAGTTTGTTACGAGGGACTACAGGACAAGCTCGCTCAGATGAAGGATGCCAGAGCGGCACTGGACGCTCTTCGAGAGGAACATCGCGACAAACTGAGACGCGAGGCGGAAGAGGCCGAACGACAAAGACAATTGCAAATGGCGCATAAACTCGATATAATGCGAAAGAAGAAGCAAGAATATTTGCAATATACGCGACAGCTCGCGCTACAGAAGATTCAGGAACAAGAGAGAGAATTGCAAATGCGTCAGGAGCATCAGAAACAACAGTACATCATGGGTACGCGTTTTGTCGTTCGCTATACATTTTTTCGTCTCGACCGATTCGTCATTTTGTTGCCTCGTAGTGGAAGCTGTTTTCGTAGCCTCCTCTACGATTCAAAATCATGCGAACCTCGTGCTTATTAATTCTATTAAGGGAGGGGTAAGGGTTTCAGCGTTAAAAAAAAAACACTTTTTTTGCGATTTTTTTTCTCAAATATGGATTGAGCAATTTTATTCGAACCTTTTGTACATTATTGAGCATACTTTTGACAATGTTGCGTAATTTTTTCATGCAGAAATATTGAAGCATAAGCCCGTAACAGAGCTTCCCCCGGAACGTCTAGGAAAAAAAAAACAATTTGCGGTGTTCACTATAACTCGGCCGGAAATTATCTGAAAATGAAAAACCATGAAAATTTAGTCAAATTATAATGAAATCTTCCCCCCAACGTTCTCTGATAATTTTTTTTTTTCATTTAAAAATTTTTCGCGGCCCTCTAAAGTGTGAACTGTTATTTTCCACGAGAAATTCCGCCATTTTGTGGGTGGGAAACACCCTAAATGTAAAAAAAAAAAAATGTAACTAAACGTTGGGGAGAGGTATTTTATATGTTGAAAATGTGTACAAAGTTTGAAATGAATCGGTCAAGTAGTTTTTTAATTGGCAGTGAACACGGACTTTGAAAAAGTAGTTTTGAGAAAAACGCGTCTAAAGTTTATGAAGTAAAAAAGTGAAGAAAAAAATGTTTTTTTTCCAACTTACACAGAATCATCGATTCCAGCTCCTGACGCTCGTTTCTTCTTTTTGGGGGGGGGTTAAGGTTAATTCGTACAAAAAAAGGCATGTTTTTGTGATTTTTTTGTGACGACGCAGTTAAAATCTCTTTATTAAAACTAATGGTACAGTAAAATATGACATTCGAAGAATATTATATAAAATTTTCACGAAGAAATATTAAAAAATACGGCAATGGCAGCAATTATTCGGACGTGTCTCGGAAAAAAGTAGAATTGCGGTGTCCCTCATAACTTGATGCTGGATCATCTGAAATGAAAAAATGAAAGTTCATTTGTTAGATAATAGTTTTCCCCAGGTAACGCTGGGAGGGTTTTTCGAAATTTCAATTTTTCAATTTTTTGGAACATTTTGAAGGGAAAAACGCGATTTTTACGAAAAAAATCGGTTAATTTGTTATTGTAAAATGAAAATTATTAACAAATTTGAAAAAAAAACTCTGCAGCGTTACCTCGTAAATTACGTACAGAATTAGTGTTCAAAATTTCAAAGGGATCGGTGCTGTAGCTTTCAAGTTATGAGGGACACCGACTTTGAAAACGTGAGTTGTGAGGAAAACGCTTTAAAGTTTTGAACGCTAAAAAATCTGGTATGAAACGTTCATAAGCGAATTTTATCGGCTTACCTCATAAGACAATAACTTCAAGAATATTGCTTAGATCGGTTTAAAATTTTAAGGACATATTCTCGAAATGTTAAACAATGAGATAAGACGAAAAAAAAAAAATTCGATTTTTCGAAAGTGAAAACCCTTACCCCGCCCTTAAGGTAGTAGTCTGGTAGCTTAAGCCGATTTTCATGTCTTTTTTGGAGGGCGTTTTTTTTCTAGGAAAATAAAAATGAATCGTTTTGGATATTTAGGATGTTTTTATTTACATATTAAAGATACAAAAAAAAAATTTTTTCAAAAAATTTAATAGTTTATTATTATTATTATTATCGATCGAAGTTGGCACCTCGAAAAAAAAGCGCGTGGGTGGCCCCGGTGATTTTGGCTCTTGATGTTATCTGAAATAAAAAAATTCTTGATAATTCTTAATCTATAGATATGTCATTCTCGTCGGAACTACTGAAGTTAAATTTCATGGATAAATAACAAAATGGCGGATTTTGGAAAAAAGTTTTTTTTTTCCAATGTCCATTTTGTTATTTATCCATGAAATTTAACTTCAGTAGTTCCGACCAGAATGACATGTCTATGGATTAAGAATTATCAAGAATTTTTGATTTCAGATAACACCAAGAGCCAAAATCACCGGGGCCACCCACGCGCTTTTTTTTCGTGGTGCCAACTTCGATCAATAATAATAATAATAATAAACTATTAAATTTTTTTTTTGTATCTTTAATATGTAAATAAAAACATGCTAAATATCCAAAAACGATTCATTTTTATTTTCCAACAAAAAAACGCCCTCCAAAAAAGACATGAAAATCGGCTCAAGTTACCAGACTACTAATTCAAGCCTAAAGGATGGAAAAAAACGAATAATATCGCAAATTGAAGCTTCCGCACAATTTTTCTACATACACAAAATTTCCTCCGCGAGGAAACTACAATTGAGAAACTTACTTGCTCGTAGAGGAAGATTTGTTCGTGTTTGTGTGTGAATAAAAATGATAAGAAAGCATAGGTGCAAGTTCCGTTTTGTACCTTTGTGTGTTTCTCATCATCATTAATTCTTTCCTCTCTGTACTGTACAGGAAGCTATCAAACCGTGACGAATTTTATCGGACCGTCGGCACAAAATTCGCCAATTCGTCATTCTCACTATCAACCACCGGGACCAAATTACAATCCAATGTCGCCGACTAATCAGGGCGTTTACGTGTACGGGCCACCCTCGATTGGTCCTTATCCGATGCAAAATTATGGCATGTCACAGATTAGCGGTGTACCATCGCACATGATGGGCACGATCGTTAATCCCGAGCAGCAAGGATCGCCCGAGCAAACGCCACAGAATCGCGATTCTATCGCGGCAACGGGACCCGGAATGGTAAGTTCTTGCGTTCGTGAATAATTTTTTTTTTTCGCTCCTTTTCAATGGCATTACTTCCGGAAAATTGTAATAAATCGTAACGCAACGTTGTCGCAGATGCAACAAGGCAGTGGTCATCAGATGAGTCAATCGGTACAACAAGTGCCCCAGGTTCACATGTCAGCCGGAAGACACATGCCTCAGTCAACCGTAACGAACGTTCCAATGGGTGCTGTGCCACAGCACGTTATGCCGATACGTCCAACCGGACAAATAACAATTTCCCAACCGCCGTCGAACCTCACGAATCAAATGATGCCCCAACAGACGCAAAATTCTCTCGTTATGCCATCGGGAATCCCGTTACAACAGCATAATTCGGTTACGAGCGTGCCATCGAATCAAAGCTCGCACGGTATTCAAGCGGGCGGCGTTACGAACGGCGTTGGAGCTGCGCAAACGGTTCAGCATCGTCAGGTAATACCACAAACGAGCGGTCATCAAGGGATTACCGTACAATCACAAATGACAATTCCGCCGGTTCAAACGATGCAATATCCGTCGACATCCTCGTCGAATCAACAAGCTACGCCGCAGCCGCCATTGAACGACAGCAATGATACGAAAGAATCGACAAAACCTGATACCGCTGAACTCATCTCGTTCGATTGAGCAATTATTATGATGAAAAATGAAAGAAGAAAAAAAAAAGAAAAATTCACGTTGAGAACGAGACTCGTATTGATAAACAACGGGCCGGTTTAATCCAGAGTTGATATTACTCGTAGATGCATTTTTTTTTCCCCCCGCTCGTTAAACCTTCGCAATAGGTATTTCACCATTTTCTCCATTCTAGATCACGATTTTTCCGTGTAAAATTCATCGTTCGGGAGACCTTCAGCGGCTTTTGTGGAAAACAAAATTACAGATGTCTGTATATATATTGCGCCGTCGCGGATATCGGTTTATCAGCCGATTGAGCACGGTGTGAGCGTTTCGAAATAATAGAATATACAAAATTTCATCGATATATATAGATATATTAGGGCGATTTTTTTTCGACTTTTTTTTTCAGTCTCCACCTGAAATTTTGTTGGATATATCGAAAAAGAAATTCCCTGAAAGTTACAGCCCTTAATATTAATTCTAAGTACTTTCCCGAAGCGTGAGAAGATTTTCCATCTAAAATACACGTAAATCGATTTTTTTTTATTTTTTTTTTTATTTCTTTAACTCAGCCGCATTTTACGCTATCATATTGTTCTTGGTTTCGATTTACTCGGAATAAAACAATCTAAAAAAGTACCTTTTGCGGCGGAAGTGTAAATTGCACTGGTGAGTTGGTACGGTGTCACTGAAGTTGATTTTTACTCAAAATTCTCGTTTTTTTGCTGTTATCTCCGAAACAATTAACTTTACGAAAAAAATGTAAACGAAAAATTTGTTGGAAATTCAATTTCCTACAAAAATGGTCCTATCGACCCAATTGCTTAGATCAATATTTCTTGAGATATTGAACTTTAACTTATCAGTAGTATAAAATTTATAAAATATGAAATATTAAATAATAAAAAAAAATAAAAAAAGTTCAATATCTCAAGAAATATTAATCTAAGCAATTGGCTCGATAGGATCTTTTTTATAGGAAATTAAATTTCCAACAAATTTTACGTTCACATTTTTTTCGCAAAGTCTATTGTTTCGGGGATAACAGCAAAATTCTCGTTTTTTTTTGCTTTTATCTCCGAAACAATTAACTTTACGAAAAAAATGTAACCGAAAAATTTGTTGGAAATTTAATTTTCTACAAAAAAGGTCCTGTCGACCCAATTGCTTAGATCAATATTTCTTGAGATATTGAACTTTAACTTATGAGTAGTATAAAATTTATAAAATATGAAATATTAAATAATAAAAAAAATAAAAAATAAAAAGAGTTCATCATCTGAAGAAATATTAATCTAAGCAATTGGCTCGATAGGATCTTTTTTATAGGAAATTAAATTTCCAACAAATTTTTCGTTAACATTTTTTTCGCAAAGTAAATTGTTTCGGAGATAACAGCAAAAAAAAACGAGAATTTTGGGTAAAAATCAACTTCAGTGACCCGTACCAACTCACCAGTACAATTTACACTTTCGCCGCAAAAGTCACTTTTTTAGATTGTTTTATTCCGAGTAAATCGAAACCAAGAACAATATGATAGCATAAAATGCGGCTGAGTTATAGAAATTTGAAAAAAAAAAAAAAAAATCGATTTACGTGTATTTAAGATGGAAAATCTTCTCACACTTTGGGAAAGTACTTAGAATTAATATTAAGGGCTGTAACTTTCAGGGAATTTCTATTCCGACATACCCAACAAAATTTCGGGTGGGGACTGAAAAAAAAAAAAATAGTCGAACAAAAAAAATCGCCCTAATATATATATATATATGAAATATTTCTATCCGAGTGCGAAAGCGCTATTTAACGAATTTCGGTTGGCTTTTGCTGTGTAATTATCCGTAAATTCAGCTCTCGGGGTACATTCGAAACCGAGAATTTCATTCTGTACTCTATTCCTCGTTTGATATACATGGATATTATTCAATAAAAAAAAAGAGAGGAATATCGAGCAAACAAAGGGTTTCCATAAGTGTTTCCTAAAACCTAATCATTCGATTCCGTTGAATAAGGAAATTGATGAGCTGCGCCAGTGAACCAAACACGGACAATTCTTCTTGTCTTTTTTTTCAAACTCAAATTTCGATCGAATATAACATTTGATTTGAAGATCGCGTCGAGCAGATCGTTAATCGCGATTTTTACACTTTTAAGTCTGAGCAATTATCTACCGATCCGGATGTAATAATGAAAGGCTATTGCAGAGAGGCGAAGCTTTGACGCGTGATCGTATAACCGCCGTTAATTAAATAATTCTGGGTTAATCAAACAGATCTCTTATCTCCTTATCTCAATATTTTCTCAATATCAACATAATTTACCACGAGGTATATCTTTTCGTTTTTAAACCATGTGTGAACGGTTGATTAAGTCTACCTTCACTGATGCAATTCCACGGAAAAATGTTAATCGATAAAAATTGGATTACCCTGCGATACGATTAAAATCTCGAGATAATTCAAGCATATTAAAGACGCTAAGAACGTTCGTTTTAAACAATGAAAAAAAAAAAATCTTCGTCCGACGTTAAAATTGCCTAATGAACGATAATTTTTTAACACAAAATCCACGATGCACTTGTGTAAAGATAAAATTTTGTCCCACCATCGTACCCGGATCGTAATACAAATTTGAAATAATTAATGCGATAATTAGTCGGGAATCGACTGCTAACTACCAGGTCAACCAATATTATATTATCTGCAAAGATGCAAATATTAACGACGGCGAATTACGAAAGGCGGATGGGGCTATCCTTGACATAAAAATAAAATTGCCAGAATATAAGTCTCAGTCGTTTGAACTCCTCCAATTCAGTTTTTCGTTTTTTTTTAAATATACGCGTGGCAAACAAATTGCTGGAGAACATCTCGAATCGGAACTAGGAGTGAACGTGAGTCGAAATCACTTATTCATGTTCTTTTTTCATTACTTAAAAATAGATAAACAGTATGGAGTTTTAAATTTTTTTTAATTGTTCTCAGGGTTCAACGGTGAATCATGTGGCCCTCGATATGGATTTTCAGCGTTGCGATAACTCTATCCTTCGCCGTACAGCCTGAAAGTAAGTCAACCAAGGAATTGATGGGAGAGTTCGACGTTTGAGTGTACGAAAAAATGCTTTTTTTTTAAATATTTTCCATTTTGCAAAAACAAAATCTCAGGATCCCCAACGAGAGATTGTTCCAAATGCTTTTCCGGTGATGTAAAGAGAATTCAGATTGGGGCATAAAAAAATCGTAGGAGTTGCATTGTTCTTTTAAGGGAGGGGTAAGGGTTTCAGCGTAAAAAAAAACACTTTTTTTGCGATTTTTTTGTCTCAAATATGGATCGAGCAATTTTATTCGAACCTTTTGTACATTATTGAGCATACTTTTGACAATGTTGTGTAATTTTTTCATGCAGAAATATTGAAGCATAAGCCCGGTAACAGAGCTTCCCCCGGAACGTCTTGGAAAAAAAAAACAATTTGCGGTGTTCACTATAACTCGGCCGGAAATTATCTGAAAATGAAAAACCATGAAAATTTAGTCAAATTATAATCAAATCTTCCCCCCAACGTTCTCTGATATATTTTTTTTTTCATTTCAAAATTTTTGCCGGCCATCTAAAGTGTGAACTGTTATTTTCCACGAAAAATTCCGCCACTTTGTGGGTGGGAAACACCCTTAATGTAAAAAAAAAAAAAATGTCACTAAACGTTGGGGGGAGGTATTTTATATGTAGAAAATGTGTACAAAGTTTGAAATGAATCGGTCAAGTAGTTTTCAAATGGCAGTGAACACGGACTTTGAAAAAGTAGTTTTGAGAAAAACGCGTCTAAAGTTTATGAAGTAAAAAAGTGAAGAAAAAAATGTTTTTTTTCCAACTTACACAGAATCATCGATTCCAGCTCCTTTCTTCGCTCGTTTCTTCTTTTAAAATATTGTAGTGTATGGTGTACACTATATACTGTATACACAATAGCAATGAATAAACTGTATACCTGTTTGACAGCTGCAATGCTAGTCCGACCGACCGCAGCTGTTCGAGGTATAGCGTCAAAGGCCAGGAGATTAATAAGACGATAACTTCAAGAATATTGCTTAGATCGGTTTAAAATTTTAAGGACATACTCTTGAAATGTTAAACAACAAGATAAGACCAAAAAAAAATTCGATTTTTCGAAAGTGAAAACCCTCACCCCGTCCTTAAATATTTGTTTCACATTGAACAAAAATGCATCTCCTAAAATTGTTCTCTTCTCTCGGATTTAAGTATTCGTTTAACACGATTGTAGAAGCATTTCTAACGATCCAAGACTCAATGTATTCGGTATGATTTTTCGTTCGACAAGTTGAAAAATGATCTCGCACCCTTAGTCCTTAACGGTAAGGACAAAATTGTGAGATCATAGAAAAAAAAAAAAAAAATTAACTCATATCGTTTACCTGATATTTCAGATTCCCACGATGTTTCGACGAAAGATATCGCGTGCACCGGCGACAAATACTTTTACGATCCTCACGATTGTCACGTTTTTTACAAATGCGTCTACTCGAACAGAGTTGGAAATTATTTGCCGGTAAAAACGATTTGCGGTCCCGGCACGGTGTTCTCGAAGGAACGTCGTAATACCTGTGTACCGCCGAAGAAAAGCGGTCGTCCAGAGTGCGTGAATACGCGTGCTCAGAGTCTCTACAATTTGGGAGAAAAATCATCGAGCCTATTAGCCAAAACGATCGATCCTACGCCGTCCAACGAGGATCATATTGTCTGCAAGAAACAAGGATTTTTCGGAGATCCCAATGATTGCACGAAATTTTATTTGTGCGTCGTTAACGGTATAAATTCATTCTCACAGCATCAATATATTTGCCCGGAAAATACGGTATGGGAATCCGAACGAAGATGGTGTATGCTGTCTTGGGCAACGTCGCGAGACGAGTGCAAAACACCTGAGATCCCCGAACAGAAACACGAATTGAGCAAGCAATATCCAGAAATCGCTGAGCCCGATGACGAATTCGTCGAGAAAAATCCGGAGGTTGTTCACGAGAAAAACGAATGGACCGAGCGAGATCCACACATCGTTGAACCTGAAAATGGATCAGGCAATCAATATGCAGAAGTGTCGGAACATGAAAACGAGTCGGAAAAGCAAAAGCCAGAGTTCCCTGAACAGAAAAGTGAATTGGAACAGGAAAATCCGGAAATAGCAGAACAGGAAAACGAATTGAATGAGCAGAAGCCAGAAATCCCTGAACACGATAACAAATCGGCCGAGCAAAATCCAGAGGTTTCTGAACATGAAAATGAATCGGAAAAGGAAAATTCACCGATCACTGAACAGGAAAACGGCGTAGATCAGCAAAAACCAGAAATCTCCGAAACTGAAAATGAATCGGACAAACAAAATCCGGAGGTTTCCGAACATGAGAACGAATCAGAAAAACAAAATCCAGTGTTTTCCGAGCGTGAAAATGAATCGAAAAAGGAAAATGCAGAGATCCCGGAACGTGAAAACGAATTAGATGAGGAAAATCCACAGGTCTCTGAAAATAAATCAGAGGAGCAAAATCCAGAGTTCTCCGAACATGAAAATGAACCAGAGGACCAAAATCCGGTGTTACCTGAACATGGAAGTGAATCCGAAAAGGAAAATTCCGAGATCCCCGAACGTGAAAACGAATTAGGTGAGCAAAAGCCAGAGTTCTCCGAACATGAAAATGAATCAGAGGAGCAAAATCCAGAATTCACCGAACGTGAAAATGAATCAGAGGAGCAAAATCCGGTGTTCCCCGAACATGGAAGTGAATTCGAAAAGGAAAATTCCGAGATCCCTGAACATGAAAACGAATTAGGTGAGCAAAATCCAGAGTTCTCCGAACATGAAAATGAATCAGAGGACCGAAATCCGGTGTTCCCTGAACATGGAAGTGAATCCGAAAAGGAAAATGCCGAGATCCCTGAACATGAAAACGAATTAGGTGAGCAAAATCCAGAATTCTCCGAACATGAAAATGAATCAGAGGAGCAAAATCCGGTGTTCCCCGAACATGGAAGTGAATCCGAAAAGGAAAATGCCGAGATCCCTGAACATGAAAACGAATTAGGTGAGAAAAATCCCGAGTTCGCCGAACATGAAAATGAACCGGAGAACCAAAATCCGGTGTTCCCCGAACATGGAAGTGAATCCGAAAAAGAAAATTCCGAGATTCCTGAACGTGAAAACGAATTAGGTGAGCAAAATCCACAGGTCTCGGAACATGGAAACGAATCAGAAAAACAAAATTCAGAGTTTCCCGAGCGTGAAAATGAATCGGAAAAGGAAAACGCAGAGATTACTGAACGAGAAAACGAATTAGGCGAGGAAAGTCCACGGGTCTCGGAACATGAAAATGAATCAGTGGAGCAAAATCCAGAATTCACCGAACATGAAAATGAACCAGAGGAACAAAATCCCGAAGTCGCCGAACATGGAAATGAATCGGAGGAGCAAAATCCGGTGTTCCCTGAACACGGAAGTGAATTCGAAAAGGAAAATGCCGAGATCCCTGAACATGAAAACGAATTAGGTGAGCAAAATCCAGAGTTCTCCGAACATGAAAATGAACCGGAGGAGCAAAGTCCAGAGTTCGCCGAACATGAAAATGAACCTGAGGAGCAGAATCCGGTGTTCCCCGAGCATGGAAGTGAATCCGAAAAGGAAAATCCAGAGGTTCCGAAAAATGAAAACGAATCGGGTGAGAAGAATCCAGAGATCGCCGATGATGAAGACGAATTAGATAATGAAAATCCGAAAATTCCTCATCACGAAACTACATCGGGCGAGGAAGATTCAGAGATTCCTGAACCCGAAGAGGATTCGGTCGAGCAAAATTCAGAGGTCGCTGATAATGAAAACGAATCCGAGGATCACGACGCCGAAATTCCTGATTACGAAGATGAATTCGACGAGTACAATCCAGAGTCGCCGGATTATAACAACGAAACCGAGGAGCAGCGTCCGGAGATCGATGACAATGACTCGGAGAAGCAGAACGAGCTGAACGAAACTGCGAGCCCGCCTAAAGTCAACTGTCCGATTGGAAGTTTGAACGGCGATCAAATAGCTCTCGTTTGTCCGACCGGATTCCGTCGTCATCCGAAATACTGCAATCTCTTCTACCAGTGCACGTCGTCGAGCGAAATGGACTACAAGGTCGTTGTACTGAGCTGTCCCGGAAATTTCACTTACGACGCGAATTTGATGCAGTGCCTTCCGTCCGATGAACTTTCCGAACCTTGCACCGGAATATTCGCCGATGTCGCTTTGCACAAAAATCTCGCGGTTCGTGCCCTAGCACCGGTAAGTACTGTAGAATTCCTTAAGGCAGTAGTCTGGTAACTTAAACCGATTTTCATGTCTTTTTTGGAGGGCGTTTGTTTTTTGTAGGAAAATTAAAATGAATCGTTTTGGATATTTAGGATGCTTTTATTTACATATTAAAGATACAAAAAAAATTTTTTTTGAAAGAATTTTATAGTTTATTATTATTTGAAAAAAAAAGCGCGTGGGTGGCCCCGGTGATTTTGGCTCTTGATGTTATTTGAAATAAAAAATTCTTGATAATTCTTAATCTATAGACATGTCATTCTGGTCGGAACTACTGAAGTTAAATTTCATGGATAAATAACAAAATGGCGGACTTTAGAAAAAAAAACCTTTTTTTTTTCAAAGTCCGCCATTTTGTTATTTATCCATGAAATTTAACTTCAGTCGAAACTACTGAAGTTTAATTTCATGGATAAATAACAAAATGGCGGACTTTAGAAAAAAAACCTTTTTTTTTTCAAAGTCCGCCATTTTGTTTAGAACTTTTTTAGGACTTAGAAAAAAAACTTTTTTTTCTAAAGTCCGCCATTTTGTTATCTATCCATGAAATTTAACTTCAGTAGTTCCGACTGAAGTTAAATTTCATGGATAAATAACAAAATGGCGGACTTTAGAAAAAAAAGTTTTTTTTTAAAAGTCCGCCATTTTGTTATTTATCCATGAAACTTAACTTCAGTCGGAGCTACTGAAGTTAAATTTCATGGATAAATAACAAAATGGCGGACTTTGAGAGAAAAAAACTTTTTTTTCTAAAGTCCGCCATTTTGTTATTTATCCATGAAATTTAACTTCAGTAGTTCCGACTGAAGTTAAATTTCATGGATAAATAACAAAATGGCGGACTTTAGAAAAACATTTTTTTTTTTCAAAGTCCGCCATTTTGTTATTTATCCATGAAATTTGACTTCAGTAGTTCCGACTGAAGTTAAATTTCATGGATAAATAACAAAATGGCGGTCTTTAGAAAAAAAATGTTTTTTTCAAAGTCCGCCATTTTGTTATTTATCCATGAAATTTAACTTCAGTAGTTCCGAGTGAAGTTAAATTTCATGGATAAATAACAAAATGGCGGACTTTAGAAAGAAAAGTTTTTTTTTTCAATGTCCGGCATTTTGTCATTTATCCATGAAATTTAACTTCAGTCGGAACTACTGAAGTTAAATTTCATGGATAAATAACAAAATGGCGGACTTTAGAAAAAAAACCTTTTTTTTTTCAAAGTCCGCCATTTTGTTTAGAACTTTTTTAGGACTTAGAAAAAAAAACTTTTTTTTCTAAAGTCCGCCATTTTGTTATCTATCCATGAAATTTAACTTCAGTAGTTCCGACTGAAGTTAAATTTCATGGATAAATAACAAAATGGCGGACTTTAGAAAAAAAAGTTTTTTTTTAAAAGTCCGCCATTTTGTTATTTATCCATGAAACTTAACTTCAGTCGGAGCTACTGAAGTTAAATTTCATGGATAAATAACAAAATGGCGGACTTTGAGAGAAAAAAACTTTTTTTTCTAAAGTCCGCCATTTTGTTATTTATCCATGAAATTTAACTTCAGTAGTTCCGACTGAAGTTAAATTTCATGGATAAATAACAAAATGGCGGACTTTAGAAAAACATTTTTTTTTTTCAAAGTCCGCCATTTTGTTATTTATCCATGAAATTTGACTTCAGTAGTTCCGACTGAAGTTAAATTTCATGGATAAATAACAAAATGGCGGTCTTTAGAAAAAAAATGTTTTTTTCAAAGTCCGCCATTTTGTTATTTATCCATGAAATTTAACTTCAGTAGTTCCGAGTGAAGTTAAATTTCATGGATAAATAACAAAATGGCGGACTTTAGAAAGAAAAGTTTTTTTTTTCAATGTCCGGCATTTTGTCATTTATCCATGAAATTTAACTTCAGTCGGAACTACTGAAGTTAAATTTCATGGATAAATAACAAAATGGCGGACTTTAGAAAAAAAAGTTTTTTTTTTGAAAGTCCGCCATTTTGTTATTTATCCATGAAATTTAACTTCAGTCGGAACTACTAAAGTTAAATTTCATGGATAAATAACAAAATGGCGGACATTAGAAATTTTTTTTTTTTTTTTTTCAAAGTCCGCCATTTTGTTATTTATCCACGAAATTTAACTTCAGTAGTTCCGACGAGAATGACATGTCTATAGATTAAGAATTATCAAGAATTTTTTATATCAAATAACATCAAGAGCCAAAATCACCGGGGCCACCCACGCGCTTTTTTTTCGAGGTGCCAACTTCGATCAATAATAATAATAATAAACTATTAAATTTAAAAAAAATTTTTTTTGTTTGTATCTTTAATATGTAAATAAAAATATCCTAAATATCCAAAACGATTCATTTTTATTTTCCTACAAAAAAACGCCCGCCAAAAAAGACATGAAAATCGGCTTAAGTTACCAGACTACTACCTTAATAAAATTTTCACATTTTTCTACAATTTCATACGAAGATCGACGTATCGTTCGAATTACATAGTATTTAAAATCATTTAAACATCCGGTCCCGGGTTTCGGTGCTCTAAAAACAATCTGACAGTCTGGCGCGAAATGCGTGGACCGCTGAGAAGGCATAGACTGGTTTTTTTTTAATCGAGAGAAACAAAAGTGAAATTTCTAAGTCCTGTGAATTTTTTCAATATCCCTTCAAACCGAATTTTTGACATGTTCCCGCAACGTGAAATCACTCAGAATCTCGAGAGTTCGGGCACTACTAAATCATAATTATTCTAAGCTCAAGTATTTTAAATTCTTTCCCAACAGTTTTCATCCGCCTTCTCGCCTAATTAAAATATTTATTCTCGTTCACCAATTGTCATCTTTAATTGAATATTCAATTACCACCAGATTGGAGCTTCGAACCACTGTCTGTGTCCGGGACTCGGACACTATCCGTATCAGCAAACCTGCAGCAATATATTCTACAAGTGCGTTGCAAATAGGAGGGGTAGAATCGACGGATATCTGTACAGGTGTCCACCGGGTTATTTGTACTGGGCGACGTCGCGTCGTTGCGAGAGAGCGAATCTTTTGTCTTGTCGGAAAAATTATTTCGTAACAGGCACCACATGGAACGTCAAGTATCATCCCGCAGTGTTGTTGGGTCACATTGTTTTTTGAAAAGTTCTTGGCGAAAAACAAACAAAAAATTGAATAAAACCTTAATCGAATCTCACAAACATTTTTGCCAGTTGTTCTTATTTTTTTTTTTTTCAAATAAAGTTAAAATGAAAATCTAACAAATCGTTCTGCTCTATTTTTTTTTCGGTCAACGCACGTATTTCATCCTCCGCGCAAACATTCCTATTTTTTTCCCCCCCTCAAACTCGTTCGTAAACACACGTGTATAAAGTAACTCGCGTCGTTTTTTCTTTATTATATGTACAGAAACTGACAATTATTTTTAATATCTCACAATCTCTCGTGAATTAATTGAAAAAACTTTCGCGCGAATTGACGATTGCATGCACGAACGAACGCCGCCGATAAAGTGGATGATCGAAATTTGGGAACTTATCGACCCCCAGGAACGAGCACGTAATTGTTTCAACGACGGGACTGCCATAAGTAGACTTTTGGTACCGCGTAAATTCAAATTCAACTCGCAAAATTTCCAAATTTCAAATAGTCTACGAATAAAAAAAAACTATCCGTATAAACGGAAAATTGGTACCCCGGGGATTTTGTAGAAAATCACTTGGCGCAAAATCACTACGAGAATAATTGAAATTGTAATGTGTCAATTCCTGGGGCCGAGCTCGTACCCATTTCGGTCACGTAAGAGTTAAAAACAGCGAAAAAGTACGACCTATATAAACATAACAAGTTTTTCGAATTGTTTTAATCAAACACTGCTGTTTTAAGCTTTTATGCCCCCCCCCCCCCCCCCCCAATCTTGTGGCGTGAAAAATATTGTACCCGGCGAAACCCCGCGCTACGTTTATTCCGTTGTATTTCTTGGACACGAAGAAAGAAATAATAAAACAAAGCGAATAAATTAATCACTCACGGCGCTTTTAACGTGTAAATTCGAATATTTTTTTCGTTCTATTGTCGCTATACCGTTTCAACTTGACCCTTTCTACGTGGTTTCGGCTCTTGTTTTTTCGCTGACGTGAAAGAAGTTTCTTCCGAGCGTTTTTCTATAACCGGCGACGTTTCACCGGGTGCTGTCGTTTCCGATGGCGCGCTTTCTTGCCTCTCGGACGGCGCGATCAACGCGATCGTGCCGTTGGACGTTAGTGCAGTTTTTCTCGCTTGCATATCCTCCAGTGGAATTTCCTCGCTGCGCGGTCTTATCGTTCGAGGCGAATGATCCCTCGATCTCAAACCGTTCTCGTGAGCTCTGGACGACGAGCTTGATTCGCCCCGTTGATTGGTCGTTAATGAATAACCGATAACCGATCTACCGGGACTTTCACGACGCAATTGCGTCGCGAAACCGGGCACTCTGTTCACGTTAAACATCGCTCTCTGATGATCTTTTTGCCTCTGTCCACGACCCGCTGGACCTGAACGAGAAACAAAAATGTTTTGATCATTTTGAGATCTTTGGAAATCGATGTCCGACGAAACATTGACAAAAAAAAAAAACGAAACGTACGTTCGTGTCTTAGTCCAAGAAGCGCGTAATTCGGTGGTGTTGAACAATTCGGCACGTTCGTTGGAATGTCGAGCAATCTTGCTATTTGATTCATCTTCTTTTGCCTTGCTTTTATCCTTCCTTTAGTTAATCTGCGGGAATACAATTAAACACTGTTACGTCCCAGGGGGTTTCACAAGGGAGACGTGTGCGCGGCGACTCAGAGGTAAAAAGGCGACTAACGTGGACGCGGCGGGCCTCAGAGGTCATGGGGGAAACGCATAGGGTACGATTTGTAATGAATGAATAAGACGCGTGGTTCGTTTCCCGATTAACAATTGAAATCGAGATGTCGAGTATAATGAATCGCTTCTATTCGGACAATTGTGAATATAAATGTTGATTTACGTAGTCGTTGAACAGTTGGATACAATGAAGATATCGTGACAGAATGTATAAATGTATAAGTATACTTCGCAAATGATTATTAAGTGTTACAAAGGTACCGAGTATAACGGAGATGATTTCACGAGAGTTTGTGCTCTCGCGAATGTCGAATTAAGACTTAAGTCGCTTAGATGTTAAGAGCGGACTTCTCGCTACGAGTGTTGAGTGAAGACTGACTACTTTGAGGTGAATTCGGTTGTCGTGAAGCGGCAACCCACTAAAGTGATGATTTTCCAATTTCCAGGATTTAGAATAGAGCGAGAAGACTATATCGCGCGAGGCCCCGCGCCTCGTCGCGACGGAAATTGGTCAGCCGAAATTCGATATTAAGCGTCCGCGCTACGATCGCGCGGTCGGGAGTCTGATTTATTTCGGTATTTGTTGAGAATGGAGTTAGCAGAAATTCGAGTGGTAGTTTCCGTTCCCACAGTTTGGTATTTTGCATTACCACTACGAATGAATGATCGTAGAGTTTGAATAATTAATATATTTTTAGCCAAGTTGAATGAGCAGAAATTCGAGCGGCGATTTCCGCTCTCACGATTATAAGGTGAACCTTAGGTTGCGGATGTTCCGAGACATTATATTGTTAAAATAGAAAAAGACTAAAATAATTAATATGAAAACCCCCATGCAAAAAATGTCACGACGTAACAAACACGATACCCGTTATTTTGGGATCTTTTTAACGATTTATAAGTCTGAATTTTTTCGAGCATTTCTTTTGAATTCGTTCGTTAATATAATTATCTAGTTATCTTCGATATGCAATGACTTTACCTCTGTTTGGCAGCCATACAGCGTATATGATCGTCGAATAAAAATTTAGCCGCCAACAGCGGTACTCTGTTCGTCGCGCTGCTGCTCAACGGTTTGTGAATCGTAAGATGTAAACATCGCGAATCATCCTTGTCGCCGGCAACCTCGATATCCTGCAAAAAACCAACGAGCTTCGCGACACCCCAGCCCAATTTTCTCGTATCGGGTTCAACGAGAATCAATTGTATAACGTCTATAACGAGAAATCTTCGTATCTTTTGTCCGTCCTTCCACACTACGGTGCACGCGATAAGATCACTGTTATCTGTTAAAATGAACAAATTAAAACAAAAAAAAATGATAAATATTAACGTTACAGAGAGAAAAAAAAGAGAAAATGTTTCAAAAGTTGAGTTTGAGAAATTATTAAAAAAAAAAGAGTCCTTCAAATTTATTGGATAATTGGATGTAACTTTTACTTAAGTCAAGAACGTTGTTGACCTGGACGCAATTGGCCGGATTAGTCAGAGGAAGTTGCGTCTCGACCTCGGAATTCAGAGTCAGTGATAATTCACGAATCATGAAGTAAACTCTTATGGCACGACGAGCTCTTTCCACCTGTTTACGCGTGACGTCGTAAGAGATTAATTATCAATCGGATATCTTGCGAGGATGGAATGAAAAAAAGGGTATATGCATAATTATTGTTAAAAAATTCACGAATCCGTATTGAGGATCGATCGTAACGTGATAAGAGGCTCAGACGTACCTCGCCGCATGGTAATCTCTTGCTAAATTCAATGCCAGTCATAGGTGTACCGGTCGGTGGCAATAATATATTACTGTCCATCATAAGCCACTCGACGTTTATCGGACGTTTCTTTATCTCGCTGTACTCGTCCTCAAACATGTCCAAAAATATGTCTTCGCTCTGAAAAAAAGAAAAAAAAAAAAAGAAAGGAAATCAACATATTTTAATTAGAGCTTGAACTTTTCCGGGTATCCGGATACCCGAGTAATTCGGGTTTCACGGATCCGACCCTTCAAATCCGTATACCTCGATAACTCGATAATATCCGGGGTAATAACGGATTCGGGTATCCGGATAGTTTCGGGGTATCCGGGTAACCGGGTACTCGGATAATAACGGATAATATCGGGCAATTACCGCCGATAATTGATGCCGAAAATGCTGAAAAAAATTGTTCAATTTACACAATTTGTGAGGCACGCGTTGACGTTGCCAAGAACAATGTTTGCGAAGTACATTTATAAGACGAATAATAAATCATTACCGGAAGATTGAGAAACCGGAATTATATCGGTGTTCATGTCCGATCATTTGGTTGACCATTTTTTATTTTTATCGACTGATATCAATATTAAAGAAATTAGATTATCATTATAACGAAGATTCTTGGAAAGAATCTTGCAGGCGTATTTACTATTATTACCAAACTGTTTCTTTACCGTAATTCACATCCGACAAAAACTACAATTTCAATAAAACATTCTTGTGTAGATTAAAAAAGCAATGACATAATCTTCTATACAATGTTAGGGAAACACACGATCATTTCATAAGAACATAATCAACATTGACCTGCACTATTTGCATCTTTGATATTATTTTTTCATCACGATTTATTATTATTTAATAAATATCCTTAGTTTCTGAAATGTATATTTGCTTTATGGGCGTGTGTGCAGTTTTTATGAACTTTAGAGTTGGAGAGAAAATATAGAATGTGAAGAAGCGGATCTCGGCTATTCTTAGGGGGGGGTTAATTATTTTTTTTGCATTTTTTTTAATTTTTTCTGAATCAACAATATGTCGAGAATATTGTGTATAAATTTTAAGTCAATCGGAGTAAAACTAACGGAGTTACAGCGTTTCAAACGACCGGCCGTGATACCTAATTTTCACGTATAAAAAACTTTAAATCGATTTTCCCGAAAACGTCATTTTTGAAGTTTGTGAACATTAGAACTCAAAATCTACTGAACCGATCCTTTTGAAAATTTAAACATTACTTCTTCACATAAATCAACAGGTAATCAGGAGTTTTTTTTTTTTTTTCAATTCATTCAATTTTTTAATAACAAATTAAGCGCGATTTTTTTTAGCTAAAATTGCGTTTTTCACTTCCAAGTGCTGCAAAAAATAGAAAAAAAAAAAAAACTCTTCCTGATTACCTCGAGAAATACATCACCTTTAAAATGCATATCAATTTTTTTGTTTCAGATGATCCGGTAACGAGTTATAATGTTCACCGCAAAACCACTTTTTTTCAAGGCGCCTCTGGAGATTCAACGTCACCGGCTTATTTAACAATATTTTTCATTGAAATTTTTTTCTGAGATACTTCGATAGTTGTACAATAATATGTAATTCTATTTAATAAAATTATATTACCCATGTCGCCGTAAAAAAATCATAAAAATATGCTTTTTTTCGCCTTTAAAACCCTACCCCCCCCCCCGTTAAAAAAGCAATGACATAATCTTCTATACAATGTTAGGGAAACACACGATCATTTCATAAGAACTTAATCAACATTGACCTGCACTATTTGTATCTTTAATATCATTTTTTCATCACGATTTATTATTATTTAATAAATATCCTTAGTTTCTGAAATGTATATTTGCTTTATGGGCTGTGTGTGCAGTTTTTATGAACTTTAGAGTTGGAGAGAAAATATAGAATGCGAAGAAGCGGATCTCGGCTATTCTTAATACGCGCAGGCAAGAAATTGTGATCGTAACAGCGGATTCTAAAAAATTGTGGGAGTCACATGTAAAATGTTTTCCCGAGTAAATACACAATTATTATAAATTGGAAAACCGTGACGTTTGATTCGTCAACGCTAAGTTTTCATTTTTACCGTAGTTTTGCGCAATTTCTTTGAACAGAGCAAATTTGATACGAGTTATTTTCCAATTTTTTTCAATGGTAACTATTAACGCCCTATATTTCGGCTTATTTGATGACCACACTAATACAATATCATTATTTTTTTTTACGCCGGCGGTCCCATTTGAGCCTGTACGCGAAAAATCGGGTAATTACCCGACATTATTCGTTATTACCCCGTTACCCGGATCCGTGATTATTCGGATATCCGGATACCCGGATACTCGGGTATTCGAATCTGAAGTGTTGGATCCGATTTCCCGGATACCCGGATACTTTCGGGTATCCGGCTAAACCGGATAAAAGTAACAGCCCTAATTTTAATATGACTTCCTCATAGACGAAGCTTTGCGTGAAAAATTTCTCGCTCGCGAATGAAAATTTGTGAATTCACAAATTTCAATGTGCGCCATTTTTTTTTCGTTTCGTTTCTTTTCGTTTGCGGAACTAGAGACTCAATATTTCTAACTTTTTGATATTGGCTAGTTCATTTGAGTACGAAAATATGGTTACCTTGTAAAAATTTCGTAACAACGACGTGCTCTGTTCCTTGGCTGCCTCGATCGCCGCCAAATGCGTGTCGCACAACAAACTGTGCCCGTCCGACATTACAACGTGTACCATCAATTTTATAGTCATTTCCAGGGTAACAAGACGTACTCTGGCATCTGATAAATAAAAAAAAAACTATATATAAAAGAGCGTCAACAAGATCGTGAATTATTGAAAATCCATTATCTCTTCCACGTTAAAAAATTGTCACAAACACGTAAGAATTTGTGTACAAAGGATAGATTCGTTTGAGAATAATTCAAACGTGACTCACTGGTTTGGCAGCTCAGCGTGATAATGTGTATTAGTCTATCAACGAGTGACTCATTGTACCAATTCTTCGTGGACTGTTGTCTGGACGGTGCCAGAACAAGATCCAATGTTTCGGGATTAATGCCCTGAGACGACGAAAGAATGGATAATTAGATTTTGTCGCTTTTTTTTCCGGTTTTAACATTAAGCGTCGGTCACTTGAGAAATATTTCAATTCACCTGATTGCTGGCCAGAGCGTAGAGTAGACAAAGTGCAAAAAGTGTGGCGTAATCGTTTTCCGTACAGTGAAGCGAATTTAAAATTGTTTCTAAAAATGGTTTGTTGGTAGTTGAAATTTTAACAGCGTTATTCGTCGTTTGTTGAGAGGGCAGAGGGCTTTCGAGCGCCAATCTCTGTTCCTTCTCCTCGTCGGTAACGTTTAAACGTTCCGTTTTCTCGGTCATCTCGTTGGGAATAATAATCTCCAATTGTTCCACGAACGATTTTACAATTGCATTCTCGGCGATGTTCGACGTGCCAGGCTCGTTCTTTGTCACATTCTCCGCAACGGTCACGACGATCGGATTATCAACGTTATTTTCCGTCTCGAGCGTAATGCGATCATCCGTCTCGATATGCAATTCGCTCAAGTTCTCGAGCGACTTTTCCAAGCTCTCTTTCGGCGCTGTAAAGCCAATCTGCTTCGTTGATCTCTCGTCCGTATAATCCTCGAGTATTTCCCCCGCACCGTTATCTATTATACTCGCATCGGATTTCAGTATAATCGCGGCTAATGTATGTACGAGAGGACCGTGCGACACAATTAGGAAGACTTGAGACAGTAGAAACAACGAAACTACGACGCTCACGTGTTTTCGTTCGTCCTGATAATAAAAAAAATCAAAATAAACATGGCAAATGTAAATAAAAAGGAAAATAGATATGATATTGTTCGACGCGTTAATGGATGAATAATATATTACCGGATTTTGGCACAAAAGACTCTTAGGATTCATCAGCGAATAGACGTAGAGGGGAACCAACAGTTTGTGCAACAAGTGTTCCGACAATACTTTGTTCAAGTCTTTTATATTCAGACAGAGAATATCGTTGAGATAATGCAAATGATCCAGATGTTCGGCCACTAGATCCGACAATCTATTTTGGCTCTGATGACTGAAATAAAAAAAAAAACACCGGGGATCGTCAATGCGGGAGTCTTTGTTGTATTTTTAAAAAAATATATCGGCAGGTTGTTGCAACAAAAAATAATGAAAACACCCTCGTATTTTCACAAAACATTAAAAACGTGAACGTTGTTCGATTTTTTAACGTTTTTCACGTTGTATTTACGGGGCATTTGTAAAAAAAAAACTCGTTATGACTGGCATTTAGAGGGAAATTTCCGATCGTAGAGATATATTAATAACGATTAGGGATTCAAAGGGACATAATTGAAAAAATTATTCGCTCACTCGGCGTCGTTTCTCACGCATGTGTCCAACTCGATAATGTGATTTCCGATGAACCATACGAGATTACTGAAATACGGGGCTGCCGTTCTGTCTCGAATGAAAGCCAACATCGAGGCATCCTCAACGCGATAAACGTTGAGCGTAAGAGTACGCACGGCTATGCGCACCATTCCCTCGGAATGATTGAAAAATTTTATTGCCTCTGTGTAAAGAGGAAAGTCGTTGGTATGCTACGAAGAATAAGAGGAAAATAAATCGTTACATTTTTATTATTACTCCAGAGATATTGAACTTGTAACGACAAAAGCGCATAACGCAAGATTAACGCTCGGAAAATATAAATAAATGTGCGATACCGACGGGTGTACCTTGTTTACCTCGTTATAGAAGAAGTGTATGGTGTGGGCGTTCAGCTTTAAACTGAGAGTTTTAAGAAAGCTTATGTAGTAAGCCATCACCTCTTCGTCGCTAAAGTCGAATTTGTGAACTATTATACTGTTCACGTGGTTGTTGCTTAAAAGGTAATCTGGAGTGAAAAAATACGTTCTAATCAGCAATTTTAGTTTGTCGTCGAGCGGATACCGCTAAGTTTTAACCATCAAGTACCATTTATTTTTCCTCTGAATATTAAATAAAGTTTCCTCAAAAATTCAATGTATATTGCAATTTATGACTTGGACAAAATTCTCAGTATTTAGTTTCGAAACATTAGTATTAATTGTATTATTAATTTAACATTGCTATTGTTTTTCAACTCGTTGTTAATCTTTTTGTCATTTTTATTTAAAAAATCGTTGTCAACAAAAAACCGGTGTTCTCTCAACGTTTCGAATATCCTCAAATTGGTTAGAAAGATTAATGTATTTTAACAATATAACTTACACAACGAAGTCTCGTTGCGAATATTTTCAAACAAAATATTGAGCGTCTGCAGGAGCTGAACGCAGACGTAACTCCCGCACTTTTGTTTCATTATGCGTAGGAAAAATGATAGCATATTTTTCTCCAAGAAAAAGCTGAAAAAAAAAAACACAATTTTCACAACGTTGTTTGCAAGCTTGATAAAGATTTTTTTCTTGGGTCTCGCGATACGATTTATCCTTCTCGAAATCCTTTGTATTAACGATATTTAATTTTTTTCCAACTTACTCAAAGACGCTACTGTCATTCTGATCGCCCCAGATCAAAATTTCCGCTATCGATCTCAGCGTCTCAACTAGCAAGCCCCTGTTATTGTCGGACACCGTGTGATTCTTTGACAAGACGTTATACAGATATCTGATAAGAAAAAAAAAAAAAAAAAAAAACAACAATACATCAAATAAATCATCATTCTGGTCCGTTATGAAATGAAAAATGATTATAATCATTGGAGTTTGCGTTTACTTTAGATGTTCCAAAGAATGTGGATTTTTGGGTTTCCACAAACCTCCGCCGAACCAACTGCGACTACGAAACATTTTCTACGATACTTTTTTCTGTTTTCTTACTTTTGTTTTTCGACAACAAATAAACAATGATTTTTCCGTCCTAACGCAAGGTTTGTGTCGCTTACTGGAATTTCAGGTCATTCTGAAAAAAAAAAAAAAAGCTCTCACACCTTTATTTTACGAGGTTATAAAAATCAAGATTTTCTCACTTTTAACGTTTTTTTCCTTTTTGTTATCACGCGAATCATCGTCAATGCTCCATATGCTTTTCATTGCTTTTCATCTCGTGACATTGTCCGAGCTTTTTTCGCGAATTTTACGACTTTGTGAAAAGAAAGGAAAAAAAAGAGAAAAAAGCTCTAGCCAGCTCTGATACGCATTCGCGACTTTTTACAGTTAGACGAGTCGTCTCGTTGGCGCGCGAGGAATTGTTTCTCCCATTTCGTAGAACGAAGATCACGTTATTTCGTTGTTGTTGTAAATAATCGCGAGCGGATAATGATCAGTCCTCTCGACAAAATTTTTGTCCTCCGCTAGGCCGCTGATAAGCTGATGATGGCGCGGATGAACACTGATGACTGATAACTCGCGACGATAATAATAAAGCTCTTTTTTTAGGGCAATGCGTCGATTATAATTGTCTTTTTCGCCACCAGTTGGTGCCACTTTGTCTAATACCTTAGGTCGATAAGTTACCTGTCTGGTTACACACAAATCAACGATCTCTTTTTTACAATACTTGAACTGAAAAATTCGACAATCATTATCACAGCAAATATCGCCCACGATAAATCGTTCACCCACGCGTTTAACAATTATCAAAATTCAATGCGCCATTAAAAAAAGACAATTATTTTGTGCTCCCAAGAACGTTTTTTTCTCTCTTCAAAAAAGTTGGAATATCCTTTTCATTTGAAAAAGAAAAAAAGAGAGTTCTCGGTCGATAATTCAGCGAGTATTTCCGCAGAGTTTTCGTGAATGTTAGTCCGACTGAGCTCGACACTTTGATTGCAATTTTCCGTACACCATTGTAACGTAATTTTCTTTTTATCGTCTCCCCGTGTAATTCCCCTGTATCGTGTAATTATAAAAATTTCGTCGAATTGATATCTTTATAATTTTTCCTCTCGCAGCCTGTGAAACGCTATAGGATCGAGCGCTCACGTTGACGCACGGAGAGTGACGGAAAGAAAAAAGGGTCTGGCAAAGGAAAAAAGCTGTTTCTTCTCGACGACAGATGTAACAAACAAAAACAAGACAGAAACCATTGTCCGGCGATAATCGAGAGAATGAATTTTGCGATTCTTTTACTCTGTCTATCGAGCGTAATTTTAAATTGTCTCGTTCAAGGTAAATCGTTATTATTAATCCTCGTTGTCTTTTTATCGATTTATCTAGAGCTTATCTCTTTTAACCTTTATTTCCTCACTACTGCGCGTTAATAAAACCAATGTTCGTGGCTTTTATTTCAAGACTCGAGAGTTTTGTCAACTTTTTATCTAATCAAACATGTTATCGAGGGAGTATATATATATATATGTTTTTTTTTTAATTCCAATAGTGCAAGGATTTAACGGAAATGTCATTCTGACAAACGATGGCCCGTGCGTCAAGGGCGGTAGAATTATCTTCAGAGCCGATCTTTATGACGGAGACGGAAGCAGACCGTCGGGAACTTATTCTTACAGATGGAGGGACAACGCGCTATATCCTCACGAGTATGAGGTAAATGGGATAATTAATTATGAAAATTCGTTCAGTTCAACGGAAATATTTCAAAGATAATTTCGACGCTGCTTGGGAAAAGTAGCGCGGTTCAAATTTCTTACGAATACTAACACGTTTCGAATTCCACCACAAAAATCAACAACGTTTCGATATTCTACGCGAAAACTAGCGTGTTACCGCTTTTATCGCGTAAACTAGCACGATTCGGCTTTTGCCGCGAAAAGTAACATGTTTCGGCTTCCGTCGCAAAAACTAGCATATTTCAATTTGCACTGGAAAAAGTAGTATATTTGCCGAACTAAATCGAATAAGATTCGGAACTTTCACAAATGTTTTAATAATTTTTTCGGGAGCACTATAAGGAATAAATGAAAAAACATTAACGGTGTATCGCCCTTACACCCTTAAACATTTATATTCGTTTTCTATTAAAAAAATCATAACATTATTGAAAATACGACACGCAATATTCCACCGCTCAAAAACTAAAATTGTTTATCAATGATATTTTCCATGACTTAAAGTTTCGGAGTCAGCGATGGAATTGAACAAAATTATTGTTTATAAAAAGTATATTCTACTTACAGTCTGAACAATCGTTCATTGTGTTTTTATTTCATAAAAAAAAAACACAATCTCGGAGTGATCAACGATGATCCACTATTAACTTTTCAGCTTTTCATCGCACCAAAAATTTCAATATTCTGATTTAATCAAAGTACCGTAGTCGTTATACTCGTCAGGAAGCTTGTGACAGACTAACAAGTATAAAGTACAGTATAAGTATAAAGTACAGTTGACAAAATCTTCAAAACAATCGATTGAGATATCTCGAGAAATGTCAGGTCTTGAACGAAGTAGCAAGAGGGAAAAAACCCGACATTGTTAAATTTGCATAAACCGCAATTGTTTTCGATTTTCTTTTCTCCAATTTTTTTGACCATAGTTTTTTTTACTACAAAATGACGAGGCATTTGCCGTTTGCCATCTTATGATAAGCCTAGCGGACCAAAATTCAAACAGTAAAATATGTATGAAATAAATTCAAACAAAAAATAAAACGGTATAAAATTACGAGCATAAATATTTCGTCAATTTTGAGTAAAAAAGGATGTTAAAAAAACGTAGAGTAAAAAATGAGAAACACTTCCAGTGATACTGAAACGTGCTAATTTTCGCGGTGAAAGTCGAAACCTGCTAGTTTTCGTGGTAAAAGCCGAAACATTCTAGTTTTCGCGCTGATATCAAGCGCGCTTGTTTTCGTAAGAAATCTGAAACATGCTAGTTGTCGTGAGCAGCGTCGATTTAAGGTAGTAGTCCGGTAACTTAAGCCGATTTTTGTGTCTTTTTTAAAGGGCGTTTTTTTGTAGAAAAATAAAAATAAATCGTTTTGGATATTTAGTATGTTTTTATTTACATATTAAAGATACAAAAAAAAATGTTTTTGAAAAAATTTAATAGTTTATTATTATTATTATTATTATTATTGATCGAAGTTGGCACCTCGAAAAAAAAAAGCGCGTGGGTGGCCCCGGTGATTTTGGCTCTTGATGTTATCTGAAATAAAAAAATCTTGATAATTCTTGATATCAAATTCGTGATAAAAAAAAAAATTGATCGCGCCGCCCTTCAAAGCGGTTCCGAATACTAAAAAAAAAACCTACGCGAAGCCCCAGCTATGTCCGTTAAGAGGAAGACGTGGCTGTAAGCATGAACTTAAATTTAAATATCAATTTTTCTTCATGATTGGAGAAATTTTGATTTTTTTAATCAAATTTATGTGTCAATTTTGTTCTTAACTTTCCGAAGCTATTGTATATTGGTATTCGATATACAGATCAAATAATACGGTCCTCCATACTAGATTTGATGAGCGTTCAGGTTTGCCATCCTATTATTTTGGATTAATGGTTTGATTTAGCTGCCGTCAAACGTTTTCAATCATATCAAAATCAACCGTTAAATTTGCATCTCGTCAGAAAAATCTATCAAGTAAGAAGAATATAAATTCACGATAAACCATTCACATCGAACTTCCGGATCGGCCAGAATTGTTTTTTTTTTTTTCAATTTTTTTAGAAATATTCCTTGTGTGCTGAGATGCAAAACACATTAATATTTCACTGAGATCAGACTTCCAGTGATGTGGATAAAAAATATATTTGATAATTACTTTCGCAAAAATGCATAAGGACATTTTAAATTTGGTAGAATTTTAAACTTGGCGAGCTCGTTCGTTTTATTGAAAACAAAGAAATTATTTATTCGCACAAGTCATCCAATTGGTCGGAAAAAACATAATATTTTTTTCGTAATATTTTTTTCATAATAAGTTCGATGTGAATGGTTTATCGTGAATTTATGTCCTTCTTACTTAATAGATCTTTCTGACGAGATGCAAATTTAACGTTTGATTTTGATATGATTAAAAACGTTTGACAGCAGCTAAATCAAACCATTGTTCCAAAATAATAGGATGGCAGACCTGAACGCTCATCAAATCTAGTATGGAGGACCATATTATCCGATCTGTATATCGAATACCAATATACAATAGCTTCGGAAAGTTAAAAAAAAAAGTTGACACATAAACTAGATTAAAAAAATCAAAATTTCTCCAATCATGAAGAAAAATTGATATTTAAATTTAAGTTCATGCTTACAGCCACGTCTTCCTCTTACCGGACATAGCTGGGGCTTCGCGTAGGTTTTTTTCTTTAGTATTCGGAACCGCTTTGAAGGGCGGCGCGATCAATTTTTTTTTTGACCCATATTAAGGGCCACCCTAATAGACATGTCATTCTGGTCGGAACTACTGAAGTTAAATTTCACGGATAAACAACAAAATGGCGGACTTTGAAAAAAAAAAAACTTTACTACCTTAATGCTTTAATATTACAGAGTTTAACTTAATTTCTGGAAAGACAACATTCGTATAGAAGTTTTTCAATTTACAGAACAGAAATATAATTGCAAAATAGATATTAGCATGTTCAATATATGTAATTAGCGTTGTGTGACATATATATACTTTTATCTACTTGTGATTAAACTCCCATTGTTAGGATAAAATTATTATTATGAAAAATGTTCACTAACTCTGAACTTCCTCGTCTAAGCTAAACGCTTCGTTACTTGATTTTTCTTTTCTGTATTACGTAAATTAATAAATAAATGATAAATATTAATAATTTCAGTCAGCGGAAACTTCCAACACCACTTCATATTGGACGGTCGATTATCCGACAGACACTTATCCCGTAGGTCTCTACGAAATGCAGGTAGTCATTTACAGGAAGATACTTTTCGTGTGGACCGTACTGACGAGTCGTCGAGCCGAGTTTCAAATTACCAGTGAGTTGCTTGCAATTGACATTAAAAAAAAAAAAAAACCTTCAAACTCCACAAAAATTTACGCAAAATATTCGGTATTTCAGCTCTGTTGAACGGTAACATGAGTCTGTCACAGGGTAACGAGAGTCTCTCCAGCGATTACGTTTCGTCGGGTGTCGATACGAAGATCGATGTGAAATTACGAAAGGGCGATGATTATTACGTGAAAAATAATTCGAGCGATACGGCGACATATTGGTTCGTCGATTGCAAGTACTACGGTATGACCGAGGATTTTAGTTTTATCTACAAATTTCCAAAATCCGACGTTACTTACACGATCGAGGCGCTTGTGATCGCGTCACACGAATTACCGACAACGACAACGGTCGCGCCAACAACGACGACAACGCCGTTAATCACAACCACGAAAAAATCATCGAACGCCACGGTTTCCGGTAATTCGACAATTCCAATTGTCTCACATGGAAATGTAACGACAATTTTGAGCTCCGACGAGAGTACCGTTACACCGACGAGCTTACCTACCACCGTTTCAATGGTAAATATCACGACGATCTCGGCGACAAACACGACAGATTCGCGAAAAATGATTATTGAAAATGGCGAGGAATATGGCAATGTCACTTTTCCCTTTGTATGCCTAAATTCTTCGGTAATTCCGCCGGATCCGAAAAAAACTTACGGCTACTTTCATCGTGAAGTCAACGTCAGAGGTGATGTAACAATAAAACGGAAAAAAAAATATAATTTCGAAGTATTCAATAAATGAAACGAATACATTTTTTTTTCATAGCTCCTATAAGCAACATAACGGTCGACGGTACAAATTGGATACAACCGTGGGACATGCTTTCCTTGAAAGTAGCCTGTCAGGGTTCGGGACCGTTTCGCAAGTGTCTGGAATTTCATCGTGGCGCTTACAACGTAACGGGACACGAGAAGTGCGAGAGTGGTATTCATTTGGAAACTTGCAATTTCACCATTGTTCGTTATTTTCTCGATCCGAGCGTGTACACGATACTCGTTATATTGGAAAATACCGTGAGCCGACAGGTCTACCCTTTGACGATAAATATTTACAAAGGTAAGTTTTTCTTTTTTCGCGCCAAGTTATTGATCGAATTAAAAAGCAAATAGAGGATAATTCATTTGTTGTAAATGAATTTTTTGTTTTTTTCTTCCAGTCACTACGAAAGCTCAATTGTCAGTGATTGTGGTTCCGGTCTCGTGTACTCTGGCAGCCGTCGTTCTCGTTATATTTGGCGTTGCTTATTACATTCAGAGCCGTGCGAGATTCACCGTTGAAGTTGCTGATTTTGATTTTGGCCAGAATAATCCGGAAATGGAGTACAAAACATTCACGGAACGTCTACGAGACTCGTTCAATAACACTGTAAGATACGGCAAAAGGATTGTCGCACGAAGACCGTACTACGGAAGCATGAACCGATCAGCGTCTACCGATTCTAATAAGAACAACCACTTTTGAGAACTCACGCACACACACAAACTCACTCGTGCAAGCAGTAATGAAAAGATGTTATCCCCCCTTTTTTTTTCTCTCCCGATTTATCCTGGCTTTTTGTGTGTGTGTGTGCTGTATCGTATTCGCGGAGAATAGGTACTAGTACAATCAATAGGGAGCCCGTTACTCTTGTCCGCATCGCACTAAAAATAAAGGACAATTTTTTTTTTTTTTAATAAGGTTCAGTATCGCCTACTGAATGTGAATTAACAAAATGGTTACAAATTGAGGGAGCGGAAGTGCAGCCATTTTGAGGAAAACCGTATTGGCCAATATCTCCGTTACCGTGCACTTTAGGGAGGGGTAAGGGTTTCAGCGTAAAAAAAACACTTTTTTTGCGATTTTTTTTCTCAAATATGGATTGAGCAATTTTATTCGAACCTTTTGTGCATTGTTGAGCATACTTTTGACAATGTTGCGTAATTTTTTCATGCAGAAATATTGAAGCATAAGCCCGTAACGGAGCTTCCCCCGGAACGTCTTGGAAAAAAAAAACAATTTGCGGTGTTCACTATAACTCGGCCGAAAATTATCTGAAAATGAAAAACCATGAAAATTTAGTCAAATTATAATCAAATCTCCCCCCCAACGTTCTCTGATAATTTTTTTTCTTCATTTAAACATTTTTCGCGGCCATCTAAAGTGTGAACTGTTATTTTCCACGAAAAATTCCGCCATTTTGTGGGTGGGAAACACCCTTAATGTAAAAAAAAAAAATTTAACTAAACGTTGGGGGGAGGTATGTTGTATGTAGAAAATGTGTACAATGTTTGAAATGAATCGGTCAAGTAGTTTTTAAATGGCAGTGAACACGGACTTTGAAAAAGTAGTTTTGAGAAAAACGCGTCTAAAGTGCACTGCTAGTCCGACCGCCCACAGCTGTTAGAGGTATAGCGTTAAAGGCCAGGAGATTAATAAGACAATAACTTCAAGAATATTGCTTAGATCGGTTTAAAATTTTAAGGACATATTCTTGAAGTGTTGAACAATAAGATAAGACAACAAAAAAAAAATCGATTTTTCGAAAGTGAAAACCCTTACCCTGCCCTTTAGGCCAAAAATGGTTATAACCTTTCTTGTAGATAATTGAATTTCCCATCTTTTTTTCGAAATAATTTTTTTTTTGTCACTTACCGTTTACGACTTATACGACTGTTAACATTTATTTATTCACTTTTTCACCTGTATCTCTCCCAATAATTGTTTAAACAATAAAATGCTAATAACTTATCTTTTAAATCTATAAATTTTTCACAACTTTTATTTAAAACTTTTTTGTCGAAAATTAATATTCTCAAAGTTATAACGCGTTCAATGTTGCGCTACTGGGTGCAAGGCTAATAAAAATGCGTTATAACTTTGAGAATATTAATTTTAGACAAAAAAGTTTTAAATAAAAGTTGTGGAAAATGTATGGATTTAAAAGATGAGTTATTAGCATTTTATTGTTTAAACGATTATTAGGAGAGATACGGGTCAAAGAGTGAATAAATAAATTTTAACAGTCGTATAAGTCGTAAACGGTAAGTGAAACAAAAAAAATTATTTAGAAAAAAAGATGGGAAATTCAATTATCTACAAGAAAGGTTATCGCCATTTTTGGCCTTAAGTGCACGGTAACGGAGGTATTGGCCAATATCGGTTTTCCTCAAAATGGCGGCACTACCGCTCTCTTAATTTGTAACCATTTTGTTAATTCACATTCGGTACGTGATACTGAACCTATGCGCCACAATATTCTCTATTGATTGTACTATACAATATGTTTTGAATATTTTAAGTTTTGGTCAAAATGGTCAAGATTAACGAGAATATTTCTATGAAAAATTGTATATTATTTTGATATTATTATTTTGAATGAAAAGTCATTCAAAATAATGTTTCATACACTGACGGTTGTTTGATGACTGAAAAACGTGTAATATACATTTTTTCATTGCGCGAAACAAGTTGTATTGCTTTTTCGCAATAATTCACGTTGTGATGTCAAATTCATTGTTTTCCGATGCTTTTGAACGATTTGAGCTCGTCCAGCAATTCTCCAGCAATACACCTATTCGCGAACCAATTAATGTTCCATCCTAATTGTAATAATAAAAACGTGCTCAAAGGGGCATTGAAATTTCGGGGAAAAATTAAAATCTTACGAACTGCAACTAACCATTGTTAGAATTTTTAACGTTTTGCTTTTGTTGGAGAATGAGTTTTAGATGGGCTTATCGCATTGCTAATAATGTCTCGTTTCTAATGGACCGAAACTAACGATGCTATTGTTCAATTTGTCACAGGGCTACAAACAACTCAGCAATCCTGGTAGCACTATGAGTGGAGGACAGTGGGAAGGAATTCGCGACCACGCACAAGTAATGGATTCATGAAGGCACGAAATAATAAAACCGTCTCAAAAAGCTAGAGGCATATACGACGTATATTAATGACAGAGAGAATAACGATTATAAGTAGAGCCCGGAAGTTCGTACAGGATTCGTCGCGGCAAGATTGAGTCCGTAAAAAAGTTTGAACGTCGCTCACTCATTCCAAGTGCTTTCAATCTCGCCGTGACGAATCCTTGATGAACTTCCAAGGGGCCTAATTATAAGTGAAACACGAAGGATAAAGCGAGTTTTGATTCCCTCAGCGATGGGAAATTCGGGCTCGTTAGTATTTGTAGATAACGACAGTTGATAAGTAATAATTGTAACGATTGAGCGATTATCCGAAAACTTATTGCGTCAATATTGGCTCAAAAGTGGATATATCGATCGATAATCTACGTGACTAAAAGAAACAAAACTAAACTAAAAATAATTCTTCATTCCATCTTGTATCGAGAGATATTTAATATATTGTACATAGTACATGTTTTTTATAGGCTGTGAAAGTGAAATGCAACGATTAGATAACGACGATTGAGTGAAACGCGCACCCTTATTCGTTAATCGAAACATTTTTTTTTAGCTTTTATCGAGCTCCACTTTTGTCCCTATGTCTTACCACGATCGAGCGACGATTCTGTCAATGTACAATTTACACGTGCTGTTCGTGCGATCGTTGTTGATTAAAGATGTGAATGAAATCTTAGGAATGAGCGAGTTCTTAAAATAAAAATTAATATTATTGTAATGATATTGAAACAGATCAATGATTAATGTAAATATGGAAATGCTGATTATCGGCATCGGGTATCAATATATACGTATTAATCGATTATATTAATATTCACAAAGTTCAAAATTGCACAAATTTTCATTGCCTTGAATTTCATAAAATTCCCCAATACCAACCGCAGGCAAAGCTGAGAAGCAAAGAAGAAAAAAATAATTGGGAGAAAAAAAGAACCAATCACAGTGGGAGGATGTCAAACTCCCGACACGTCCTATCGCGCGTGTACCGACTGTTTTTGGTGCGTGTTGGCAATTGGTATTGTCATTGTTATTATTATTAATACATTTCGTCGCAAAGATTTGTCCAGATAATAAACGTGGGTTCCTTTTGGCTATATCGGAGCGAGAAAAAGTTGAACAACATAAAGCATAAAGTACTGTTGTTGGTTGAATTTCTTATAAACAATTTCTTAAAAAAACCAGAAATAATTACTATTATGATTATTGTTGGGTTTTGTTTAATGAATAAATGGCGAATGGATAAATAAACTGTCCAAATAAATTGAAATTATTGTTTTTATTGTCGTTGTGTTTATTATTAGTGTTTTTATTATTATTACAAATTTTTAAACGAAACCCAACGATAATCATAATACTATTTATTCCTGGTTTTCTTAACAACATTTTTTATAACAAATTCAACGAAAAACTGTTGTTTATGTTATTCAACTTTTTCTCGCTCCGATATAGCGAAAAGGAACCCACGTGTATTATCCGGTCAAATCTTTGCGGCGAAATGTATTAATAATAATAACAACGACAATAAAAACAATTATTTCAATGTATTTGGACAATTTATTTATTCATTCTCCATTTGTTCATTAAACAATTAACGGCAATAATCATAATACTATTTATTCTTGGTTTTGTTAACAAGTTTTTCATAAGAAATTCAACGAAAAACTGTTGCTTATGTTATTGAACTTTTTCTCGCTCCGATATAGCCAAAAGGAACCCACGTGTATTATTCGATTAAGGTAGTTCTAACACAAATCAAGATTAATGCCAATTTAATGAATTTTTGGGAAAAAGTAAAAGAAGTACCGAAGAATACTTATGCGAAATTTGAGACTGTTTCACCGTACCGTTTTCAAGATATCGTTTATAAAAAATTCCAAAATTTGCATACGAACGTATACCTATACCGTACGAAATGAGCACTTTCCGGATATTTAGTCACCAAAATGTACGAAGGAATATTGACAAATTCTTGAAATTTGGCACGAAAGTAGTTTAGTAGATGAAGAATAACATATATTTTACAGTAAATTCTCAACCGTACAGTAAAAAAGTATGGACTATTAAAAAAATATTGTTTTGAGGCTAGAAGAGCTGGTTAGTGAGCATGGCAACGTTGCTTTATTACGACTGGCGTGACATGTGTGTGTTGTGTGTGATACAAATCGACGCAGCGCGGTAATACAAATTTTTCAAAAGGAAAACGCTTCGGAGTTGAATGTATAGGAGGATTTGAACGGTTTTTCATTGAGATTCGAATAGAAATAAAAAATATCAGCAATAAATAATACATTTGTAATAATAAATTTTCCTTTCAATCTTTTATTAGACATCTTTTTGATGCTCTCTTTATTCGCGTCACTGACATCCATAACCTCACTTTCGGCGCGCATACACGCAGATAGATGAATCACACGGACATACGAGTAGAGCAACGTTGCCACGTTTCAATTTTTAACTGGGACTACGTGAAACGAATTCTTATTAAATTTAGTTATTTTAATTGTTTTTATCTTTAAGATTTTTATATGATCTGGAATCTTCATGTTAGTTCATAATATGATTTTTACTTGGCGATATAACTTTTTTTTCTGAGAATTTTTTCTTTAGTTTTCTTTTGACTCATGCAGTCGTGTTAGAACTACCTTAAATAATTTGCTAGTCAGTCACGTCCCTCGGTTTTATTGAAAACCCCAACACTTGGAACCACGTTCATTGCCTAATCGCGATGTGTTTGCGCTTTAACAGTTACTGGCATCTCGCGGCTGTACACGTACCAAAAAACAGTCGGTACACGCGCGATAGGCCGTGTCGGAAGTTTGACTGTCGGGATATTGACTGTCGGGACTTTGACATTCTCCTGAAAAAAAGAGAACCAATCACGGTAGCGGCATCTGTTTCAGAAAGACCAATCGGCAGGTAAGAAACGATTTTTCATCGGTCGTTAAAACAGCATCGCGCGCGAGCACCGTGCGCGCTGTGCAGCAAAAAATTCGCGAGAAATAAAACGCACATCACTCGTGCCATTCTTGCGTCGTCGGGTTGTTTTTTTTCCCCCTGAAAACGAGTGGATTGATGAAAAAAAAAGGGGAAACAAGACGAAAAAGATAATTGATGCGCGAAGTGATAAGGTAACGGCGAAGAAAAAAAAAAAAAAAAAAAAGTCCACCAAGTTTGAACGATGTTTTGCCCGAGTTATCGAATTTTTTTCCCGTGTTTTTAACGATCTCTTTTTCTTGCAGCTTCCGAACGAGGCGGCAAATCGTGATATTCGTTCGTGTATTTTCATTTTGCATTTATCGCGTGTTTTGACAAACGCGCGTTATTATGTCCGGTGGGGGCGGTTGTGCAAATTTGTCAATCGTCGTGGCGCACGCCGCGACAACAACCACGAGACCGTTAAATTCCGGAAGAGCTCGTTGTAAAAATGACGATTACGGCGAGAGACTCGTCGACGACGAGGATTGGAAATTATCAATTGCTTTCAATCGTTTGAGGCATACGGCGGTCATCGAGGGAGTCAATTGCGCTAGCCAGTCCTGGCGTATGAAAGAGCGGGTAAGATTAAGTCGAAGAATTCTTGACGACGATGTTTACAGTAGATTATACTTGTTGCGACAAGGACGCAGTCAATTTTTTCATGAGAAAATCTGAAGAATCTGAGAAAATCTCTCTTCGTGAGAGAAGTTTTATGTATGAATATGAAAATTCCGTTTAGGAGCTAAACAGCGTCTAAACGGTAACTTTTGTTTTATGTTCGACAACTCGTCGATATCTGGTCGAAGCTTTGAATCGATTGCTCCAAAAATTCTTTGTATAAGTACCAAATGTGGGCAAAAGTTATCGATAAGTTAACTAGCAAAGAACATTGTCTCTATCTTGCGCAACGTTATTTTGGTTTGAATTTTTTTAAATTAAGTCGTTGAATTTTTTTCTATGTATTAGATGAAAACGGTGAGCGTTGCTCTTGTGCTTTGTCTAAACGTTGGGGTCGATCCACCGGACATTGTGAAGACTCAACCGTGCGCACGTCTCGAGTGCTGGATAGGTACGAACTTTACTTTTATTATGGCACATTCTCGTAATCGTTATTATATATATATAAATCGTTATTGTTTAGTCTAGCGGCGTTAAACATGGACTCGTCCTTACCTTTCCCTACCAACGCTCATACCTTCCATCGTTCCCTCGCAGTCTCATGTACGTTATCCTATTTACAGTCCTAACTACATTATTTCCCTTGCATTTCTGTTGTTGCTCTTTTCTTTCCCTATCTAACTTCTTTTCTTCTTACCTTACTACACCGTCAGTTCAATTTGTCTCTCCGCTCTCTCCCTCGACCCCTACTTCCCTTTCATCTCGCGCTCTCTTCTCTTCCCTTATTTCTTCGCTGTTCTTCTTCAGTCTTCTTAACCATTCGAGGTCTTTCTTATCCCCATTCTCTTCCAACGAGTCTCTTATCCTCCTCTCTCGCTCCATTTCTCGCCCCTCGTTGTTAATCAGGTGTTCTAGCCTGCTCTCCTCCCACCCGCAGATTGCACACTTCCTCTTTTCCTTCGTAACCCGGTATCCGTTCGCCTCCTCTTCATTGCCGCAGCTTGTCCGCGCCAGCAGTTTCTGACTTCCTTTCTCTCCTTCTTGCCTCGATACCCCGGCATCTCACCCGTCATGATTTCTCTGTACCTTTTGTCGTACCTTGACTCCATTATCTTGTTAAACATCCACTGCCCTTGTCTCTCTCTTCCTCTTTTCTCCAGCGCCCCTACCATGTTTCTTCCGTCTTCCGTCCTTCTTATCTCCACTCCGCTGTACCCGTTTTCACTGTAGAATCTCTCCTCTTTTCCAACCGTCACTGCCGCTTCCCTCCTCTCTCTTTCTCTTATACACTCCTTCGCTAGTACCTCATCGCTCTTCCTTGCTTTCTCGTCGTACTTCATTGCCCTCTTCCCCGTCTTCAGACTTAAGGGAGGTGTAAGGGTTTCAGCGTAAAAAAAAAACACTTTTTTTGCGATTTTTTCGTCTCAAATATGGATCGAGCAATTTTATTCGAACCTTTTGTACATTGTTGAGCATACTTTTGACAATGTTGTGTAATTTTTTCATGCAGAAATATTGAAGCATAAGCCCGTAACGGAGCTTCCCCCGGAACGTCTTGGAAAAAAAAAACAATTTGCGGTGTTCAATATAACTCGGCCGGAAATTATCTGAAAATGAAAAACCATGAAAATTTAGTCAAATTATAATCAAATCTTCCCCCCAACGTTCTCTGATAATTTTTTTTTTTCATTTGAAAATTTTTTGCCGGCCATCTAAAGTGTGAACTGTTATTTTCCACGAAAAATTCCGCCATTTTGTGGATGGGAAACACCCTTAATGTGAAAAAAAAAAATTTTACTAAACGTTGGGGGGAGGTATTTTATATGTGGAAAATGTGTACAAAGTTTGAAATGAATCGGTCAAGTAGTTTTCAAATGGCAGTGAACACGGACTTTGAAAAAGTAGTTTTGAGAAAAACGCGTCTAAAGTTTACGAAGTAAAAAAGTGAAGACATTTTTTTTTTTTTTTCCAACTTACACAGAATCATCGATTTCAGCTCCGTACAGCTCGTTTCTTCTTTTAAAATATTGTAGTGTATAGTATACACTATATACTATATACACAATAGCAATGAATAAACTGTATACCTGTTCGACAGCTGCACTGCTAGCCCGACCGCCCGCAGCTGTTAGAGGTGTAGCGTTAATGGCCAGGAGATTAATAAGACAATAACTTCAAGAATATTGCTTAGATCGGTTATAAAATTTTAAAGACATATTCTTGAAATGTTAAACAATAAGATAAGACAAAAAAAAAATTCGATTTTTCGAAAGTGAAAACCCTTACCCCGTCCTTAATTTGTCCGTGTGCGTCTCCTTGAGCACTACGCAGTCCGGCGTGCATCTCTCCAGTCCCAGTGTCCATTTCATGTATTTTATTTGCACTCTTTCCACCTCCTCTTTTTCTTCCCATCCCCAAATCTCGGCACCGTATACCAGTATCCCCATCACCAGGTAGTCAAAAAGGATTTTTCTCCACTTGGAATTATCTCGAAACCTCCTCTCCCCTATCCCCCCATACCTGTCTCAACGCCACGTTGCCTTTCCTCACCCACCTCCTTTATCCGTCCGTTGTCTCCTCCATTCGTAATCGTTATTACGTAATAAATTGCTTTATTTTTTTCACTAACTTCTCATCGGTTTTTTTTTCAGATCCACTTTCCGTGAGTCCTCAAAAGGCACTGGAGACTATAGGTTCAAATTTGCAAAAGCAATACGAACGCTGGCAGCCACGAGCAAGATACAAGCAGAGTCTCGATCCAACGGTCGAGGAAGTGAAAAAGCTTTGCACGTCGTTGAGACGCAACGCCAAAGAGGAGAGAGTATTGTTTCATTACAACGGTCATGGTGTACCTAAACCAACGAGTAACGGTGAGATATGGGTATTCAACAGAACGTACACTCAGTACATTCCACTGTCTGTCTATGATCTTCAAGCGTGGATGGGTGCGCCGAGCATCTACGTTTACGATTGTTCGAACGCTGGTATAATCGTAGAGTCTTTTCAACAATTTGCCGAACAGCACGAGAAGGAATACGAGGTGAAAAATAATGGAAAACAATTTGCTTCCTCACGGAGGAGGCTTTGAGCGTTGTTGCGAAATTTCGAGGATGTTGCAAGTTTCAACTTGCAGCTTTTTTTTTTTCCCTACATATATTTTATATCTCATGTTTGTCGAATAATTTGAAATTTCATGAAATTGCTAAAGTCTTATCGTTTCCGATCGCCAAACAATAAATTAAAAAATTCACCGAAACATTCGTAATTTTTTTGTTAAATAACAACAGATAGAGAAACAAGCGGTCCAGCAAAATCGAGCTAGTGGAGTCGCTGGTATCGCAACATCTTCGTACAAAAATTGTATTCAGCTTGCTGCTTGCGCCGCCAATCAGATATTACCGATGAATCCCGATCTACCAGCTGATATATTTAGCTCGTGTCTGACAACACCAATCAAAATAGCATTACGCTGGTGAGCATTATACTTGTTTCACGATGATAGCTCCTTTCTTTTTTTTTCATTTATCGTGAAATATATCATTTTTTTTCCTCTCAGGTTTGTCATGCAAAATACCACGAAATTGGTACCAAAAATATCGTTGGATCTGATCGATAAGTAAGCTATGGGTTTCACGACCAAATTCTCGTGCACTGTTATTAATATGGAGACAGTAAAAAAAAAAAAAAAAAACAAAAGAAATTCTCGCACTTTCACTCACTGTAGCCGTTCTGTCGTTGATGCAGAATTCCCGGACAACTCACGGACAGGCGAACCATGCTCGGCGAGCTCAATTGGATATTTACGGCAATCACCGACACAATTGCCTGGAATACTCTACCACGGGGTAATAAGAACGTTTATACGAGCGAACAAACGTACCTGGGAAATAATTCTTCTTAGGCAAATTCTAAAGTGCTTTTTGAGCGATCGTAGGGTTTTTGAGCAAGGGCGCGAACGTTTATGTGAATTTTACATAACTCTACGATTAACCCTCGTGATTTACGTTGATTCTTTTCGCAGATCTGTTCCAAAGACTATTCAGGCAAGATTTGTTGGTCGCTAGTTTATTCAGGAATTTTCTACTGGCCGAAAGAATATTGCGCTCGTACGACTGTACGCCGGTCTCTTGTCCAAAATTGCCACCGACGTATCAGGTAAATAAATTTTGCTGCATGGTGATAAATGAAAAAAAAATGACAACAATGAAGGAGGTACGACTACACGAATAATCTTTCTCAAACAATTATTCTCAAAATAAAATTCTCAAAATAAAATTCTCCGAAGCCGAATCTGTCGGAATTTTGTTCAGAACTTTTCATAATGGCCCATCTTTTGTCTGGTGTAACAATTTAAGGTAGTAGTCTGGCAGCTTAAGGGAGGGGTAAGGGTTTCAGCGTAAAAAAAAACACTTTTTTTGCGATTTTTTTTCTCAAATATGGATTGAGCGATTTTATTCGAACCTTTTGTACATTATTGAGTATACTTTTGACAATGTTGTGTAATTTTTTCATGCAGAAATATCGAAGCATAAGCCCGTAACAGAGCTTCCCCCGGAACGTCTTGGAAAAAAAAAACAATTTGCGGTGTTCACTATAACTCGGCCGGAAATTATCTGAAAATGAAAAACCATGAAAATTTAGTTAAATTATAATCAAATCTTCCCCCCAACGTTCTCTGGTAATTTTTTTTTTTCATTTAAAAATTTTTCGCGGCCATCTAAAGTGTGAACTGTTATTTTCCACGAAAAATTTCGCCATTTTGTGTGTGGAAAACACCCTTAATGTAAAAAAAAAAAAATTTCACTAAACGTTGGGGGGAGGTATTTTATATGTAGAAAATGCGTACAAAGTTTGAAATGAATCGGTCGAGTAGTTTTTAAATGGCAGTGAAGACGGCCTTTGAAAAAGTAGTTTTGAGAAAAACGCGTCTAAAGTGCACTGCTAGCCCGACCGCCCGCAGCTGTTAGAGGTATAGCGTTAAAGGCCAGGAGATTAATAAGACAATAACTTCAAGAAAGCTTAGCTCGGTTCAAAATTTTAAGGACATATTCTTGAAATGTTAAACATTAGGATAAGACAAAAAAAAATTCGATTTTTCGAAAGTGAAAACCTTTACCCCGCCCTTAAGCCGATTTTCATGTCTTTTTTGAAGGGCGTTTTTTTTGTAGGAAAATAAAAATGAATCGTTTTGGATATTTAGGATGTTTTTATTTACATATTAAAGATACAAAAAAAAAAATTTTTGAAAAAATTTAATAGTTTATTATTATTATTATTATTGATCGATGTTGGCACCTCGAAAAAAAAAGCGCGTGGGTGACCCCGGTGATTTTGGCTCTTGATGTTATCTGAAATAATGAATATTTTTTTTCGAGGTGCCAACTTCGATCAATAATAATAATAATAAAAAACTATTCAATTTTTTCAAAAAAATTTTTTTTTGCATCTGTAATATGTAAATAAAAACATCCTAAATATCCAAAAAGATTCATTTTTATTTTCCTACAAAGAAACGCCCTCCAAAAAAGACATGAAAATCGGCTTAAGTTACCAGACTACTACCTTAAAAATAAAATCATTACACAACAGGTGGCTAAACACAATCTACAAAAAAACTGCATGCCGCTTAGGACTAGAAATATTTTTTTTTTTTTATGTGAATTTCAATTACCCGCGTTAATTAAATGACTTGACTTTTTTCTTTCGCGTCAGCATCCGATGTGGCAAGCTTGGGATCTGGCGCTCGATCTCTGCCTCGCTCAATTACCATCGATACTCGATTCGGACGATCAGTTCGTACACTCACCGTTCTTCGAGGAACAATTGACCGCTTTCGAAGTGTGGCTGACGTTGGGCTCGAAAAATCGCAATCCACCGGAACAATTGCCGATAGTGTTGCAGGTTCTTCTCAGTCAGGTTCACAGGCTCAGGGCTCTCGAGTTACTCGGTTCTTTTCTCGATCTCGGACCTTGGGCGGTTAATTTGGCTCTTAGCGTTGGAATATTTCCGTACGTTCTGAAATTATTGCAGAGCAATGCCCGTGAATTAAGGCCACTTCTGGTCTTTATATGGGCAAAAATATTGGCCGTTGACAGCGTGAGTTTTTCTTCTCATATTTCCAATTTATTTTCATCGAAAATCTTCAAAAAGTGTAATTTTCAACGTCTCACCACATTATCTTCAGACTTGTCAAGCCGATCTCGTTCGTGACAATGGTCACAAGTACTTTTTGTCAGTCCTCCAAGACGTTTCTATGCAGGTAACAAAATAAAATGCTAAAATGACATTTCTCAAAGGGAAAAAAAATAAAAATGTACGTTTGTTTTTTTTTTCACAAATTTTCTTCCGTTCTCGTTTGCAGAGCGAGCATAGAACATTGGCGGCTTTCGTATTAGCGAGTGTCGTTAATAATTATCCAGCCGGTCAGGAGGCGGCTCTGCAGGGTAGTTTAGTATCGATATGTCTCGAACAACTCGGCGATTCGAATCCTCTGCTTCGTCAATGGTTGTGCCTCTGTCTCGGTCGTTTGTGGCACAATTATGACAAAGCAAGATGGTGCGGTGTACGTGATATAGCACATGAGAAATTGTACAATCTCCTGCAAGATCCCGTTCCGGAGGTATGTAAACGAGAAAAAAAATGAAAATACAAAAAGACAAATTTGCACGAATCAAAACTAAATCATGAGCTTCAAATACTGATTTTTTTATATTTTTTTTTTTTTTTAAGAAATAAATAATGTCTTTCGAGTAATAAACTGTTTGTTTCAAGGTACGAGCCGCGAGTGTTTATGCCCTTGGGACATTTATCAATAGCGTTACGAAAAGAAGCGAGCACGCAAATAACATCGATCAAATTATAGCAATGACTCTCATCAATACGGTTAGCCACGACATGAGTCCACTAGTCAGAAAAGTACGTAATGTCAATTTAAATAACAGGAAAGCGCGCCTGGTATCGAAAAATGATCATTATAAAGGTAAATATGGAGCAAAGGGGACCCACTTCCGATTGACTTGCCTTTAATATATGTTGTGTACGGACGCTTCCTGAACAACTTTTTCCTCTGACACAATTGGGGGTCGTTATTTATTAAAAAGTTATTAACAAATAAAGTTAATAATTCATATAGCTATTTTCCTTATACCAGCCGGTCCTAATCATCTTGTCCTTCACATTTGTTGTTACGAATACACCCCTGAGTAGCATACAAAAAGTTTTATCCGTCGCTCATTGTTTGTTACAAAGTTATTAACAAAAAAAGTTTCATAAATCAAACATGAACTACTTGTTTTAGTGTATGGTGAACAGCGCTGGGTTGTTTAGGTTGTTTGGGTTTTTTGTTTTTGATTTGTTTGTTTATTGGATTTGGGTTTTTGGTTTGGGTTTATTTTGGATTTGTTGGGTTTGTTCGTTTAGGTTGTTAGGTTAGGTTGTTAAGTTGGGTTGTTTGGATCATTTCGGTTGTTTTTGGTTTGTTTAGGTTATTTGGGTTTTTTGTTTGTTTTGGATTTGTTTGTTTATTGGGTTTGGGTTTGTTTTGGATTTGTTTGTTTATTGGGTTTAGGTTTGTTTTGGATTTGTTTGTTTATTGGGTTTGGGTTTATTTTGGATTTGTTGGGTTTGTTCGTTTACGTTGTTAGGTTAGGTGGTTTAGTTGGGTTGTTTGTTTGGATTATTTCGGTTGTTTTTGGTTTGTTTAGGTTATTTGGGTTTTTTGTTTGTTTTGGATTTGTTTGTTTATTGGGTTTGTGTTTTTTTGGTTTGGGTTTGTTTTGGATTTGTTGGGTTTGTTCGTTTAGGTTGTTAGGTTAGGTTGTTTAATTGGGTTGTTTGTTTGGATTATTTCGGTTGTTTTTGGTTTGTTTAGGTTATTTGGGTTTTTTGTTTGTTTTGGATTTGTTTGTTTATTGGGTTTGGGTTTTTTTGGATTTGTTTGTTTATTGGGTTTGGTTTTTTGGTTTGGGTTTGTTTTAGATTTGTTTGTTGGGTTTGTCTGTTTGTTTCTTTAGGTTAGTGGGGTTGTTTTGGGTTGTTTTTGGTTTGCCTATGGGCTGGTATGCGGTGGAGGTAGGGGGACCGCAGCCCCTCCGGTCATACGTGTACTGGCTACCATGCAAGTATTTCATATTCTATTTATGAATTTTCTTTTGTTAATAACTTTTTAACAAACAATGAGGACGGATAAAACTTTTGGTATGTTACTCAGGGGGGCATTCTTAACAACACGTGTGAATGACAAGATGATTGGGACTGGCTGCTATAAGGAAAATAGCTATATTAATTATTAACTTTATTTGTTAATAACTTTTTAATAAATAACGAGCCCCAATTGTGTCAGAGGAAAAAGTTGTTCAGAAAGGGTCCCTAGACAGCATATATTAAAGGCAAGTCAATCGGAAGTGGGTCCCCTTTGCTCCATATTTACCATTATAAAAAATAGAAGCAATTTCAAAGTTTCACCTTGCAGTTTAAAAAATAATAATATTGTTCAGTAAGATAAACATAACGATTCGAACGATTCAACGTTACAGGAACTCGTAGTAGCTCTCCAATGGATGGTACTGCATTTCGAGAATTCCTTTGTAACACTCGCGTTCGCCGAGGAAACGAGCAGGCGCGATCTCGTTTGCGAGACACTGTCACCGTTCAGCGGTATGAGAAGAATTGGTTCGCGTGACAGATTAAAAATTCTCGGGCCTAACAATACCTACACGAGCGATAATATCGATGGTTTTGGACAGGATCGTATCAAGAGAGTCTCGTCCTCGTCGTCCATCAGTAGTTTAGGTAATTAAGACTTTGAAAAAAAAAGTAACGAAGAAAAAGGATAGAAAAAAAAATACGGAAATCACTTTTTTTTCCACTCTATAAACGATCGTTTTATAATTGACATTTTTTTTTTCCTATTCCATTACGTACGCAGGAAATAATTGGGAGTTCGTGAGGAAACCGTGCGAATCCCTCGGTAATGAAATAAGCTTAAAGGGAAGACAAAGAAAAAAAAAATAGAAAACTGTTTTTGCATGTTCGTTGGGAACTGATCGTAATTTCGGGCTTCAATCACTCTATCGTCGTTCGACGAGTCTCATTAAAAGTATGCGAAATGTTAAATTTGAAAGAGTTACAGACGATTTTTTTCGGAATCTCAAAGAGTCATTTCCATCGGGCCCACCCTTAAGGCATTGAAACATGTAGTTCCAAAAAAATTTCCCTCGCCTCTCTCTCTGTCCCAATCACGTGCTTTTCGCATACTTTTGATACATGCACATGCACGCTAGCTGGGGGTTAAAAAAAGATTTTTACAAAGTTTCTTTTTTTTTTTTGCTATTATTTGTCTCTTAGGTCACAGCTCGTTGGGAAATTTACCGAGTTTATCGTACGGGAGCGTTTATATGAAGCTCTGGCACGGTTTTTGCAGTCTCGACAATGATCCTCATCCGACGGTCGCGACGATGTCTCAAAAAGTTACAAATCACATTCGCAATCAGGCAAGTTTCGATTATCGTCAGAGACCGGAATTTCGATCCTGGTATAAAAGTTGGACTCGAATTGATAAAAAATACCGCGCATAAGAAAAAGTGTAGCGATCACTTTTGTTTCTCCCGATCGATTGGAAAGAAACGGTCTATGCCTTCTCAGCGGTCCAGTCATTGCGAGCCAGAGACTGTCAGATTGTTTTTAGAGCACCGAGATCCGGGCCCTGATTATCATTATGGTTTTTCTTAACCCGTTCGATCTAACCAGTGATGCGCGAATGTTTAAGGGAGGGGTAAGGGTTTCAGCGTAAAAAAAAACACTTTTAGCGATTTTTTTTCTCAAATATGGATTGAGCAATTTTATTCGAACCTTTTGTACATTATTGAGCATACTTTTGACAATGTTGCGTAATTTTTTCATGCAGAAACATTGAAGCATAAGCCCGTAACAGAGCTTCCCCCGAACGTCTTGGAAAAAAAACAATTTGCGGTGTTCACTATAACTCGGCCGGAAATTATCTGAAAATGAAAAACCATGAAAATTTAATCAAATTATAATCAAATCTTCCCCCCAACGTTCTCTGATAATTTTTTTTTTCCATTCAAAAATTTTTCGCGGCCATCTAAAGTGTGAACTGTTATTTTTCACGAAAAAATTCCGCCATTTTGTGGGTGGGAAACACCCTTAATGTAAAAAAAAAATAAAATTTTACCAAACGTTGGGGGGAGGTATTTTATATGTAGAAAATGTGTACAAAGTTTGAAATGAATCGGTCAAGTAGTTTTTAAATGTCAGTGAACACGGACTTTGAAAAAGTAGTTTTGAGAAAAACGCGTCTAAAGTGCACTGCTAGCCCGAACGCCCGCAGCTGTTAGAGGTATAGCGTTAAAGGCCAGGAGATTAATAAGACGATAACTTCGAGAATATTGCTTAGATCGGTTTAAAATTTTAAGGACATATTCTTGAAATGTTAAACAATAAGATAAGACAAAAAAAAAATTCGATTTTTCGAAAGTGAAAACCCTTACCCCGCTCTTAACGTTAATAATTAATTGAAATACGCAAAAGGTGAAGGAATCATCGACCCCGAAGGAAGTTACGGAAACGAAAATATCATCGTCACTCTCGTTACCGCCGTCACCCTCGAATCGTACGTCTTATCTCGGCAAAGGTGAATCACCGCCAACCGTTAATTCAACGACCGATTTGTTGCGCACAACGAGGATACCCTCGCACACAGCGAGATCGAGAAAACCCATTCCAAACACGGTATTCAATTTTTTTTTTTTCTTATCGCTTATGTACAATTCGCAATTATTAAAGAAAAACAATAATAATAATAGAAAAAAATTGTTTCAACGACTTTAGATCTCCGAGGAGGCGGACGAGTTACCGGGTACGAAAAATCCTTTAACAACGTCGCAATTCGTCGAATGGAGCTGTTCGCAGTTCGCCCAACCGGTCACGTTCGAGAACGAGACGGAATCGACGAGCGACGTCGAGAGTCGCGCGCATTACGAGCGCGAATGGCGTTATCTGCGCAACAAGAGACAACGACGGGACGCCCGCGACGAACAATTAAAGGCGAGTCATTCGAGAATCGAGTCGCAAATTTTTCACACGCGCGTACCACAGCCCCCCGAAGTTTTGGCTTTTCATCCGTTCGATCATCATCTCGCGATCGCGGCGAAAGATTCTTTTGGGATATGGGACTGGCAAACGGGAAGTAAACTGACGTATTGCACGAGTCGCGGCAGCAGACACTCGAAAGTGACGGCTCTTGAGTTTATTAATTCTCACGATGTTTCGTTGTTGATGGCCGCGTCCGACGACGGTGCTGTTAGAATATGGAAAAATTATTGCAACATGCTCGGACGCGATCCGATTCTTCTCACCGCTTGGCAAGCGCTGTCCGACGTGCAACCAGCACCGAAGGGTTCTACCGGTAAATAATTCATTTTATTTGCACTATTCCAATGGCATTTAAAAAATTTTCCTTCGTTCCAACGTCTATCCTTTCGCATATTTACGTATGACCCTTCCCAATTTCATTTTTTTCCATTTTTTTCCCCTATCATTTCCTACCCGCACACTTCTTTAAGGGAGGGGTAAGGGTTTCAGCGTAAAAAAAAACACTTTTTTGCGATTTTTTTTCTCAAATATGAATTTAGCAATTTTATTCGAACTTTTTGTACATTATTGAGCATACTTTTGACAATGTTGTGTCATTTTTTCATGCAGAAATATTGAAGCATAAACCCGTAACGGAGCTTCCCCCGGAACGTCTTGGAAACAAAAACAATTTGCGGTGTTCACTATAACTCGGCCGGAAATTATCTGAAAATGAAAAACCATGAAAATTTAGTCAAATTATAATCAAATCTTCCCCCCAACGTTCTCTGATAATTTTTTTTTTCATTTAAAAATTTTTCGCGGCCATCTAAAGTGTGAACTGTTATTTTCCACGAAAAATTCCGCGCTTTTGTGGGTGGGACACACCCATAATGTAAAAAAAAAAAATTTAACTGAACGTTGGGGGGAGGTATTTTATATGTAGAAAATGTGTACAAAGTTTGAAATGAATCGGTTAAGTAGTTTTTAAATGGCAGTGAACACGGACTTTGAAAAAGTAGTTTTGAGAAAAACGCGTCTAAAGTTTATGAAGTAAAAGAGTGGAGAAAAAAATGTTTTTTTCCAACTTACACAGAATCATCGATTCCAGCTCCATACAGCAGTTTCTTCTTTTAAAATATTGTAGTGTATAGTATGCACTATATACTATATACACAATAGCAATGAATAAACTGTATACCTGTTCGACAGCTGCACTGCTAGCCCGACCGCCCGCAGCTGTTAGAGGTATAGCGTTAAAGGCCAGGAGATTAATAAGACAATAACTTCAAGAATATTGCTTAGATCCGTTGAAAATTTTAAGGACATATTCTTGAAATGTTAAACAATAAGATAAGACAAAAAAAAATTCGATTTTTCGAAAGTGAAAACCCTTACCCCGCCCCTAAGCTAACCCGACTTCTGCGGAATTGCGAAACTGCGAAAAACCTGTGTCAATACACTTTGTTTTTACTGAATTCCAGTTGCATTATCTGCAATCAGAAAATCAATAAAAATTCCTCCCGTGGCCAAAGCTGCTTAACTTGGGTGATCGCTAGAGTCGCGCACCGACCGCGCATTCACCGTCGTTGGTTTTGATTTGTAATGTAAAAATTTGTAAAAAAAAAAAAATTGATTCGTAGCTTCAGCCGGTCTGGTAACAAGCTGGGAGCAGAGATCCCTAACTTTGGCCGTAACCGGTGACGCTCGTGTCGTAAGACTCTGGGACGCCGAGACCGAGCTGAAGAAACAAGATTTTCCAACGGGCGCCGATTGTTGTTCGACGTGTCTCGACACCGACGGCTACGGCTCGATGATGGCACTCGGCTGCGGCGATGGTTCCGTGCGTCTCTTCGATCGACGTCTCACGCCCGTCGAGGCGAGAGTCTTGACGTGGCGCGAGCACAACGCCTGGGTCCTCGGCGCGCGTTTTCTCAAGAACGGTACACATCCGTCGCGTCTTATAACCGCGTCGTCATCCGGCGACGTGAAAATCTTCGATTTACGAAAAAATTCATCTCTCAGTACCGTACAAACGTCACAGGTCATTACGTCGTTCGCCGTGCACGACGATGCCAATAATTTTGCGTGGTAAGTTTGGCCGTTTAATAACGTTCCACAGTGAGAAAAAAGGCAAAAATCATGACCAAAATACAAAAAGTGCTCCAATCACGGTGAAGTATGGTATTGGGGGGTTTTCGGGGTCGCTGATTCCGAATCCGTACTCAAAATTCAGAAATAAAAAATGGCGGATCGATTGTGCTGAAATTCTGTACTAACAAGTTTTCGGGGTCGCTGATTCCGATTCCGTACTCAAAATTCAGAAATTCAAAATGGCGGATCCAATATGGCGGGCGAAAATGCTAAAAATGATTCGATTGTGCCGAAATTCTGTACTAATAAGTTTTCGGGGTCGCTGATTCCGAATCCGTACTCAAAATTCAGAAATTCAAAATGGCGGGCGAAAATACTAAAAATGATTTGATTGTGCTAAAATTCTGTACTAATAAGTTTTCGGGGTCGCTGATTCCGAATCCGTACTCAAAATTCAGAAATTCAAAATGGCGGATCCAATATGGCGGGCGAAAATGCTAAAAATGATTCGATTGTGCCGAAATTCTGTACTAATAAGTTTTCGGGGTCGCTGATTCCGAATCCGTACTCAAAATTCAGAAATTCAAAATGGCGGGCGAAAATACTAAAAATGATTTGATTGTGCTAAAATTCTGTACTAATAAGTTTTCGGGGTCGCTGATTCCGAATCCGTACTCAAAATTCAGAAATTCAAAATGGCGGATCCAATATGGCGGGCGAAAATGCTAAAAATGATTCGACCGTGCCGAAATTCTGTACTAATAAGTTTTCGGGGTGGCTGATTCGGAATCCGTACTCAAAATTCAGAAATTCAAGATGGCGGATCCAATATGGTGGGCTAAAATGCTAAAGATGCCTCGATTTGAAATTTGGAACTAATACATACGTCCGTGGCTGAATCTAGCCAGCACCCATTTAAGGACCCAAATCTATCTTTTCTCCTTTTCGCTAATTCCCATTTTTTCTTTCGTTTACTTATGAGAGCGCTTACAATGTTTTTCAATTTTTTTAACGATTCATCCTCGACGTCACCTATATTTATATTGAATTTTTCCAGAATGTAACTCACAGCCACAACTGCATGGTTTTCGCTACATGTATTTAATAATTGTTGGACAATTTCACGTTTGGTAAATTTGTAATCAATGGTTTCAAATGATACTAATGTGTGAGCACAAGTCAGTGTTCTCACTTTTGAGATATTACAGTGTAAGAGGATGGCTTTCTTCTTAATGAAACACAGAAAAGACTAATTAAAAGTACGTCTTTATTCCATAACGTTCAATTCACAACTGACAAACTCCAATCAATCAAACAAGTGTCTTAGCAACCGAAAGACAGTTCATTCAACTGTCTAGATGTTATATATACTAGGGTGGCCCTTAATATGGGTAAAAAAAAAAATTGATCGCGCCGCCCTTCAAAGCGGTTCCGAATACTAAAAAAAAAACCTACGCGAAGCCCCAACTATGTCCGTTAAGAGGAAGACGTGGCTGTAAGCATGAACTTAAATTTAAATATCAATTTTTCTTCATGATTGGAGAAATCTTGATTTTTTTAATTTAGCTTATGTGTCAATTTTTTTTTAACTTTCCGAAGCTATTGTATATTGGTATTCAATAAACAGATCAGATAATATGGTCCTCCATACTAGATTTGATGAGCGTTCAGGTCTGCCATCCATATTATTTTGGAACAATGGTTTGATTTAGCTGCTGTCAAACGTTTTTAATCATATCAAAATCAAACGTTAAATTTGCATCTTGTCAGAAAGATCTATTAAGTAAGAAGGATATAAATTCACGATAAACCATTCACATCGAACTTATTATGAAAAAAATATTGCGAAAAAAATATTATGTTTTTTCCGACCAATTGGATGACTTGTGCGAATAAATAATTTCTTTGTTTTCAATAAAACGAACGAGCTCGCCAAGTTTAAAATCCTGCCAAACTTAAAATGTCCTTATGCATTTTTGCGAAAGTAATTTTTAAATATATTTTTTATCCACATCACTGGAAGTCTGATCTCAGTGAAATATTAATATGTTTGCATCTCAGGACACAAGGAATATTTCTAACAAAATTGAAAAAAAAAAACAATTCTGGCCGATCCGGAAGTTCGATGTGAACGGTTTATCGTGAATTTATATCCTTCTTACTTAATAGATTTTTCTGACAAGATGCAAATTTAACGTTTGATTTTGATATGATTAAAAACGTTCGACAGCAGCTAAATCAAACTATTAATCCAAAATAATAGAATGGCAGACCTGAACGCTCATCAAATCTAGTATGGAGGACCATATTATTTGATCTGTATATCGAATACCAATATACAATAGCTTCGGAAAGTTAAAAAAAAATTGACACATAAACTTGATTAAACAAATAAAAATTTCTCCAATCATGAAAAAAAATTGATATTTAAATTTAAGTTCATGCTTACAGCCACGTCTTCCTCTTAACGGACATAGCTCGGGCTTCGCGTAGGTTTTTTTTTAGTATTCGGAACCGCTTTGAAGGGCGGCGCGATCAATTTTTTTTTTCACCCATATTAAGGGCCACCCTAATGTATATATATATATATACTATAACTGCTACAATTGTATCAATTATATATATACTAAATGCGAAATTGTTCAATAATTGTCAGATAAATTTATCGAAAAAGATACAGTTGTGGCTGTAAATTGCATTCTGGAAAAATTGAATATAAATTTAGAGGAATACGTTGAAAAACAATTGTAGGCGCTCTCAAAAGTAAACGGAATAAGAAATGGGAATGAGCGAAAAGGAGAAAAGATAGATTTGGGTCCTCAAATGAGTGCTGGCTAGATTCAGCCACGAACGTATGTATTAGTTCCAAATTTCAAATCGCGGCATCTTTAGCATTTTCGTCTGCCATATTGGATCCGTCATCTTGAATTTCTGAATTTTTTGAGTACGGATTCAGAATCAGCGACCCCGAAAACTTATTAGTACAGAATTTCAGCACAATCGAATTATTTTTAGTATTTTCGCCCGCTTTATTGGATGCGCCATTTTGAATTTCTGAATTTTGAGTACGAATTCGGAATCAGCGAGCCCGAAAACCCTTGAGTACCACATTTCAAAGCATTCGAAGGACTTTTAGTATTTTGGACGTTTTTTCGGTTTTCTGGTTCGTACTCTGTGTAAACATTAATATTAAGAGTTCAGATGAAAAGTTGCAAAAAGTAGCAGACGCATTTTATTCGTCGATAATTAACGAATGCAACGATAATTTTCAATTGCTGATATCAAGGGTTGCCTAAAGTTGACGACATTCCAAAGTACGATGAGGAGCTGCAAAGGACGAAAAGTCTTACTGAAAGATAACCGTGTCCCAAATCATGTTTAATTTTCCATAATTTCAATTTTTTTTTCTCATACCTATGGCCATTAGTAAGGATAAAAACCATATCCCACATTTAGATTTGCAAAATTCGTTGAAATTTATCATATTTATGACATAATGAACCATCGCATTCTTTACGCAATTTGTTTTCATTCAACTACTTATTGTAAGAACATTCGAACATTAATAGCCACAATATTTTCTCTACATCTGCTCTGACGTATTAATGTGTGAAAAATTATGATTTCATGTCAAAATTATGGGGTTGGTATTTGGCCACGATTTCTACCTTTTTGCCCACTGTGCGTTCGAGCGAAAAATATCAAAGTTCGAGAAAAAAAAAAAAAAAAAAACGTTGCACTGCATTCTCTGACAGTTGCACTGAGGCGTTTCAAACAATCTCTCGTTTAGGATTGTTGGTTGAATTTGTGTTCTTCTTTGCAAACAGAAAAATACAACAACCCTTTTCGACTTATAAACACGAATTCCCTCGATAGCTAGTGAATAATTAATTTTCATCGTTGATTTTTTTGTTTTTTGCCGCAGCGGTTCCATGAATCATTGCATAAGCGTCTACAACACGACGGGACAGCATCTCAACACGATAAAGTTTCACGAGGGTTTCATGGGAACGAGAATAGGTCCGGTCAGTTGTCTGAGCTTTCATCCGCATCGCGTTATACTCGCGGCTGGTTGCGTTGACAGTTCAATAACCGCTTACGCCTCGGAACCCCGCAGATGACTGTCCGAGATGGAGTTCGTTAATGGTTACGATCTCTGACTACGAATTTTACGGTAATGCGTAATTCGCGTGTTAATACGTTTTTTTTTCTCTCAATTGTATAGGCACTTAACGCCATTCTCACAAAGTGTTTCGTAATAGAGGAAGGGAAAAAAAAATGCTTGAGGGCAATTCTCGGCCGTTGCAAATAAAAAAATATAAAATCGTAGCTTTCGCTCGCTTTTTCAATCCTCGACGTTAAGGGCCAAAGTAACGAACGTTTGAGATGAAAGAAAAATTGTTAATCAATCATTTTTAATCCGATGACCGAATGGAATTCAATTGGAAATTTTGTCGATGTTCAACGAAGAATTTTCTGTCTCTTAGTGCAGCTTCGCATCGTTTTCACACGGAGTAATGCGAAATTGAAAGAATTTTGGCGATGAAAAAATAACACAAAGTTATCGATTCAATGACACTTGTCTTTAATGCCAAACGATCATTTCCCTTTACAACGAGAAAAAACATGGCTGGAATTGCGTCAATTCTGATTCTCGATTCGTGATAATTCAATTGAATGACGTTCAGCCATTTATGTAAGAAAATTTGATCGACCAAAACGTACGTAAGATTTTTCGTACCGACGGCGGAAGTGAAAATCATTTCTCTTCACTCGCACAAAGTCTAAACGGAATTGTCGTGAAAGAAAAAAAAGAAAAAAAAATTAGAGGACGTGGTCGTAAATTATTCGTAGGGCGTATGAATTGTCAGACGAGAGTCACGGGGGCGTTTTTGCGATCATGACCCGAGAGAATCGTCGTGGCGAAATTATGAGAATGAGTAATAGCGAGTTTAAAGTTTCGCGAGGAAGAATTTTGACGAGTGCCAGTGAGGATCGAAAGAGCGAGAGAAAACAAAAATCAGCGGACAGTTTCGCAAAATGTAAATACATGATAATATTAGTTATTAGCTTATTATATTAATAGCGTAAGAAATTATTTTCCGCAATTGTCGGAAGCTATTTAAGAGTAAAAAACGAAAAAGAAAAACGGTAAAAATTGTAAATATATAAGGCGGCAGGAGCGAGAATAAATTTCGTTCTTATCGACTTTTTTTTTCCTCCGCAACGCGCACACATTTAAATGCGCTTTTCGCTATAAAAATGAAGTACGAAAATATCCTCGAAAAAAAAAACAAAATATATATACATATATATATATGCCTCATTGCAATTTCAAATAATTATGGAATTAATTCATTGAAATATTTACGAAAATATACTTCGGAATTTGGATCCCATAGTATGTATTTAGTACTTAAGGATGCTTCGCGTTTGCATTGTATACGCGAAAAGCATCCTAGTAAGAGGGAAGGCTTGAAATAACATTGTTGCTATTTTCGTTGTTGGTTTAACGATCGAATCGGCGATAAGCTTTATCGGGTAAAGTCTCCCTCGCCTCCCCCGAAACGTTCGCGCTATAAAGTAATTATTAAAATTTACTCTTAGACCCTCTGTACAATACGATGTACAGTATATTACTTATTCAGTACAGTACACGTGATATACGAGGAAGAAAACAAAAAAAAAACGAAAAACGGAGCATTGACTATCAAGCCAAATGATACATGACTACTGTACACTATTTAAACATTTAAAAAATAATAATAATAGTAAGAACGCAAATATTGTAATTGAGCGTTGAAAGCGAAATGACGAAATGACGAATTTCGGGTTCACGAAAGATTTAAAAAGAGAAACACGATTATAGTTAAACCACGCGTTGAAACGCCTTTGTACATAGTTGGCCCGATAACGAGTATAATAAAAAAAAAAAGAAAAAAGAACCACGATCATGTTGACCCGCTAATTGTCAGCGTTTTAATTTCAGTAGTTAGAATTTCCGGTAGGATTAATAAGAATTATGGCGGATCCTGGAGAAAGTAAACGAGGCAATTTTCTTTTTTTTTTTCTGTACCGCGCAGCGAGGGCAGAGGGTTAATCATTCACTTGCTGTCGTAAACCCTATGAAACGCATACGAGTAGTGCATACGATATGACCAAAGACAACGAGAGACCGCCCGATTGTTATCTTTTTCTCTTTTTTTTCTTCAACAATTACTTAGACGGGCGGTTTAACGTATGATTGGGCGAGAGATAGCTCAGCAAAACGAGATATTTGTTTACAAGTTTTGAAAAACTTCCCCGGCGACGGATATCCGGTTCTCGAGCCGGAAGTGGCCGAGCGCGCTATTGCGGCGATTTTGTTAACTCTGTACTTGCCGAGAAACAAAATGGTTTGCGCATCTGTGCACCGTATAGTTAATAGTTATTTAGCAAAAACACGCGTTGTTCTTTCCTGAGTTAATACTCTTAATTAAGTAGTGTTATTACACGTGCAAGCGTTTAATCCCGGGCCGAAGAGACGCCATAATCGATGTTTACGATGTTACGTTCCGTTTCTCCGTCAATCATTTCATTTCTCGGATGAATTTAACGATTGCTTTCGTGACGTGACGAGAAATCGTCACCGGAAATGGCGACGCTGTCGAGGTACATCGACAAAAGTGTAGGGGGACGATATCAACGCATTACACGCACGAGACATCATTAGTGGCTATTTAATAGAAATGATTCTTGAAACGTTGTACAGGTGGCGTCTACTCATAATTTTTAATATACATTATTGGGGCGATTTTTTTTTTCTATTTCTTTTTTTTCAGTCCCCACACGAAGTTTTGTTGGATATGTCGAAAAAGAAATTCCCTGAAAGTTACAGCCCTTAAGGTAGTAGTCTGGTAACTCAAGCCGATTTTCATGTTTTTTTTTTAAGGGTGTTTTTTTGTAGGAAAATAAACATGAATCGTTTCGGATATTTAGGATGTTTTTATTTACATATTGAAGATACAAAAAAAAATTTGTTTGAAAAAATTTAATAGTTTATTATTGTTATTATTATTGATCGAAATTGGCACCTTGAAGTTGGCAGCCCGGGTCCTAACTTTTTGTCTACCGAACCGATTGCTTTCAAATTTTAACAGGCTACTCTACACACTTATCGTTCTCGTCAAAACAACTGAGAAATTTTTTCACCCCTAACTTTTTATTTTACAACCTCTTCTTTGCTAAAGTCCTTTTATTTTAGCGAAGAAGGGGTTGTAAAATAAAAAGTTAAGGGTGAAAAAATTTCTCGGTGGTTCCGACGAGAACGGTAAGTGTGCAGAGTAGCCTGTTAAAATTTGAAAGCAATCGGTTAGGTAGAAAAAAAGTTAGGACCCGGGCTGCCAACTTCAAGGTGCCAACTTCGATCAATAATAATATTAATAATAAACTATTAAATATTTTCAAAAAAATTTTTTTTTGTATGTTTAATATGTAATTGAAAACATCCTAAATATCCGAAACGATTCATTTTTATTTTCCTACAAAAAAACGCCCTCCAAAAAAGACATGAAAATCGGCTTAAGTTACCAGACTACTACCAATATTAATTCTAAGCACTTTCCCAAAGCGTGAGAAGATTTTCCATCTAAAATACACGTAAATCGATTTTTTTTTTGTTTTTCAAATTCCTATAACTCAGCCGCATTTTATGCTATCATATTGTTCTCGGTTTCGATTTACTCAAAATAAAACAATCTAAAAAAGTGCCTGTTGCGGCGAAAGTGTAAATTGTACTGGTGAGTTGGTACGGTTCACTGAAGTTGATTTTTACCCAAAATTCTCGTTTTTTTGCTGCTATCTCCGAAACAATTAACTTTACGAAAAACAATGTATTTCAAAAATTTGTCGGAAATTTAATTTCCTACAAAAAAGGTCCCATCGACCCAATTGCTTAGATCAATATTTCTTGAGATATCGAACTTTAACTTATGAGTAGTCTGAAAATTTATAAAATATGAAATATTAAATAATAATAAAAAATAAAAAAAGTTCAATATCTCAAGAAACATTAATCTAAGCAATTGGGTCGATAGGACCTTTTTTGTAGGAAATTAAATTTCCTACAAATTTTTCGTTTTCATTTTTTTCCTAAAGTTAATTGTTTCGGAGATAACAGCAAAAAAACGAGAATTTTGGGTAAAAATCAACTTCAGTGACTCGTACCAACTCACCAGTACAATTTACACTTTCGCCGCGAAAGGCACTTTTTTAGATTGTTTCATTCCGAGTAAATCGAAACCAAGAACGATATGATAGCATAAAATGAGGCTGAGTTATAGAAGTTTGAAAAAAAAATAAAAATTCGATTTACGTGTATTTTAGATGGAAAATCTTCTCGCCCTTTGGAAAAGTACTTAGAATTAATATTAAGGGCTGTAACTTTCAGGGAATTTCTTTTTCGACATATCCAACAAAATTTCGGGTGAGGACTGAAAAAAAAGATAGTCGAAAAAAAAAATCGCCCTAATACATTATATATATCCGCCTAATGAAAAAAGATTATATTTGCAGTATGGTAGCTACATCGTAAAAGGCGTTCTCTCATCTTCTAATCGTTGGAACGACGCGAGGACAACTACAGGTATATTAACCGTGCGTCATCGCAATGTTATGCTCGATTCTTTGCCTTTGGCGCTTTGCTAACTCTAGAGAGGTTTTATAACCGGTCACAATACCTTCCAGTGTTTATTTTGTTATTTTTTTTTTTTTTTTCGTTATCACCAGCTTGTTTCTTCGTTCTCATCGCTAAAAAATCCCCAATAACCGTTGTTTTTTTTTCTTTCATTCTTCTTTTGCTGCAGGACATCTTTTGCCCCTAAAGCCCTAAAAAGGATACGCTGAGACTGGAATTCCACGAAAACAGGAAGTTTTATAACGCGTGTCAATAGGTATATATGGCGAACTTTTGTTCTTTTTTACGAAAGAAAAAATAAAAAGATTCTTTGTTTATATTTCTCCTATAATCGTATTATTGTTAATTATTTCTAACTACTCATATGTTAATTTGTTTTTTTTTTTCTGTTTTTTTTTTTTTTTTTCAGTATTTAACGGCAATATGTTTAAAATGTACGAGTTACATCGTATGAACGAAAGTGAAACGGGAGATAACCCGGATGAGTATTTTGATGAGAAGCGAAAATCTACACACCTGAAAACTTTGTACGCTTTCTCGTCGAGAAATGGCGCCAATGATGAGACCGGGGGACAAACGCTTTTCCAAACGCAATGAGGCGACAAGTTTGTAAAAGTTTCGAGTGTTTCCTTCAGGGTTCTTCGGCCTCGAAATAGTCACTTGCCTCGTGTACACGATAAATTATATCTTATCAGAGGTAGATTGCCACACGCGACTTTATCGCTCGCCGTAGATTTGTAAATATTCTGTGTCAATTAGAACGAGAATTGGTTCGTTGCTAACGTTTATCTTTTCTTTTTTTTTTTCTTCCTTTTTTTTTTCTTGCGTTACGTTTATCGTTATTCCGCCGAAAGCGGCGTTTAGTTTGTTAAATTTAACGAATTCGGACCAACGATTTATCCGGAATTTTTCAATACGCGGATTCTTCTCATTAATTTTTTGGCGAATTTCAATGGGAAAAACGCGAAAATCCACGAAATTACCTTTTTGACGATTTTCAGCGGTAATTCAAGTTTCTCAAGGCCACCACTGAATTAGTAATCAGCGAGTCAAAACCCGTCGAAATAGCGTGCTAAAAGAAAATTTTGAAATTCAACATTTTTTTGCATTCTGACCGAAAAGATGTGGCTTCACTAAAATCGCTGTAACGTCGCTTCCCGATGGAGTTGAAACCCCACTCTGTGCTCATTCTTTTCGTAACCGTTGAACCTTTAAAATGCCGCTTCGTTTATCGAGCTACGATTTTTTTTCGATTTTTCAGAGATTTTTGAAGTTGGACCATCGATTTTTCCGAATTTTTCCATACGTGCTCCTAGTTTTTTCGCTGATTTTCATCCTGCACTCACGGCTGCTATAAATGAGATATCGGGATGATCCAAAATCCATTCGCTAAGTCTACTCGAGACGTTTTGAAAACACTCGTTAAAACCCTAAATCGATGAAACGGGAGCCAAGTTATGACCATTTGAAATTTCAAGATTTTTAGGTTTTCGAAAAGGTGATTTCGGCGAAAAAGAAGTGGCTTCACTAAAATCGCTGTAACGTTGCTTCCCGATGGAGTTGGAACCCCACTCTGTGCTCATTCTTTTCGTGATCGACAACCCTTTAAAATGGCGCTTGAATCATTGTGCTATCATTATTTTTCGATTTTTCACAGATTTTTAAAGTCGGACCATCGATTTTTGCGAATTTTTCCATTCATACCCCTCCTCATTTTTGTCGCCAATTTTCAACCCGCTCTCACGGCTTCAATAATTTAGATACCGGGATGATCCAAAATCCATTCTCTAAGTCTACTCAAGACGTTTTGAAAACACTCGTTAAAACCCAAAATCGATGAAACGGGAGCCAAGTTATGACCATTTGAAATTTCGACATTTTTAGGTTTCCAAAAAGTTGGGCAAAAAATGATATTTTTTTTTTTTTCAACGTTTCGATACCCTAATCGATCGGAAATTTTCCGCTGATCACGAATAACACCGTGTTTTTGTCGATAACTTAAAGAATCAATGGGAAAAGCGAGAAAATGGAAAAAAATCACTTTTTGGACGATTTTCAACGAAATTTTGAGTTTCTCAAAGAAATGGCTACTGAATTAGTGATCAGCGAGTCAAGATACATCGATATAGCGTCCTAAGAGAAAATTTAAAAATTCAAAATTTTTTTGCATTTCGGCCAAAAAGAAGTGGCTTCACTAAAATCGCTGTAACGTTACTTCCCGATGGAGTTGAAACCCCACTCTGTGCTCATTCTTTTCGTAATCGTTGAACCTTTAAAATGCCGCTTCGTTTATTGAGTTACGATTTTTTTTCGATTTTTCATCGATTTTCCAAGTTGGACCATCGATTTTTGCCGAATTTCTCCATACACTTTCATTTTTTCCCTTCTCATTTTTTTCGCCGCTTTTCAACCTGCTCTCACGACTGCAATAATTGAGATATCGGGATGATCCAAAATTCATTCTCTAAGTCTACCGGAGACGTTTTGAAAACACCCGTCATAATTCAAAATCGATCAAACGGGAGCCAAGTTATGGCCATTTGAAATTTCGACATTTTAAGGTTCCTGAAGGCAAAAAATTAAATTTTTTTTCATTTTTCAATGTTTCAATACCCTATTCGATCGGAATTCTTCCGCTGATTACGAACAACACCGAGTTGTTGTGGAAAAGTCAAAAAATCAATGGAAAAAACGCAAAAATCGAAAAAAATCACTTTTTGGTCGATTTTCAATGAAATTTCGAGTTTCTCAAAGAAATGATTACTAAATTAGTAATCAGCGAGTGAAAATACATCGCTATAGCGTCCTAAGAGATAATTAAAAATTGAACAGTATTTTGGAATTTCGGACAAAAATCTCCGGCTGCATTAAAATCACTGTAATATCGTTTCCCGATGGAGTTGGAACTAAACACTGTGCTCATTCGTTCGTACGAATAAATACCGAGTTTCTGTTGAAAATGCAAAAAAAAAAAAAAACTCGAGAAAAATGATTAACGGTTAACAACCATCACGCACAGATTTTTTACTTCCTGTGCCGGGATCGCTGTTTTTGAAATTACACGCTTTGCTTAAAGTTCACGTGCCAGGGGATAAGCGCACGCGTGTGTTATGTGCATACAAGTAAACATGTATATCGTTTCGAGATAATCGCATATTCTCGCCACGCGCCTCTCGTATTTCCTTCTTTACTCAAAACGAGTCTTTCATTCTTTCTCGGTGTGACTGGATGCTCTTAAGGGGGGGTTGTGTCAGCGTCAAACCGTGAAAAAGGCGTGCAAATGATCGCTCTCGTGTACACACACATAAACGCGCGTACATCTGATCTGTTACACGGTGCTTCGTTTCATTTCCTGTAAGGTTTGCGTGATATAAAATCGAGAAAGGATCAAATATCACGTCGATAGATACCGCTTTGCGGTTCGTTGAGAATAGAAATATATAATAAAAAGAAAAAAATAACAATTTTTATCCATAATTTTACAGAAAAGTCGACGTAATTCAAATCCCGTTTCTTTTTAAGTGGGCAAATAGGTTTAGAACAGCGTTTTCTCAATAATTTTCATGAATTTTTTTATAGTATAAAAAATGAATATAATTTATTGAAACTTTGAGAATATTTTATACATATATTTAAGTATATACTAGAAAATTTTTGAAGAATTTTCTTGAAAAACACCGGGGATATTAGCGACCCCATATTGCAGGTCCTACAATCACACTCAGCATTTTGCGTACATTCTGGAAGCCGCAATTTTCATCTGAAATCAAACGAGCTTGGAATTCACTTTTATTATATGTCTCTCTTCTATATGAACCTAAATGCTATCAAAAAAATTAGAAATTGAATTTTTTACAGGGGTCAAAACAAAGAAGCATGATTTTTTGCCATTTTTTACAACTTTATTTGCAAAAAAAAAATTATTTTAAACAATGATAGTATTCCGATTTTAGGTTCATATAGAGCGCAATACTATGAAGAAAGTAACTGCCAATTTTCAAAACGATTGGTTGAAAACTTTTCGAACTAACCTGTACGCGAGTTCGAGAAAAGTCGTTTTCAGAAAAACGCGTTTGAAAAAATAGTACCAAGAAAAACAAGCAATACGGGGTCGCTAATATTTTATAGTATATACTTAAATATATGTATAAAAATTTTATATTATATACTTAAAAATATTTATAAATTATTCTCAAAGTTTCAATAAATTATATTCATTTTTTATACTATAAAACAATTCATGAAAATCATTGAGAAAACGTTGTCCTAACCCTATTTCCCCCCTTAATGGCTTATAACAATAGAACGAGTCGGAATTTTCATTTAAAATTTTGGGAACATATTTTTCAATAGTTTTACTAATAATTTATGAAATTAAGGGGAGAAATAGAGTTAGGACAGCGTTTTCTCAATGATTTTCATGAATTTTTTTACAGTATAAAAAATGAATATAATTTATTGAAACTTTGAGAATAATTTATACATATATTTAAGTAGATACTAGAAAATTTTTGAAGAATTTTCTTGAAAAAAACCGGGGATATTAGCGACCCCATATTGCAAGTCCTACAATCAGACTCAGCATTTTGCGTAGATTCTGGAAGCCGCAATTTTCATCTGAAATGAAACGAGGTTGGAATTTACTTTTATTATATGTCTTTCTTCTATATGAACCTAAATGCTATCAAAAAAATAGAAAATTGAATTTTTTACAGGGGTCAAAACAAAAAAGCATGATTTTTTGCCATTTTTTACAACTTTATTTGCAAAAAAAAAATTATTTCAAACAATGATAATACTCCGATTTTACGTTCATATAGAGCGCAATACTATGAAAAAAGTAACTGCCAATTTTCAAAACGATTGGTTGAAAACTTTTCAAACTAGCGTGCACGCAAGTTCAAAAAAAGTCGTTTTCAGAAAAACGCGTTTGAAAAAATAGCGAGGAGAGCTACTGAAGGAGAGCTACTCACTTTAATGGCTTATAACAATAGAACGAGTCGGAATTTTCATTTAAAAATTTTGGTAACATATTTTTCAATAGTTTTACTAACAATTTATGAAATTAAAAGAAAACCGATTTTTTGAACCAACGCTATTTCCCCTCTTAAATTGAAAATTGGAAATTGGGAATTGGAGAAAAAAACATTTGACGTAAATTTTGAAATTACTCAGTTCTGCATTTTTCCCTACGACATACTAAAAAAAAACGAAAAAAAAATGAAAAATCATGAATTTGCATGAATTTTTTTCTAGTATAAAAAATGAATATAATTTATTGAAACTTTGAGAATATTTCATACATATATTTAAGTATATACTAGAAAAATTTTGAAGAATTTTCTTGAAAAACACCGGGGATATTAGCGACCCCATATTGCAGGTCCTACAATCAGACTCAGCATTTTGCGTACATTCTGGAAGCCGCAATTTTCATCTGAAATGAAACGAGGTTGGAATTTACTTTTATCATATGTCTCTCTTCTATATGAACCTAAATGCTGTCAAAAAAATAGAAAATTGAATTTTTTACAGGGGTCAAAACAAAGAAGCATGATTTTTTGCCATTTTTTACAACTTTATTTGCAAAAAAAAAATTATTTTAAATAATGATAATATTCCAATTTTAGGTTCATATAGAGCGCAATGCTATGAAGAAAGTAACTGCCAATTTTCAAAACGATTGGTTGAAAACTTTTCAAACTAGCGTGTACGCAAGTTAAAAAAAAGTCGTTTTCAGAAAAACGCGTTTGAAAAAATAGCGAGGAGAGCTCCTGAAGGAGAGCTACTCACTTTAATGGCTTATAACAATAGAACGAGTCGGAATTTTCATTTAAAAATTTTGGGAACATATTTTTCAATAGTTTTCTAACAATTTATGAAATTAAAAGAAAATCGATTTTTTGAACCAACCCTATTTTCCGCCTTAAATTGAAAATTGGAAATTCGAAATTGGAGAAAAAAAACGTGCGATGTAAATTTTGAAATTGCTCAATTCTGCATTTTTCCCTACGACATACTAAAAAAAAGCGAAAAAAAAATGAAAAATCATGAATTTTCATGAATTTTTTTATAGTATAAAAAATGAATATAATTTATTGAAACTTTGAGAATATTTTATACATATATTTAAGTATATACTTGAAAATTTTTGAAGAATTTTCTTGAAAAACACCGGGGATATTAGCGACCCCATATTGCAGGTCCTACAATCAGACTCAGCATTTTGCGTACATTCTGGAAGCCGCAATTTTCATCTGAAATGAAACGAGGTTGGAATTTACTTTTATCATATGTCTCTCTTCTATATGAACCTAAATGCTGTCAAAAAAATAGAAAATTGAATTTTTTACAGGGGTCAAAACAAAGAAGCATGATTTTTTGCCATTTTTTACAACTTTATTTGCAAAAAAAAAATTATTTTAAATAATGATAATATTCCAATTTTAGGTTCATATAGAGCGCAATGCTATGAAGAAAGTAACTGCCAATTTTCAAAACGATTGGTTGAAAACTTTTCAAACTAGCGTGTACGCAAGTTAAAAAAAAGTCGTTTTCAGAAAAACGCGTTTGAAAAAATAGCGAGGAGAGCTCCTGAAGGAGAGCTACTCACTTTAATGGCTTATAACAATAGAACGAGTCGGAATTTTCATTTAAAAATTTTGGGAACATATTTTTCAATAGTTTTCTAACAATTTATGAAATTAAAAGAAAATCGATTTTTTGAACCAACCCTATTTTCCGCCTTAAATTGAAAATTGGAAATTCGAAATTGGAGAAAAAAAACGTGCGATGTAAATTTTGAAATTGCTCAATTCTGCATTTTTCCCTACGACATACTAAAAAAAAGCGAAAAAAAAATGAAAAATCATGAATTTTCATGAATTTTTTTATAGTATAAAAAATGAATATAATTTATTGAAACTTTGAGAATATTTTATACATATATTTAAGTATATACTTGAAAATTTTTGAAGAATTTTCTTGAAAAACACCGGGGATATTAGCGACCCCATATTGCAGGTCCTACAATCAGACTCAGCATTTTGTGTACATTCTGGAAGCCGCAATTTTCATCTGAAATGAAACGAGGTTGGAATTTACTTTTATCATATATCTCTCTTCTATATGAACCTAAATGCTATCAAAAAAATAGAAAATTGAATTTTTTACAGGGGTTAAAACAGAAAAGCATGATTTTTTGCCATTTTTTACAACTTTATTTGCAAAAAAAAAATTATTTTAAATAATGATAATATTCCAATTTTAGGTTCATATAGAGCGCAATGCTATGAAGAAAGTAACTGCCAATTTTCAAAACGATTGGTTGAAAACTTTTCAAACTAGCGTGTACGCAAGTTAAAAAAAAGTCGTTTTCAGAAAAACGCGTTTGAAAAAATAGCGAGGAGAGCTCCTGAAGGAGAGCTACTCACTTTAATGGCTTATAACAATAGAACGAGTCGGAATTTTCATTTAAAAATTTTGGGAACATATTTTTCAATAGTTTTCTAACAATTTATGAAATTAAAAGAAAATCGATTTTTTGAACCAACCCTATTTTCCGCCTTAAATTGAAAATTGGAAATTCGAAATTGGAGAAAAAAAACGTGCGATGTAAATTTTGAAATTGCTCAATTCTGCATTTTTCCCTACGACATACTAAAAAAAAGCGAAAAAAAAATGAAAAATCATGAATTTTCATGAATTTTTTTATAGTATAAAAAATGAATATAATTTATTGAAACTTTGAGAATATTTTATACATATATTTAAGTATATACTTGAAAATTTTTGAAGAATTTTCTTGAAAAACACCGGGGATATTAGCGACCCCATATTGCAGGTCCTACAATCAGACTCAGCATTTTGTGTACATTCTGGAAGCCGCAATTTTCATCTGAAATGAAACGAGGTTGGAATTTACTTTTATCATATATCTCTCTTCTATATGAACCTAAATGCTATCAAAAAAATAGAAAATTGAATTTTTTACAGGGGTCAAAACAGAAAAGCATGATTTTTTGCCATTTTTTACAACTTTATTTGCAAAAAAAAAATTATTTTAAATAATGATAATATTCCAATTTTAGGTTCATATAGAGCGCAATGCTATGAAGAAAGTAACTGCCAATTTTCAAAACGATTGGTTGAAAACTTTTCAAACTAGCGTGTACGCAAGTTAAAAAAAAGTCGTTTTCAGAAAAACGCGTTTGAAAAAATAGCGAGGAGAGCTCCTGAAGGAGAGCTACTCACTTTAATGGCTTATAACAATAGAACGAGTCGGAATTTTCATTTAAAAATTTTGGGAACATATTTTTCAATAGTTTTCTAACAATTTATGAAATTAAAAGAAAATCGATTTTTTGAACCAACCCTATTTTCCGCCTTAAATTGAAAATTGGAAATTCGAAATTGGAGAAAAAAAACGTGCGATGTAAATTTTGAAATTGCTCAATTCTGCATTTTTCCCTACGACATACTAAAAAAAAGCGAAAAAAAAATGAAAAATCATGAATTTTCATGAATTTTTTTATAGTATAAAAAATGAATATAATTTATTGAAACTTTGAGAATATTTTATACATATATTTAAGTATATACTTGAAAATTTTTGAAGAATTTTCTTGAAAAACACCGGGGATATTAGCGACCCCATATTGCAGGTCCTACAATCAGACTCAGCATTTTGTGTACATTCTGGAAGCCGCAATTTTCATCTGAAATGAAACGAGGTTGGAATTTACTTTTATCATATATCTCTCTTCTATATGAACCTAAATGCTATCAAAAAAATAGAAAATTGAATTTTTTACAGGGGTCAAAACAGAAAAGCATGATTTTTTGCCATTTTTTACAACTTTATTTGCAAAAAAAAAATTATTTTAAATAATGATAATATTCCAATTTTAGGTTCATATAGAGCGCAATGCTATGAAGAAAGTAACTGCCAATTTTCAAAACGATTGGTTGAAAACTTTTCAAACTAGCGTGCACGCAAGTTAAAAAAAAGTCGTTTTCAGAAAAACGCGTTTGAAAAAATAGCGAGGAGAGCTCCTGAAGGAGAGCTACTCACTTTAATGGCTTATAACAATAGAACGAGTCGGAATTTTCATTTAAAAATTTTGGGAACATATTTTTCAATAGTTTTCTAACAATTTATGAAATTAAAAGAAAATCGATTTTTTGAACCAACCCTATTTTCCGCCTTAAATTGAAAATTGGAAATTCGAAATTGGAGAAAAAAAACGTGCGATGTAAATTTTGAAATTGCTCAATTCTGCATTTTTCCCTACGACATACTAAAAAAAAGCGAAAAAAAAATGAAAAATCATGAATTTTCATGAATTTTTTTATAGTATAAAAAATGAATATAATTTATTGAAACTTTGAGAATATTTTATACATATATTTAAGTATATACTTGAAAATTTTTGAAGAATTTTCTTGAAAAACACCGGGGATATTAGCGACCCCATATTGCAGGTCCTACAATCAGACTCAGCATTTTGTGTACATTCTGGAAGCCGCAATTTTCATCTGAAATGAAACGAGGTTGGAATTTACTTTTATCATATATCTCTCTTCTATATGAACCTAAATGCTATCAAAAAAATAGAAAATTGAATTTTTTACAGGGGTCAAAACAGAAAAGCATGATTTTTTGCCATTTTTTACAACTTTATTTGCAAAAAAAAAATTATTTTAAATAATGATAATATTCCAATTTTAGGTTCATATAGAGCGCAATGCTATGAAGAAAGTAACTGCCAATTTTCAAAACGATTGGTTGAAAACTTTTCAAACTAGCGTGCACGCAAGTTAAAAAAAAGTCGTTTTCAGAAAAACGCGTTTGAAAAAATAGCGAGGAGAGCTCCTGAAGGAGAGCTACTCACTTTAATGGCTTATAACAATAGAACGAGTCGGAATTTTCATTTAAAAATTTTGGGAACATATTTTTCAATAGTTTTCTAACAATTTATGAAATTAAAAGAAAATCGATTTTTTGAACCAACCCTATTTTCCGCCTTAAATTGAAAATTGGAAATTCGAAATTGGAGAAAAAAAACGTGCGATGTAAATTTTGAAATTGCTCAATTCTGCATTTTTCCCTACGACATACTAAAAAAAAGCGAAAAAAAAATGAAAAATCATGAATTTTCATGAATTTTTTTATAGTATAAAAAATGAATATAATTTATTGAAACTTTGAGAATATTTTATACATATATTTAAGTATATACTTGAAAATTTTTGAAGAATTTTCTTGAAAAACACCGGGGATATTAGCGACCCCATATTGCAGGTCCTACAATCAGACTCAGCATTTTGTGTACATTCTGGAAGCCGCAATTTTCATCTGAAATGAAACGAGGTTGGAATTTACTTTTATCATATATCTCTCTTCTATATGAACCTAAATGCTATCAAAAAAATAGAAAATTGAATTTTTTACAGGGGTCAAAACAGAAAAGCATGATTTTTTGCCATTTTTTACAACTTTATTTGCAAAAAAAAAATTATTTTAAATAATGATAATATTCCAATTTTAGGTTCATATAGAGCGCAATGCTATGAAGAAAGTAACTGCCAATTTTCAAAACGATTGGTTGAAAACTTTTCAAACTAGCGTGCACGCAAGTTAAAAAAAAGTCGTTTTCAGAAAAACGCGTTTGAAAAAATAGCGAGGAGAGCTCCTGAAGGAGAGCTACTCACTTTAATGGCTTATAACAATAGAACGAGTCGGAATTTTCATTTAAAAATTTTGGGAACATATTTTTCAATAGTTTTCTAACAATTTATGAAATTAAAAGAAAATCGATTTTTTGAACCAACCCTATTTTCCGCCTTAAATTGAAAATTGGAAATTCGAAATTGGAGAAAAAAAACGTGCGATGTAAATTTTGAAATTGCTCAATTCTGCATTTTTCCCTACGACATACTAAAAAAAAGCGAAAAAAAAATGAAAAATCATGAATTTTCATGAATTTTTTTATAGTATAAAAAATGAATATAATTTATTGAAACTTTGAGAATATTTTATACATATATTTAAGTATATACTTGAAAATTTTTGAAGAATTTTCTTGAAAAACACCGGGGATATTAGCGACCCCATATTGCAGGTCCTACAATCAGACTCAGCATTTTGTGTACATTCTGGAAGCCGCAATTTTCATCTGAAATGAAACGAGGTTGGAATTTACTTTTATCATATATCTCTCTTCTATATGAACCTAAATGCTATCAAAAAAATAGAAAATTGAATTTTTTACAGGGGTCAAAACAGAAAAGCATGATTTTTTGCCATTTTTTACAACTTTATTTGCAAAAAAAAAATTATTTTAAATAATGATAATATTCCAATTTTAGGTTCATATAGAGCGCAATGCTATGAAGAAAGTAACTGCCAATTTTCAAAACGATTGGTTGAAAACTTTTCAAACTAGCGTGCACGCAAGTTAAAAAAAAGTCGTTTTCAGAAAAACGCGTTTGAAAAAATAGCGAGGAGAGCTCCTGAAGGAGAGCTACTCACTTTAATGGCTTATAACAATAGAACGAGTCGGAATTTTCATTTAAAAATTTTGGGAACATATTTTTCAATAGTTTTCTAACAATTTATGAAATTAAAAGAAAATCGATTTTTTGAACCAACCCTATTTTCCGCCTTAAATTGAAAATTGGAAATTCGAAATTGGAGAAAAAAAACGTGCGATGTAAATTTTGAAATTGCTCAATTCTGCATTTTTCCCTACGACATACTAAAAAAAAGCGAAAAAAAAATGAAAAATCATGAATTTTCATGAATTTTTTTATAGTATAAAAAATGAATATAATTTATTGAAACTTTGAGAATATTTTATACATATATTTAAGTATATACTTGAAAATTTTTGAAGAATTTTCTTGAAAAACACCGGGGATATTAGCGACCCCATATTGCAGGTCCTACAATCAGACTCAGCATTTTGTGTACATTCTGGAAGCCGCAATTTTCATCTGAAATGAAACGAGGTTGGAATTTACTTTTATCATATATCTCTCTTCTATATGAACCTAAATGCTATCAAAAAAATAGAAAATTGAATTTTTTACAGGGGTCAAAACAGAAAAGCATGATTTTTTGCCATTTTTTACAACTTTATTTGCAAAAAAAAAATTATTTTAAATAATGATAATATTCCAATTTTAGGTTCATATAGAGCGCAATGCTATGAAGAAAGTAACTGCCAATTTTCAAAACGATTGGTTGAAAACTTTTCAAACTAGCGTGTACGCAAGTTAAAAAAAAGTCGTTTTCAGAAAAACGCGTTTGAAAAAATAGCGAGGAGAGCTCCTGAAGGAGAGCTACTCACTTTAATGGCTTATAACAATAGAACGAGTCGGAATTTTCATTTAAAAATTTTGGGAACATATTTTTCAATAGTTTTCTAACAATTTATGAAATTAAAAGAAAATCGATTTTTTGAACCAACCCTATTTTCCGCCTTAAATTGAAAATTGGAAATTCGAAATTGGAGAAAAAAAACGTGCGATGTAAATTTTGAAATTGCTCAATTCTGCATTTTTCCCTACGACATACTAAAAAAAAGCGAAAAAAAAATGAAAAATCATGAATTTTCATGAATTTTTTTATAGTATAAAAAATGAATATAATTTATTGAAACTTTGAGAATATTTTATACATATATTTAAGTATATACTTGAAAATTTTTGAAGAATTTTCTTGAAAAACACCGGGGATATTAGCGACCCCATATTGCAGGTCCTACAATCAGACTCAGCATTTTGTGTACATTCTGGAAGCCGCAATTTTCATCTGAAATGAAACGAGGTTGGAATTTACTTTTATCATATATCTCTCTTCTATATGAACCTAAATGCTATCAAAAAAATAGAAAATTGAATTTTTTACAGGGGTCAAAACAGAAAAGCATGATTTTTTGCCATTTTTTACAACTTTATTTGCAAAAAAAAAATTATTTTAAATAATGATAATATTCCAATTTTAGGTTCATATAGAGCGCAATGCTATGAAGAAAGTAACTGCCAATTTTCAAAACGATTGGTTGAAAACTTTTCAAACTAGCGTGCACGCAAGTTAAAAAAAAGTCGTTTTCAGAAAAACGCGTTTGAAAAAATAGCGAGGAGAGCTCCTGAAGGAGAGCTACTCACTTTAATGGCTTATAACAATAGAACGAGTCGGAATTTTCATTTAAAAATTTTGGGAACATATTTTTCAATAGTTTTCTAACAATTTATGAAATTAAAAGAAAATCGATTTTTTGAACCAACCCTATTTTCCGCCTTAAATTGAAAATTGGAAATTCGAAATTGGAGAAAAAAAACGTGCGATGTAAATTTTGAAATTGCTCAATTCTGCATTTTTCCCTACGACATACTAAAAAAAAGCGAAAAAAAAATGAAAAATCATGAATTTTCATGAATTTTTTTATAGTATAAAAAATGAATATAATTTATTGAAACTTTGAGAATATTTTATACATATATTTAAGTATATACTTGAAAATTTTTGAAGAATTTTCTTGAAAAACACCGGGGATATTAGCGACCCCATATTGCAGGTCCTACAATCAGACTCAGCATTTTGTGTACATTCTGGAAGCCGCAATTTTCATCTGAAATGAAACGAGGTTGGAATTTACTTTTATCATATATCTCTCTTCTATATGAACCTAAATGCTATCAAAAAAATAGAAAATTGAATTTTTTACAGGGGTCAAAACAGAAAAGCATGATTTTTTGCCATTTTTTACAACTTTATTTGCAAAAAAAAAATTATTTTAAATAATGATAATATTCCAATTTTAGGTTCATATAGAGCGCAATGCTATGAAGAAAGTAACTGCCAATTTTCAAAACGATTGGTTGAAAACTTTTCAAACTAGCGTGCACGCAAGTTAAAAAAAAGTCGTTTTCAGAAAAACGCGTTTGAAAAAATAGCGAGGAGAGCTCCTGAAGGAGAGCTACTCACTTTAATGGCTTATAACAATAGAACGAGTCGGAATTTTCATTTAAAAATTTTGGGAACATATTTTTCAATAGTTTTCTAACAATTTATGAAATTAAAAGAAAATCGATTTTTTGAACCAACCCTATTTTCCGCCTTAAATTGAAAATTGGAAATTCGAAATTGGAGAAAAAAAACGTGCGATGTAAATTTTGAAATTGCTCAATTCTGCATTTTTCCCTACGACATACTAAAAAAAAGCGAAAAAAAAATGAAAAATCATGAATTTTCATGAATTTTTTTATAGTATAAAAAATGAATATAATTTATTGAAACTTTGAGAATATTTTATACATATATTTAAGTATATACTTGAAAATTTTTGAAGAATTTTCTTGAAAAACACCGGGGATATTAGCGACCCCATATTGCAGGTCCTACAATCAGACTCAGCATTTTGTGTACATTCTGGAAGCCGCAATTTTCATCTGAAATGAAACGAGGTTGGAATTTACTTTTATCATATATCTCTCTTCTATATGAACCTAAATGCTATCAAAAAAATAGAAAATTGAATTTTTTACAGGGGTTAAAACAGAAAAGCATGATTTTTTGCCATTTTTTACAACTTTATTTGCAAAAAAAAAATTATTTTAAATAATGATAATATTCCAATTTTAGGTTCATATAGAGCGCAATGCTATGAAGAAAGTAACTGCCAATTTTCAAAACGATTGGTTGAAAACTTTTCAAACTAGCGTGTACGCAAGTTAAAAAAAAGTCGTTTTCAGAAAAACGCGTTTGAAAAAATAGCGAGGAGAGCTCCTGAAGGAGAGCTACTCACTTTAATGGCTTATAACAATAGAACGAGTCGGAATTTTCATTTAAAAATTTTGGGAACATATTTTTCAATAGTTTTCTAACAATTTATGAAATTAAAAGAAAATCGATTTTTTGAACCAACCCTATTTTCCGCCTTAAATTGAAAATTGGAAATTCGAAATTGGAGAAAAAAAACGTGCGATGTAAATTTTGAAATTGCTCAATTCTGCATTTTTCCCTACGACATACTAAAAAAAAGCGAAAAAAAAATGAAAAATCATGAATTTTCATGAATTTTTTTATAGTATAAAAAATGAATATAATTTATTGAAACTTTGAGAATATTTTATACATATATTTAAGTATATACTTGAAAATTTTTGAAGAATTTTCTTGAAAAACACCGGGGATATTAGCGACCCCATATTGCAGGTCCTACAATCAGACTCAGCATTTTGTGTACATTCTGGAAGCCGCAATTTTCATCTGAAATGAAACGAGGTTGGAATTTACTTTTATCATATATCTCTCTTCTATATGAACCTAAATGCTATCAAAAAAATAGAAAATTGAATTTTTTACAGGGGTCAAAACAGAAAAGCATGATTTTTTGCCATTTTTTACAACTTTATTTGCAAAAAAAAAATTATTTTAAATAATGATAATATTCCAATTTTAGGTTCATATAGAGCGCAATGCTATGAAGAAAGTAACTGCCAATTTTCAAAACGATTGGTTGAAAACTTTTCAAACTAGCGTGTACGCAAGTTAAAAAAAAGTCGTTTTCAGAAAAACGCGTTTGAAAAAATAGCGAGGAGAGCTCCTGAAGGAGAGCTACTCACTTTAATGGCTTATAACAATAGAACGAGTCGGAATTTTCATTTAAAAATTTTGGGAACATATTTTTCAATAGTTTTCTAACAATTTATGAAATTAAAAGAAAATCGATTTTTTGAACCAACCCTATTTTCCGCCTTAAATTGAAAATTGGAAATTCGAAATTGGAGAAAAAAAACGTGCGATGTAAATTTTGAAATTGCTCAATTCTGCATTTTTCCCTACGACATACTAAAAAAAAGCGAAAAAAAAATGAAAAATCATGAATTTTCATGAATTTTTTTATAGTATAAAAAATGAATATAATTTATTGAAACTTTGAGAATATTTTATACATATATTTAAGTATATACTTGAAAATTTTTGAAGAATTTTCTTGAAAAACACCGGGGATATTAGCGACCCCATATTGCAGGTCCTACAATCAGACTCAGCATTTTGTGTACATTCTGGAAGCCGCAATTTTCATCTGAAATGAAACGAGGTTGGAATTTACTTTTATCATATATCTCTCTTCTATATGAACCTAAATGCTATCAAAAAAATAGAAAATTGAATTTTTTACAGGGGTCAAAACAGAAAAGCATGATTTTTTGCCATTTTTTACAACTTTATTTGCAAAAAAAAAATTATTTTAAATAATGATAATATTCCAATTTTAGGTTCATATAGAGCGCAATGCTATGAAGAAAGTAACTGCCAATTTTCAAAACGATTGGTTGAAAACTTTTCAAACTAGCGTGCACGCAAGTTAAAAAAAAGTCGTTTTCAGAAAAACGCGTTTGAAAAAATAGCGAGGAGAGCTCCTGAAGGAGAGCTACTCACTTTAATGGCTTATAACAATAGAACGAGTCGGAATTTTCATTTAAAAATTTTGGGAACATATTTTTCAATAGTTTTCTAACAATTTATGAAATTAAAAGAAAATCGATTTTTTGAACCAACCCTATTTTCCGCCTTAAATTGAAAATTGGAAATTCGAAATTGGAGAAAAAAAACGTGCGATGTAAATTTTGAAATTGCTCAATTCTGCATTTTTCCCTACGACATACTAAAAAAAAGCGAAAAAAAAATGAAAAATCATGAATTTTCATGAATTTTTTTATAGTATAAAAAATGAATATAATTTATTGAAACTTTGAGAATATTTTATACATATATTTAAGTATATACTTGAAAATTTTTGAAGAATTTTCTTGAAAAACACCGGGGATATTAGCGACCCCATATTGCAGGTCCTACAATCAGACTCAGCATTTTGTGTACATTCTGGAAGCCGCAATTTTCATCTGAAATGAAACGAGGTTGGAATTTACTTTTATCATATATCTCTCTTCTATATGAACCTAAATGCTATCAAAAAAATAGAAAATTGAATTTTTTACAGGGGTCAAAACAGAAAAGCATGATTTTTTGCCATTTTTTACAACTTTATTTGCAAAAAAAAAATTATTTTAAATAATGATAATATTCCAATTTTAGGTTCATATAGAGCGCAATGCTATGAAGAAAGTAACTGCCAATTTTCAAAACGATTGGTTGAAAACTTTTCAAACTAGCGTGCACGCAAGTTAAAAAAAAGTCGTTTTCAGAAAAACGCGTTTGAAAAAATAGCGAGGAGAGCTCCTGAAGGAGAGCTACTCACTTTAATGGCTTATAACAATAGAACGAGTCGGAATTTTCATTTAAAAATTTTGGGAACATATTTTTCAATAGTTTTCTAACAATTTATGAAATTAAAAGAAAATCGATTTTTTGAACCAACCCTATTTTCCGCCTTAAATTGAAAATTGGAAATTCGAAATTGGAGAAAAAAAACGTGCGATGTAAATTTTGAAATTGCTCAATTCTGCATTTTTCCCTACGACATACTAAAAAAAAGCGAAAAAAAAATGAAAAATCATGAATTTTCATGAATTTTTTTATAGTATAAAAAATGAATATAATTTATTGAAACTTTGAGAATATTTTATACATATATTTAAGTATATACTTGAAAATTTTTGAAGAATTTTCTTGAAAAACACCGGGGATATTAGCGACCCCATATTGCAGGTCCTACAATCAGACTCAGCATTTTGTGTACATTCTGGAAGCCGCAATTTTCATCTGAAATGAAACGAGGTTGGAATTTACTTTTATCATATATCTCTCTTCTATATGAACCTAAATGCTATCAAAAAAATAGAAAATTGAATTTTTTACAGGGGTCAAAACAGAAAAGCATGATTTTTTGCCATTTTTTACAACTTTATTTGCAAAAAAAAAATTATTTTAAATAATGATAATATTCCAATTTTAGGTTCATATAGAGCGCAATGCTATGAAGAAAGTAACTGCCAATTTTCAAAACGATTGGTTGAAAACTTTTCAAACTAGCGTGCACGCAAGTTAAAAAAAAGTCGTTTTCAGAAAAACGCGTTTGAAAAAATAGCGAGGAGAGCTCCTGAAGGAGAGCTACTCACTTTAATGGCTTATAACAATAGAACGAGTCGGAATTTTCATTTAAAAATTTTGGGAACATATTTTTCAATAGTTTTCTAACAATTTATGAAATTAAAAGAAAATCGATTTTTTGAACCAACCCTATTTTCCGCCTTAAATTGAAAATTGGAAATTCGAAATTGGAGAAAAAAAACGTGCGATGTAAATTTTGAAATTGCTCAATTCTGCATTTTTCCCTACGACATACTAAAAAAAAGCGAAAAAAAAATGAAAAATCATGAATTTTCATGAATTTTTTTATAGTATAAAAAATGAATATAATTTATTGAAACTTTGAGAATATTTTATACATATATTTAAGTATATACTTGAAAATTTTTGAAGAATTTTCTTGAAAAACACCGGGGATATTAGCGACCCCATATTGCAGGTCCTACAATCAGACTCAGCATTTTGTGTACATTCTGGAAGCCGCAATTTTCATCTGAAATGAAACGAGGTTGGAATTTACTTTTATCATATATCTCTCTTCTATATGAACCTAAATGCTATCAAAAAAATAGAAAATTGAATTTTTTACAGGGGTCAAAACAGAAAAGCATGATTTTTTGCCATTTTTTACAACTTTATTTGCAAAAAAAAAATTATTTTAAATAATGATAATATTCCAATTTTAGGTTCATATAGAGCGCAATGCTATGAAGAAAGTAACTGCCAATTTTCAAAACGATTGGTTGAAAACTTTTCAAACTAGCGTGCACGCAAGTTAAAAAAAAGTCGTTTTCAGAAAAACGCGTTTGAAAAAATAGCGAGGAGAGCTCCTGAAGGAGAGCTACTCACTTTAATGGCTTATAACAATAGAACGAGTCGGAATTTTCATTTAAAAATTTTGGGAACATATTTTTCAATAGTTTTCTAACAATTTATGAAATTAAAAGAAAATCGATTTTTTGAACCAACCCTATTTTCCGCCTTAAATTGAAAATTGGAAATTCGAAATTGGAGAAAAAAAACGTGCGATGTAAATTTTGAAATTGCTCAATTCTGCATTTTTCCCTACGACATACTAAAAAAAAGCGAAAAAAAAATGAAAAATCATGAATTTTCATGAATTTTTTTATAGTATAAAAAATGAATATAATTTATTGAAACTTTGAGAATATTTTATACATATATTTAAGTATATACTTGAAAATTTTTGAAGAATTTTCTTGAAAAACACCGGGGATATTAGCGACCCCATATTGCAGGTCCTACAATCAGACTCAGCATTTTGTGTACATTCTGGAAGCCGCAATTTTCATCTGAAATGAAACGAGGTTGGAATTTACTTTTATCATATATCTCTCTTCTATATGAACCTAAATGCTATCAAAAAAATAGAAAATTGAATTTTTTACAGGGGTCAAAACAGAAAAGCATGATTTTTTGCCATTTTTTACAACTTTATTTGCAAAAAAAAAATTATTTTAAATAATGATAATATTCCAATTTTAGGTTCATATAGAGCGCAATGCTATGAAGAAAGTAACTGCCAATTTTCAAAACGATTGGTTGAAAACTTTTCAAACTAGCGTGTACGCAAGTTAAAAAAAAGTCGTTTTCAGAAAAACGCGTTTGAAAAAATAGCGAGGAGAGCTCCTGAAGGAGAGCTACTCACTTTAATGGCTTATAACAATAGAACGAGTCGGAATTTTCATTTAAAAATTTTGGGAACATATTTTTCAATAGTTTTCTAACAATTTATGAAATTAAAAGAAAATCGATTTTTTGAACCAACCCTATTTTCCGCCTTAAATTGAAAATTGGAAATTCGAAATTGGAGAAAAAAAACGTGCGATGTAAATTTTGAAATTGCTCAATTCTGCATTTTTCCCTACGACATACTAAAAAAAAGCGAAAAAAAAATGAAAAATCATGAATTTTCATGAATTTTTTTATAGTATAAAAAATGAATATAATTTATTGAAACTTTGAGAATATTTTATACATATATTTAAGTATATACTTGAAAATTTTTGAAGAATTTTCTTGAAAAACACCGGGGATATTAGCGACCCCATATTGCAGGTCCTACAATCAGACTCAGCATTTTGTGTACATTCTGGAAGCCGCAATTTTCATCTGAAATGAAACGAGGTTGGAATTTACTTTTATCATATATCTCTCTTCTATATGAACCTAAATGCTATCAAAAAAATAGAAAATTGAATTTTTTACAGGGGTCAAAACAGAAAAGCATGATTTTTTGCCATTTTTTACAACTTTATTTGCAAAAAAAAAATTATTTTAAATAATGATAATATTCCAATTTTAGGTTCATATAGAGCGCAATGCTATGAAGAAAGTAACTGCCAATTTTCAAAACGATTGGTTGAAAACTTTTCAAACTAGCGTGCACGCAAGTTAAAAAAAAGTCGTTTTCAGAAAAACGCGTTTGAAAAAATAGCGAGGAGAGCTCCTGAAGGAGAGCTACTCACTTTAATGGCTTATAACAATAGAACGAGTCGGAATTTTCATTTAAAAATTTTGGGAACATATTTTTCAATAGTTTTCTAACAATTTATGAAATTAAAAGAAAATCGATTTTTTGAACCAACCCTATTTTCCGCCTTAAATTGAAAATTGGAAATTCGAAATTGGAGAAAAAAAACGTGCGATGTAAATTTTGAAATTGCTCAATTCTGCATTTTTCCCTACGACATACTAAAAAAAAGCGAAAAAAAAATGAAAAATCATGAATTTTCATGAATTTTTTTATAGTATAAAAAATGAATATAATTTATTGAAACTTTGAGAATATTTTATACATATATTTAAGTATATACTTGAAAATTTTTGAAGAATTTTCTTGAAAAACACCGGGGATATTAGCGACCCCATATTGCAGGTCCTACAATCAGACTCAGCATTTTGTGTACATTCTGGAAGCCGCAATTTTCATCTGAAATGAAACGAGGTTGGAATTTACTTTTATCATATATCTCTCTTCTATATGAACCTAAATGCTATCAAAAAAATAGAAAATTGAATTTTTTACAGGGGTCAAAACAGAAAAGCATGATTTTTTGCCATTTTTTACAACTTTATTTGCAAAAAAAAAATTATTTTAAATAATGATAATATTCCAATTTTAGGTTCATATAGAGCGCAATGCTATGAAGAAAGTAACTGCCAATTTTCAAAACGATTGGTTGAAAACTTTTCAAACTAGCGTGCACGCAAGTTAAAAAAAAGTCGTTTTCAGAAAAACGCGTTTGAAAAAATAGCGAGGAGAGCTCCTGAAGGAGAGCTACTCACTTTAATGGCTTATAACAATAGAACGAGTCGGAATTTTCATTTAAAAATTTTGGGAACATATTTTTCAATAGTTTTCTAACAATTTATGAAATTAAAAGAAAATCGATTTTTTGAACCAACCCTATTTTCCGCCTTAAATTGAAAATTGGAAATTCGAAATTGGAGAAAAAAAACGTGCGATGTAAATTTTGAAATTGCTCAATTCTGCATTTTTCCCTACGACATACTAAAAAAAAGCGAAAAAAAAATGAAAAATCATGAATTTTCATGAATTTTTTTATAGTATAAAAAATGAATATAATTTATTGAAACTTTGAGAATATTTTATACATATATTTAAGTATATACTTGAAAATTTTTGAAGAATTTTCTTGAAAAACACCGGGGATATTAGCGACCCCATATTGCAGGTCCTACAATCAGACTCAGCATTTTGTGTACATTCTGGAAGCCGCAATTTTCATCTGAAATGAAACGAGGTTGGAATTTACTTTTATCATATATCTCTCTTCTATATGAACCTAAATGCTATCAAAAAAATAGAAAATTGAATTTTTTACAGGGGTCAAAACAGAAAAGCATGATTTTTTGCCATTTTTTACAACTTTATTTGCAAAAAAAAAATTATTTTAAATAATGATAATATTCCAATTTTAGGTTCATATAGAGCGCAATGCTATGAAGAAAGTAACTGCCAATTTTCAAAACGATTGGTTGAAAACTTTTCAAACTAGCGTGCACGCAAGTTAAAAAAAAGTCGTTTTCAGAAAAACGCGTTTGAAAAAATAGCGAGGAGAGCTCCTGAAGGAGAGCTACTCACTTTAATGGCTTATAACAATAGAACGAGTCGGAATTTTCATTTAAAAATTTTGGGAACATATTTTTCAATAGTTTTCTAACAATTTATGAAATTAAAAGAAAATCGATTTTTTGAACCAACCCTATTTTCCGCCTTAAATTGAAAATTGGAAATTCGAAATTGGAGAAAAAAAACGTGCGATGTAAATTTTGAAATTGCTCAATTCTGCATTTTTCCCTACGACATACTAAAAAAAAGCGAAAAAAAAATGAAAAATCATGAATTTTCATGAATTTTTTTATAGTATAAAAAATGAATATAATTTATTGAAACTTTGAGAATATTTTATACATATATTTAAGTATATACTTGAAAATTTTTGAAGAATTTTCTTGAAAAACACCGGGGATATTAGCGACCCCATATTGCAGGTCCTACAATCAGACTCAGCATTTTGTGTACATTCTGGAAGCCGCAATTTTCATCTGAAATGAAACGAGGTTGGAATTTACTTTTATCATATATCTCTCTTCTATATGAACCTAAATGCTATCAAAAAAATAGAAAATTGAATTTTTTACAGGGGTCAAAACAGAAAAGCATGATTTTTTGCCATTTTTTACAACTTTATTTGCAAAAAAAAAATTATTTTAAATAATGATAATATTCCAATTTTAGGTTCATATAGAGCGCAATGCTATGAAGAAAGTAACTGCCAATTTTCAAAACGATTGGTTGAAAACTTTTCAAACTAGCGTGCACGCAAGTTAAAAAAAAGTCGTTTTCAGAAAAACGCGTTTGAAAAAATAGCGAGGAGAGCTCCTGAAGGAGAGCTACTCACTTTAATGGCTTATAACAATAGAACGAGTCGGAATTTTCATTTAAAAATTTTGGGAACATATTTTTCAATAGTTTTCTAACAATTTATGAAATTAAAAGAAAATCGATTTTTTGAACCAACCCTATTTTCCGCCTTAAATTGAAAATTGGAAATTCGAAATTGGAGAAAAAAAACGTGCGATGTAAATTTTGAAATTGCTCAATTCTGCATTTTTCCCTACGACATACTAAAAAAAAGCGAAAAAAAAATGAAAAATCATGAATTTTCATGAATTTTTTTATAGTATAAAAAATGAATATAATTTATTGAAACTTTGAGAATATTTTATACATATATTTAAGTATATACTTGAAAATTTTTGAAGAATTTTCTTGAAAAACACCGGGGATATTAGCGACCCCATATTGCAGGTCCTACAATCAGACTCAGCATTTTGTGTACATTCTGGAAGCCGCAATTTTCATCTGAAATGAAACGAGGTTGGAATTTACTTTTATCATATATCTCTCTTCTATATGAACCTAAATGCTATCAAAAAAATAGAAAATTGAATTTTTTACAGGGGTCAAAACAGAAAAGCATGATTTTTTGCCATTTTTTACAACTTTATTTGCAAAAAAAAAATTATTTTAAATAATGATAATATTCCAATTTTAGGTTCATATAGAGCGCAATGCTATGAAGAAAGTAACTGCCAATTTTCAAAACGATTGGTTGAAAACTTTTCAAACTAGCGTGCACGCAAGTTAAAAAAAAGTCGTTTTCAGAAAAACGCGTTTGAAAAAATAGCGAGGAGAGCTCCTGAAGGAGAGCTACTCACTTTAATGGCTTATAACAATAGAACGAGTCGGAATTTTCATTTAAAAATTTTGGGAACATATTTTTCAATAGTTTTCTAACAATTTATGAAATTAAAAGAAAATCGATTTTTTGAACCAACCCTATTTTCCGCCTTAAATTGAAAATTGGAAATTCGAAATTGGAGAAAAAAAACGTGCGATGTAAATTTTGAAATTGCTCAATTCTGCATTTTTCCCTACGACATACTAAAAAAAAGCGAAAAAAAAATGAAAAATCATGAATTTTCATGAATTTTTTTATAGTATAAAAAATGAATATAATTTATTGAAACTTTGAGAATATTTTATACATATATTTAAGTATATACTTGAAAATTTTTGAAGAATTTTCTTGAAAAACACCGGGGATATTAGCGACCCCATATTGCAGGTCCTACAATCAGACTCAGCATTTTGTGTACATTCTGGAAGCCGCAATTTTCATCTGAAATGAAACGAGGTTGGAATTTACTTTTATCATATATCTCTCTTCTATATGAACCTAAATGCTATCAAAAAAATAGAAAATTGAATTTTTTACAGGGGTCAAAACAGAAAAGCATGATTTTTTGCCATTTTTTACAACTTTATTTGCAAAAAAAAAATTATTTTAAATAATGATAATATTCCAATTTTAGGTTCATATAGAGCGCAATGCTATGAAGAAAGTAACTGCCAATTTTCAAAACGATTGGTTGAAAACTTTTCAAACTAGCGTGCACGCAAGTTAAAAAAAAGTCGTTTTCAGAAAAACGCGTTTGAAAAAATAGCGAGGAGAGCTCCTGAAGGAGAGCTACTCACTTTAATGGCTTATAACAATAGAACGAGTCGGAATTTTCATTTAAAAATTTTGGGAACATATTTTTCAATAGTTTTCTAACAATTTATGAAATTAAAAGAAAATCGATTTTTTGAACCAACCCTATTTTCCGCCTTAAATTGAAAATTGGAAATTCGAAATTGGAGAAAAAAAACGTGCGATGTAAATTTTGAAATTGCTCAATTCTGCATTTTTCCCTACGACATACTAAAAAAAAGCGAAAAAAAAATGAAAAATCATGAATTTTCATGAATTTTTTTATAGTATAAAAAATGAATATAATTTATTGAAACTTTGAGAATATTTTATACATATATTTAAGTATATACTTGAAAATTTTTGAAGAATTTTCTTGAAAAACACCGGGGATATTAGCGACCCCATATTGCAGGTCCTACAATCAGACTCAGCATTTTGTGTACATTCTGGAAGCCGCAATTTTCATCTGAAATGAAACGAGGTTGGAATTTACTTTTATCATATATCTCTCTTCTATATGAACCTAAATGCTATCAAAAAAATAGAAAATTGAATTTTTTACAGGGGTCAAAACAGAAAAGCATGATTTTTTGCCATTTTTTACAACTTTATTTGCAAAAAAAAAATTATTTTAAATAATGATAATATTCCAATTTTAGGTTCATATAGAGCGCAATGCTATGAAGAAAGTAACTGCCAATTTTCAAAACGATTGGTTGAAAACTTTTCAAACTAGCGTGCACGCAAGTTAAAAAAAAGTCGTTTTCAGAAAAACGCGTTTGAAAAAATAGCGAGGAGAGCTCCTGAAGGAGAGCTACTCACTTTAATGGCTTATAACAATAGAACGAGTCGGAATTTTCATTTAAAAATTTTGGGAACATATTTTTCAATAGTTTTCTAACAATTTATGAAATTAAAAGAAAATCGATTTTTTGAACCAACCCTATTTTCCGCCTTAAATTGAAAATTGGAAATTCGAAATTGGAGAAAAAAAACGTGCGATGTAAATTTTGAAATTGCTCAATTCTGCATTTTTCCCTACGACATACTAAAAAAAAGCGAAAAAAAAATGAAAAATCATGAATTTTCATGAATTTTTTTATAGTATAAAAAATGAATATAATTTATTGAAACTTTGAGAATATTTTATACATATATTTAAGTATATACTTGAAAATTTTTGAAGAATTTTCTTGAAAAACACCGGGGATATTAGCGACCCCATATTGCAGGTCCTACAATCAGACTCAGCATTTTGTGTACATTCTGGAAGCCGCAATTTTCATCTGAAATGAAACGAGGTTGGAATTTACTTTTATCATATATCTCTCTTCTATATGAACCTAAATGCTATCAAAAAAATAGAAAATTGAATTTTTTACAGGGGTCAAAACAGAAAAGCATGATTTTTTGCCATTTTTTACAACTTTATTTGCAAAAAAAAAATTATTTTAAATAATGATAATATTCCAATTTTAGGTTCATATAGAGCGCAATGCTATGAAGAAAGTAACTGCCAATTTTCAAAACGATTGGTTGAAAACTTTTCAAACTAGCGTGCACGCAAGTTAAAAAAAAGTCGTTTTCAGAAAAACGCGTTTGAAAAAATAGCGAGGAGAGCTCCTGAAGGAGAGCTACTCACTTTAATGGCTTATAACAATAGAACGAGTCGGAATTTTCATTTAAAAATTTTGGGAACATATTTTTCAATAGTTTTCTAACAATTTATGAAATTAAAAGAAAATCGATTTTTTGAACCAACCCTATTTTCCGCCTTAAATTGAAAATTGGAAATTCGAAATTGGAGAAAAAAAACGTGCGATGTAAATTTTGAAATTGCTCAATTCTGCATTTTTCCCTACGACATACTAAAAAAAAGCGAAAAAAAAATGAAAAATCATGAATTTTCATGAATTTTTTTATAGTATAAAAAATGAATATAATTTATTGAAACTTTGAGAATATTTTATACATATATTTAAGTATATACTTGAAAATTTTTGAAGAATTTTCTTGAAAAACACCGGGGATATTAGCGACCCCATATTGCAGGTCCTACAATCAGACTCAGCATTTTGTGTACATTCTGGAAGCCGCAATTTTCATCTGAAATGAAACGAGGTTGGAATTTACTTTTATCATATATCTCTCTTCTATATGAACCTAAATGCTATCAAAAAAATAGAAAATTGAATTTTTTACAGGGGTCAAAACAGAAAAGCATGATTTTTTGCCATTTTTTACAACTTTATTTGCAAAAAAAAAATTATTTTAAATAATGATAATATTCCAATTTTAGGTTCATATAGAGCGCAATGCTATGAAGAAAGTAACTGCCAATTTTCAAAACGATTGGTTGAAAACTTTTCAAACTAGCGTGTACGCAAGTTAAAAAAAAGTCGTTTTCAGAAAAACGCGTTTGAAAAAATAGCGAGGAGAGCTCCTGAAGGAGAGCTACTCACTTTAATGGCTTATAACAATAGAACGAGTCGGAATTTTCATTTAAAAATTTTGGGAACATATTTTTCAATAGTTTTCTAACAATTTATGAAATTAAAAGAAAATCGATTTTTTGAACCAACCCTATTTTCCGCCTTAAATTGAAAATTGGAAATTCGAAATTGGAGAAAAAAAACGTGCGATGTAAATTTTGAAATTGCTCAATTCTGCATTTTTCCCTACGACATACTAAAAAAAAGCGAAAAAAAAATGAAAAATCATGAATTTTCATGAATTTTTTTATAGTATAAAAAATGAATATAATTTATTGAAACTTTGAGAATATTTTATACATATATTTAAGTATATACTTGAAAATTTTTGAAGAATTTTCTTGAAAAACACCGGGGATATTAGCGACCCCATATTGCAGGTCCTACAATCAGACTCAGCATTTTGTGTACATTCTGGAAGCCGCAATTTTCATCTGAAATGAAACGAGGTTGGAATTTACTTTTATCATATATCTCTCTTCTATATGAACCTAAATGCTATCAAAAAAATAGAAAATTGAATTTTTTACAGGGGTCAAAACAGAAAAGCATGATTTTTTGCCATTTTTTACAACTTTATTTGCAAAAAAAAAATTATTTTAAATAATGATAATATTCCAATTTTAGGTTCATATAGAGCGCAATGCTATGAAGAAAGTAACTGCCAATTTTCAAAACGATTGGTTGAAAACTTTTCAAACTAGCGTGTACGCAAGTTAAAAAAAAGTCGTTTTCAGAAAAACGCGTTTGAAAAAATAGCGAGGAGAGCTCCTGAAGGAGAGCTACTCACTTTAATGGCTTATAACAATAGAACGAGTAGGAATTTTCATTAAAAAATTTCGGGAACATATTTTTCAATAGTTTTACTAACAATTTATGAAATTAAAAGAAAATCGATTTTTTGAACCAACCCTATTTTCCGCCTTAAATTGAAAATTGGAAATTCGAAATTGGAGAAAAAAAACGTGCGATGTAAATTTTGAAATTGCTCAATTCTGCATTTTTCCCTACGACATACTAAAAAAAAGCGAAAAAAAAATGAAAAATCATGAATTTTCATGAATTTTTTTATAGTATAAAAAATGAATATAATTTATTGAAACTTTGAGAATATTTTATACATATATTTAAGTATATACTTGAAAATTTTTGAAGAATTTTCTTGAAAAACACCGGGGATATTAGCGACCCCATATTGCAGGTCCTACAATCAGACTCAGCATTTTGTGTACATTCTGGAAGCCGCAATTTTCATCTGAAATGAAACGAGGTTGGAATTTACTTTTATCATATATCTCTCTTCTATATGAACCTAAATGCTATCAAAAAAATAGAAAATTGAATTTTTTACAGGGGTCAAAACAGAAAAGCATGATTTTTTGCCATTTTTTACAACTTTATTTGCAAAAAAAAAATTATTTTAAATAATGATAATATTCCAATTTTAGGTTCATATAGAGCGCAATGCTATGAAGAAAGTAACTGCCAATTTTCAAAACGATTGGTTGAAAACTTTTCAAACTAGCGTGTACGCAAGTTAAAAAAAAGTCGTTTTCAGAAAAACGCGTTTGAAAAAATAGCGAGGAGAGCTCCTGAAGGAGAGCTACTCACTTTAATGGCTTATAACAATAGAACGAGTCGGAATTTTCATTTAAAAATTTTGGGAACATATTTTTCAATAGTTTTCTAACAATTTATGAAATTAAAAGAAAATCGATTTTTTGAACCAACCCTATTTTCCGCCTTAAATTGAAAATTGGAAATTCGAAATTGGAGAAAAAAAACGTGCGATGTAAATTTTGAAATTGCTCAATTCTGCATTTTTCCCTACGACATACTAAAAAAAAGCGAAAAAAAAATGAAAAATCATGAATTTTCATGAATTTTTTTATAGTATAAAAAATGAATATAATTTATTGAAACTTTGAGAATATTTTATACATATATTTAAGTATATACTTGAAAATTTTTGAAGAATTTTCTTGAAAAACACCGGGGATATTAGCGACCCCATATTGCAGGTCCTACAATCAGACTCAGCATTTTGTGTACATTCTGGAAGCCGCAATTTTCATCTGAAATGAAACGAGGTTGGAATTTACTTTTATCATATATCTCTCTTCTATATGAACCTAAATGCTATCAAAAAAATAGAAAATTGAATTTTTTACAGGGGTCAAAACAGAAAAGCATGATTTTTTGCCATTTTTTACAACTTTATTTGCAAAAAAAAAATTATTTTAAATAATGATAATATTCCAATTTTAGGTTCATATAGAGCGCAATGCTATGAAGAAAGTAACTGCCAATTTTCAAAACGATTGGTTGAAAACTTTTCAAACTAGCGTGTACGCAAGTTAAAAAAAAGTCGTTTTCAGAAAAACGCGTTTGAAAAAATAGCGAGGAGAGCTCCTGAAGGAGAGCTACTCACTTTAATGGCTTATAACAATAGAACGAGTAGGAATTTTCATTAAAAAATTTCGGGAACATATTTTTCAATAGTTTTACTAACAATTTATGAAATTAAAAGAAAATCGATTTTTTGAACCAACCCTATTTTCCGCGTTAAATTGAAAATTGGAAATTGGAAATTGGAGAAAAAAAACGTGCGATGTAAATTTTGAAATTGCTCAATTCTGCATTTTTCCCTACGACATACTAAAAAAAAACGAAAAAAAAATGAAAAATCATGAATTTGCATGAATTTTTTTGTAGTATAAAAAATGAATATAATTTATTGAAACTTTGAGAATATTTTATACATATATTTAAGTATATACTTGAAAATTTTTGAAGAATTTTCTTGAAAAACACCGGGGATATTAGCGACCCCATATTGCAGGTCCTACAATCAGACTCAGCATTTTGTGTACATTCTGGAAGCCGCAATTTTCATCTGAAATGAAACGAGGTTGGAATTTACTTTTATCATATATCTCTCTTCTATATGAACCTAAATGCTATCAAAAAAATAGAAAATTGAATTTTTTACAGGGGTCAAAACAGAAAAGCATGATTTTTTGCCATTTTTTACAACTTTATTTGCAAAAAAAAAATTATTTTAAATAATGATAATATTCCAATTTTAGGTTCATATAGAGCGCAATGCTATGAAGAAAGTAACTGCCAATTTTCAAAACGATTGGTTGAAAATTTTTCAAACTAGCGTGTACGCAAGTTAAAAAAAAGTCGTTTTCAGAAAAACGCGTTTGAAAAAATAGCGAGGAGAGCTCCTGAAGGAGAGCTACTCACTTTAATGGCTTATAACAATAGAACGGGTAGGAATTTTCATTAAAAAATTTCGGGAACATATTTTTCAATAGTTTCACTAACAATTTATGAAATAAAAAGAAAATCGATTTTTTGAACCAAACCTATTTCCCCCCTTAATCTCACGATTTGCATAACGTTAACAATTTTCATTAGAACAATCGGCCGTTATCAAAGTTTTCTTGTTCGCCATCTTGAATTTTCAAACGTTTGAAAATAAACCGTTAACCACGAAACGATCGTTGTACGTCCATGACAGTCTGCGACTAATAAAAAAACAAACAACTTTTATTGATAATTCAACAGAAAAGTCGACGTAACTCAAATAACCCCGTTTCTTTTTAATCTCACGATTTCCATAACGTTAACAATTTTCATTAAAACAATCGGCCGTTATCAAAGTTTTCTTGTTCGCCATCTTGAATTTTCAAAATGTTTGAAAATAAACCGTTAACCACGAAACGATTGTTGTACGTCCATGACAGTCTGCGACTACAGCGCCACTATATCTTTCTCCGTTAGAACTAAATCATTTGAACTTGAATTTCTAATTAGCCGTTTGTTTACGAGCATCGGGTAATTTAAATGTAGCCAAATTGCTTTTGTATTATTCGCTCGTGGAGATTGTGACCCCTCCCATCGCTCTAACCACCGTAATTTAAAAAAATGGTATTGTAGCAATTCGTTCGTTAAAGGGGAGAGAGTATACGACTTTGAATCAATACATTTCCACTGAAAAGTGTTTCTCGATTCGGTTGTATCCGGCTAGTAAGAGAACATTTTTCACGTTCCGAATAACGCAACGCGAAAAATCTTGCGAATTCCCCATCCTGTGTAGGATATATCGTGGAATTAAAGTCCTACAAAAGTGGCATATATCCCATCGAACAGCATAGCACAACACAAAAGCATTTATATAGGGAGAGAGAGAGAGAAAGAGAGAGAGAGAGATACACGAGCGATGGTCGCGCATGCGCACGATATTTCGTAGCCTCGTAGCGGCTCATCCCGTCCAAGGTAATCGCGAACGCTTTAGTCGATTCAACGAAGTTTTTCCCAGCGCACCGGCGAGCCGAGAGAGTCTCTTATAGCATTTGCTTCAGTGCTCCGAACAACGCGGTTCGCGACGGTATAACCGTTACCGTATTTATTAATTTTTTTCTTCTATATCAAAACCCGAGGAAAAATAAAAAGCCTCGTCCCCAAAGTCTCGAGTGTTTTTTTTTTTCAATGTTTTTAAATTGTTTTTATAATCATCGCCTCTCAGTGACGGTGCGCGCTCGCGTTTATAATCGTCATTAGGATCGTTGAGCATCGGCGATTGTGAAACGAATGAATTGAAAAATATTGAAGATAAAAAGCCGATTAAACTTCCTAACGAGGCGGAAGTTAATAATACGTTGTCGGTAGGACGAGGCGAGAGCGGGAAAATGGATCGATCGGGGAACGTTAACTTGCGAAAAGTCGTTATAGACTTTGTTTGTTTGGCTATAGGTAAGATTACTAATTTACGGTTTTTTTCTTCCGGAAATATATTTTTCGATGTTCACGCGAACGACAAGAATACACAAAATATATATTTAATTACCGAACAAAAAACAAACATAAATCCCCGGCGCTTGTTGTTGATTTTGATGTAGGAAGGAAAGAAAAAAAATAAAAATGCTCATTGCACAGATACTAAGCTCTGTTGCACATAAACAACGGATGGGAAACGGGGGAAACGGGGTTAGGTTCGACGACCACGGTGCGGGACTGTCAGTTTGACAAATCGAACAAGACGCGCGCGCGGGTGGACGGGCGGGCGGCCGCGAAACTAAAAGCGCTCGTTACTCGTATTTACTAACTGTAAGAGACGCGTTGTTTTTTTTTTTTTTTTTTTTCGTAGTTCTTTTTCAGCCATCTCGAGAAATCACTATGTGAACTACGGATTCATCAGGGTAATCTCTGTTTTTCCGCGACGATCTCGCGCTTTTCATACTTAAAGAATAAAAAAAAAAGGAAAAAAAAGCGTTTTATCGCCTGTTTACTATATGGAACAGAGTGCTATGTGGCGCGTTGGCAACGTTATAGGGAGATAATCGCGAAACGAGCTCGCGTCATTTTCATAATTGCGCGTTGCCGGTTTCGGTAGGGAGCCAATAATTAATGAATGCATCTATGGTACAAGGATATCGATATATGTCTGTACACATATGGGCTATTCGAGGCCGAATCGTCCTAATTTTAATCCGCATTATTTTTCGCTTTAATATATCTTGTAGGACTACAATAAAAAAGAAAAAAATACTCGACTTCAATTTTCGGTCTTATCGACCAAAGCGTTAATTATTTTTTAAGCGTTAATTATTATTTATCTATTTTTTTATTAGTTTTTAAATCTAAATACAAAATTAAGTTTTGTCGCCCTGTATTCTTTCACATTATAGATTGAAAATATGAATTGATGATCTTTGTATCGAGATGGAGGATTAGAAAAAAAGGAAAAACATTGTGAATCCAATTCACGAGGATTCGGACGGTAGATCGATTTGGCATTGAATGCCTCGTGTATATGTCAATATATAAATACCAACGTGTCTCTCGGCAAAGTATTCTCGTATTAAAGAGCGCAAATTGGTTCATAGACCTCCCTCGTGCTATTGTATAAAGCATATACCATTGCCTCCTCGTGTTTTACTACAATATAAACTCTCGCGACATTAATTCCTCGTGATGATGGGTCAAACAATTTATCGGTCGGAGGGGGAAGGGGGGATATCGAAGCCTCCGGGATGCAATAAACTTTGGTTTGCACCAAGGAGCTTCGGGTACAGTAAATAAAACATATGTACACGCGTATGGGGCGTTCCAGATGAAATTGAAACGCCCCATGCACATTGGAAATTCGACAATTGGAAATTGGGAATTGAAAATTGGACAATTGGAAATTGAAAATTGAAAATTGAAAATTGATAATTGAAAATTGAAAATTGAAAAGTGAAAATTGGATATTGAAAATTGGACGTTGGAAATTGGACATTGAAAATTGGAAATTGGAAATTGGACAATTGGACAATTGAAAATTGAACATTGGAAATTGAAAATTGGAAATTGAAAATTGGAAATTGAAAATTGGAAATTGGAAATTGGAAATTGGAAATTGAAAATTGGAAATTGAAAATTAGAAATTGAAAATTGGAAATTGAAAATTGGAAATTGAAAATTGGAAATTGAAAATTGGAAATTGAAAATTGGAAATTGAAGATTGGAAATTGAAGATTGGAAGTTGATAATTGGAAATTGATAATTGGAAATTGAAAATTGGAAATTGATAATTGGAAATTGGACAATTGGGCAGTTGGAAATTGGACAATTAGAAATTAGACAATTTGAAATTGGACAATTAGAAATTGAACATTTGGAAATTGGAAATTGGAAGTTGGAAGTTGGAAATCAAAAATTGTGGATATTGAATGTTGAAAATTGGAAATTGGGAGTTGAAAAAAAAACGTTCGACGTAAATTTTGAAATTGCTCAGTTCTGCATTTTTCGCTACGACATACTAAAAAAAAAGCGAAAAAAATGAAAAATTTCGCGATTCGGAGATCCGTTAATTTCAGTCTGAATGCCCCATGCATAAGCGTGTACATGATTCCAGTGTTTTTTCTCCCCCCCCCCCCCCCCCCCCCCCTCCCATGCGCCACACCAAAAATAGAAAAAGAAATAAAAATTCTCTGATTCGAGGATCTATTTTTCTCCAGTCGGCTTCGCCCGTACAATGGCACATACGTAATTCGAGGGTTTTTTTTCACGACGCCCTACCACGCGCTAAAAAGAGAGAAAATAAATAAAAATAATGCCGGTCGGTGAATCCGTTGATTCGAGCTGGAATGCCCCATGCTACGCGTATACAGAATTTCTAGTGTTTTTTAATCTCCACCCACGAGATACTCAAATAACAGAAAAAAATAACATTAATAAAAACTGTATGAGTCCGGGGAATTTGTTGATTTGAATCGGAGCGCCCCATTTATATAACTATATCTATGAAGATTGTCCTTTTTTTCACTCATCTTTCCCCCGCCCCGCCTCAGTTATAATTCAATCATTGGTCACTTTATGAATAGGTTTTGCAATGTGTGCATATCGGTACAATACACGCGAGGATCGGGGTCCACTGTTCGTCCAATAACCGGAGTTCCTTTCAAGCTTCGTTAAAGCCGTTGAAAAGAACTGGTCCCGTGAAGCGAGACTGACCGATTCATGTTTATACGTACTTCGATGCTTTAACGTAAGAGGAAAAAGAAAAAAAAGGAACAGCGGATTGTCTGCGTATTGGGAATTATCATTTAGCAACCTGACCTCTCTCTCTCTCTCTCTCTCTCTCTCTCTCTCTCTCTCTCTCTCTGGGACACATTTTGAACCACTCTCACGCTTTTGAAATCATAATTAAAAGTGTGTACTCCTTTGCAACAGCAACGATATCTTACTGTACTATAATAAAGCTGGAGAAGTTTGTATGTTTGTATGTTTGAACGCGCTAATCTCCGGCAATACTGATCCGATTTGGAAAATTCTTTTTGCATTAGATAGCCCGTTTTTTCAGGAAGGTTTTGTACTATGTAACTTTATGCTACAACCCCAATCTTACCATCTTACTACTACATCTATACCATACTACAATAAAACTGGAGAGTTTGTATGTTTGTATGTTTGAACGCGCTAATCTCCAGAAATACCAATCCAATTTGGAAAATTCTTTTTGCATTAGATAACCCGTTTTTCCAGGAAGGTTTTGTACTATATAACTTTATGCTACAACCCCAATCTTACTATCTTACTACTACATCTATACCATACTACGATTAAGCTGAAGTGTTTGTATGTTTGTATGTTTGAACGCGCTAATCTCCGGAAATACTGATCCAATTTGGAAAATTCTTTCTGAATTAGATAGCCCGTTTATTCAGGAAGGTTTTGTACCATATAACTTCATGCTATGATCCTAATCTTACAATCTTATTACTACATCTATACCATACTACAATAAGACTGGAGAGTTTGTATGTTTGTATGTTTGAACGCGCTAATCTCCGGAAATACTGATCCAATTTGGAAAATTCTTTTTGCATTAGATAGCCCGTTTTTTTCAGGAAGGTTTTGTACCATATAACTTCATGCTACAACCCCAATCTTACCATCTTACTACTACATCTATACCATACTACAATAAAGCTGAAGGGTTTGTATGTTTGTATGTTTGAACGCGCTAATCTCCGGAAATACTGATCCAATTTGGAAAATTCTTTTTGCATTAGATAGCCCGTTTTTTTCAGGAAGGTTGTGTACTATATAACTTCATGCTACAACCCCAATCTTACCATCTTACTACTACATCTATACCATACTACAATAAAGCTGAAGAGTTTGTATGTTTGAATGTTTGAACGCGCTAATCTCCGGAAATACTGATCCAATTTGGAAAATTCTTTTTGCATTAGATAGCCCGTTCATTCAGGAAGGTTTTACCCCACATAACTTTATGCTACGAGCCAAATCTAACTCTATTAAAAATCGTGAGAACACGGACGATGTACGGTCCGAGAGTCGTGAGATTTTTAACCAGCGTAAAAATCTCACACCCCCTGCATTAAAAAAAATGTTTAGTGGAATTCGTTAATTCTTAAATTTCCGACGAAATGCAAGGGGGGAAAAGGTAGCGCGGTAACATTAAAAATAAAACGAAATATATATAGCTTGAAAAGAAAAAAACCAAAAATACAGTAGTTTAATTAGAAAATCGTGACACCATTCGTAAAAGCACAATGTTAAAGTAGTTAAATTTATATATATATCTCTCTATATTATATAAATATATCGCCACCGCCGTGTACAAGAGTTGAGGAGAGCGAGCGGGATCGTGTAGGCAGAGTGAGGGGCCGAGCGGGGGCGGCGCGCAGGGGGGCAGAGCCCCCTTAGTATATATATATATATATATATATATATATATATATATATATATATATATATCCGAGCACCGTGACATATAATATATGTGGGGTGGTGAGTGCCGATACACGCCTCGAAGGAAATACACGAAGGGGGAGGAAAAGTCGTTAAAAGAGCAATTACACGCGGGTTTCATAGTCACCGTCGTCCGCGCGTCGTCGTTGCCGGTCTGTTGCTTTACACGAAATTTTAACAGTATGTATATATACGCACGCATAAGTGCACAAAGTTTAAGCGCAGAGAACGGAAGGATGGTAGACGAAAAAAAAAAAAAAAAAAAAAAAAAAATCTAATGACCAAAAGGATCGAAGCCAGAAGCTCCTCGAACCGGAAACGTTGTGCGTTTCTTCAACTCTTGCTTTTCGAAATGAAATCAAATTATCAACATTAACGATCATAATGATAAATCCGATGATTCTGACATTATTTTTGACTTTAGTATAATTTAATTAAAAAAAAAAAACTTCTTTTCGTCGCATTGAAAAATCAACAGCAATTAAAGTATCGATAATTTTTTATCTTTCAATTTAATAAAATAATCTTTTTTTTCTTCTTTAAGGCCGTAGTCTGTTCTAGAGCGAGACTTTTGACGTCATTTCTAATGTGCAATAACGTTTAAACCGTTGAAGTTGTCCTGATGAAAATTTACACGTGCATTTATTGATCCTTAGAGAATACTTGTACATTAAAAAAAAAAAATTATTTCAAATATTTTCATTTAGTTTTTTGCCCTTGTTGCAACATGGTGCATCGGCGCCCACTCT